>CM053764.1:11583088-11603079 GCA_028658305.1 Pachyuromys duprasi
AGGAGTACCAGCAGGCAACCTCCGCCTGCTCCAGAGGACACAAGAAGGAACAGGCGATCCACTGTCCTGAAGACCGAACACTGTTAGCCCTGTAGTAACCTGGAGTTGAGCTCACTATGCTGAGCTCCAGCCAGCGCCACAGGAGAAAGTGAGGCTCTGGCTTCCCACACCCCAGCTCTGATCCCAGTTCCGTAAGCTGGCAGATGACCAAGTGCTCTACAGCTCCTAGATTCTCTCCCTCAAGAACAGAGAACAGCACCCCATACCCTTTCCAATCCACACCTCACCCTCAACCCCTTGCCAAGTCATCACACATCACACACACACACACATACACACTTACCAGGTTACTCCAGACCTGTATAACCTCCCAGTGAGGGCCACTTGGATGCAAAGGACACCTTAAATCTATCCCTGACCCTAAATAGTCAGACAGCACACCCAGCACAGCCCTGGGGCAGACTGAGCCCTAGTCCAGGGGAACCTCCGAGACTACCTTTAGCCCTGGTCTCTGGGCCTAGCCTCTGCCCAAGGACTACTGAGGGAGGACTTGCCTAGGACCAGACCCAGCAAGGGTGATTCTGAAGAGTAAAGCATTGAAGATTAGCATCCGGGAGAAGCCAACTCGCTTAGGCTGACCTATAACAGTACATGCGTAGAGAAAAAGGATCACGTATGACGGACCCCATTCTGCCGAGCAAAAATGTCATTGGACTGCTAACCCTTCCCAGCCCTTTGCCCACATCCTTACTCAGAAGAGTTCTACACTTCTATCACTGTACACGTGCTGATGGTTCCATTTTTTGTTCTGGAACACGAGAACTTAGAGATCCCAGCAGGTTCCCGCCGGGCCCAAACCCACGCCTATAAACACTGAGGGACGAATCGGTGCCACTCAGGTTGGCCGGGCCACAGGGACCTCGGCTCCTGTCTGTGCTTCCCTTGCCCTCCCCCTGCCAGCCCAGCCTGCTTTAAAGGCATCTGGGAAGCCCCACCCCAAAGCTCACAACATCCAGCTGGCCTCACGGCTGGGTGAACTTAGACAAAGTTAAGGGCTCAGAGTCCAAATTTCAATCTCCAAGCCCCCTAAAGTAGGCACGTGGCCTTAACTGCGCTATACCCCAGTGCTTTATCTGACAACGAAGAAAATACCAGGATCTGAGGGGAGGGGGAGACTTAGCTCAGTTGGGGGAATGCTCGCCTAGCATGCACAAAGCCCTAGGTTCGGTCCTAAGTACTACACAAACTGTGTGGTAGAGCAAGCCTGAACAGCGGGCGAGGCTATGCATGGCCTGTAGTAAGTACACAGGTAATGGCCGTCTCCAATGTGGCTTCAAAGCTGCCCACACCCTGAGGGAAACAGCTAAGGAGGGGACATGCCCTGCCTTACAAGAGACAGAATCAGAAGCCAGGGCTTCCAACTGCTTGTTCCAGACTACATTTTGCAGATGAAGAAACTAAGGTGGCAGATGACCCTTGTGAGGGGACATACACACCTCCCATTACTGGCCTAAGGAAAAAGTAGTCGTGGTGGCTCCCACGCCTGCCCTGAGGAACCTCTTGGGTTAGCTATCTCTGGCAGACCATGGCAATTTGTCCCTACGTACTCTCCTCACATGCTTTCCTATTCTCTCCCTGCTTCTTCCCAACCCCCTCCCAGCATGCTCCAGTTCTTTCCCAGAATGCCCCAGTTCTCTCCCAGCATGCTATCACTCATTCCCAGATCCCAGGCCCAGGCCAGCAAGACCCTTTTCCTGGCCAGCTGCAGAGGCTCTGGTGGACACCTTCAATGCTATCCAAGGAGTGTTATAGGCTAGGAGTACCATGAAGCTAGAGTCTCACCACCTGGGCCTACACCATCCCATTTCCAGCAGAGCCCTAACCTCACCTCCCCCATTCTTGGAGCCTCGGATTCTCATGGGTCTGTCCTGAAGAAGCCATAGGCCATGGCCAGCTCAGCCTCCCTCCTGCTACCTTGCCTTTCCCCGATCCTCCAGCCAGGGGATGGTGAAAGCCATCTCCATTTGGGATGCTCAGGGTTTCCCTTCAGTAAGGAAGTCCTCCCCTGTATCTAACTGTTGTCCCCATGCTGTCTATGTAGTTAAGCCTGGAATGTGTCCTAGTAAGGATGCCCTGGGAATGGTTCCAGGCTTCAGAACCAGACATGCGCTATCTGAATCTACTTCCAAAGCTGGATGGCCCTGGGTAACCGACCCTGTCTCTCTGTGCCTCACTGCTTGATCCATGAAAGGTGAGCACTGGTATGGCTGCTCTCCAGGGCTGTCTGGAGACACCCACAAGCCACCCATAAAGGATCAGTTGGAGCCTGCCACACAGCTGGTCACCCATCATGCCTAGATGATGTCTGAGTCAAATCCAGCCTGCTTGGCCCCCACATTAAATGCTCCAGAAGCCCCTCTCCTAGCAAGAAGTTACTCTAGCTCCCACTGGCCTTGAGATGTGAGCTTTTCCAGGGTCTGGCCACAGTCCCCTGCTCTTTCAACCTTCCCTGTCTCTTACTGTTAAGTATTTCCAAAATCCGGACCTCTTCTCTCTAATGGTCTCAGCCAGGACCAGGGCTTCCGCCTCCAGGAAGTTCTCCACAACCTCACCAACTCATAACATTCCCCCATCTGGGCTTTCCTACTCCACAAATACAGTACTCACCATCTCCAACCTGATAACCGCTCTTCCACCTCCAAATACTCACCAGCTGCTTATTGAAGTTCTGGACGCACTGTTCAAACTGCTCATCCTTAGTCTCATCCGCTTTCCCCAGTTTCTGCAGGACCTGCCAGCAGAGTGAAAAGGGAGGATCATCAGCTTGAGAAGCGCAGTTGCTGGAACGAGGGCACTTATTCATAAAAGGTTGGGGTGCAGAGACCATGAGGACTGTCACCGTGCAATGGTCAGAATGTACACCCACACTTCCTGTGTGGGCAAGTTTGTCCTCACCAGGCAGTGCAGGTGGCTAAGACCCAATGGAAGGTCACCAGCCAATAGGCTTTTTCTTCATGGGTGGATAATGGATGTTAATATCAAGGGAGTAGTAAGTCAGTTGTGTGGGGTTCCTCAATATCCATGTGTGATTGGATACCAAATTCCATGGGTATTCATTCCTTGGGTAGTAGTCCACAGTGGCGCACACATCCTCCCTTGTACATATTAATTTGGATAAGCATCTCTTCAACTATCTGCCAAAGGCCCCTTGCTAAAGTCTTAGTCACAAGACTTGGTGTCACTGGGATATGGTAGAACCACAAAGTGGTATTTAGTGGGAAAGAGTTTAGTCACTGAGGACATGCCTTTCAGGAGCTCACTGGGACCCCATCCCTTTCTCTTTCTCTTTTGTTTCCTATCTGCAACAAGATGAGGAAACTCTCTCATGTGCTCTCCCTAAATATGACATACCGGCTCACATTCGGCCCAAAAGAAATGAGTCAAACCAACTGAGGGTTTTAACTTCTAAATTTCTAACATATGCACCAAACAGACTGAGCCTCTTCTGTTCTGTTTGTTTGTTTACATTTTTTAAAAACCGGAAAACAATCTCTTCAAACAATATATTGTGATAAGACTTTTTCCCTCCCCCAATTCCTCCCAGAATCTCCCACCTTCCTACCCACCCAATTTCACACTTTCTGTCTTTCAAAAACAAAAACAAAGAAAAGACAATAAGCACACACACATACACAGATCATTAATCTAAATATACAAGTAAAGACCAATAAGACAAAAAAAAAAGTCCAAACAAAGTAATATGGGACAAAAAGTATACAAAAGGGCCATTGACTTTGCTTTCTGTTGTCCATCTACTGCTGGGCGGGAGGGTCTACCCTGAACTGTGGTTAATATCCCTGGTGACACTCCATTGAAGAAAACTAATTCTTCCTTTGGAAGTAAGTACCAATTGCAGGCAGCTTCTTGCTGGGAGGGAGAACCCTTTCCACATCACCCTCTCCACACTGAGACCCCTCTTGTTTAAACCTGTGCACATCCTTTGCATGGCGCCCCAGTATGTAAGGGTTCATGCGTGCGCCAGTCTTGCTGTCTCTGAAGAACACTGTTTTGGTGGAGTCATCCATTACCTCTGGCTCTTGCAATCTTTCTCTTCCCCCATAGATCCCCAAGCCCTGACGATGGTGTTTGATGAGACATCCCATTTAGGACTGAGTGCTCCAGATTGTCCAACTCTCTGCACATTGCCCAGTTGTTAGTTCTCAGCTCTGGTGATGGCCGAGCAAAGCAACTGATTTATGACTATTGCAGAATGTCACTAGGGGCCATTTTATTGCTACATGCCTTCAGTAGAATAGTAGTGATTGATTCTCCCTCGGCCCCATGGTTCATCCAGTCTCAGATTTGTGGTCACCTGAGCGCATGGGCTCCATGTCACTGAATGGAGCTACAATCTAATCAGAGCTGTTTACTCACACAATGTTTTTGCCATTGTTGTATCATCATATATCACAGGCAAGTCACCATTGTAGGTCACATGATTTATACCTTTCTCCAGTGGTAGTGTACAGAATTCTTTCCAGTACCATGAAAACTAGTCTGTAAAGGTAAAGGCTCTTGTTAGGCACCACCCAACTTCTCTGTGTTCAACTAGATATGTAAGTGCTGTTATCAGAAATAGGGCCTGACAGTCAGCTTCCAACCATCATGAATAATCTTTCTTATGTGTTCTTAGATTCAGTTTACAAGTATTTTGTTGAGAATTTTTCCATCTATGTTCATAAGAGAAATGTGTTAGTAATTTTTTTTCTTTGTTGGGTCTTTGGTTTAGGTAAGAAGATAACTGTGACCTCATAAAAAGAATTAAGCAATGTTCCTTCTGTTTCTATTTTGTAAAATAATTTGAGGAGTATTTTCTTTGAAGATCTGATAAAATTCTATGCTGAGCCATTCTTGCCCTGGGCTTTTTTTTGGTTCAGAAAACTTTTAATTACATCTTCTCTTTCACTAGGGGTTATGAAGTCTGTTTAAATTGCTTATCTGATCTTGAATCTTGGGTCATATATATCAAGAAATTTATCCATTTCATTTTAGGTTCGGGGTACAGATTTTTAAAGTATGTCCTTTTGAGTCTCTGGATGTCTTCAGTGTCTCTTGTTATGTTCCCTTTTCATCTCTATTTTTGTTAATTTGGATCTTCTCTCTCCATCTTTTAGTTAATTTGGCTAAGGGTTTATCAATCTTGTTGATTTTCTCAAAGAACCAACTCTTCATTTTATTATTCATTTCTTTATATTGATGTTATTTGTATTTTATTGATTTCAGCCCTGAGTTTAATTATTTCTTGTCCTCTATTCCTTTTGGGGTATAAGTTCTTCTTTATGTTCTAGATCTTTCAGGTGTGCGGTTAAGTTGTTAATATCGGATCTCTCCGTTGTTTTTACATAGACACCTCTTGCTATAAGCTTGCCTCTTAGAACTGCCTTCACTATGTCTTATAGGTCTGGGTATGTTGCATTTTTGTTTTCATTCAATTCTAAAAGGTGTTTTAAATTTCCTCCTTAAATTCTGCTTGAGTCATTTTTTTTTCTCAATAGGGTTGTTCAGTTTCCATAAGCTTCTTTATAAGCTTTCTATTGTTTCTAGTGTTATTGATACCCAGGTTTAATCCATGGTGGTCACATAGGATTCAGGGTATTAGCTTAATCTTTTTATATCTGTTGAGACTTGCTTTGTGTCCAAGAATGTGGTCAACTTTGGACAGAGCTCAAAAAATTAAAAGAAGAAAGAGAAGGGGAAAATGTTTTGTTGTTCTGTTTGGTTGGTTTTTGTCTTTTTGTTATTGTTGTTTGTTTGTGTCTTGGTTTTTTGTTTTTGTTTTTGTCTTGGTGCTTAGGTGAAATGTTCTGTAAATATCGGTTAGGTCCACTTGGTTTATAATGTCTGTTAGCTCCAGTAGTTCTCCATTTCGTTTTTGTCCGAATGGCCTGTCTATTGGCAAGAGTAGAGTACTGAAGTCTCCCGCTATCACTGTGTGAGGGCTAATATTTGATTTTAGCTGTAGTAGTGCTTCTTTTTATGAATTTGTGTGCCCTTTATTTGATGTATAAATGTTTAGGATGGCAAAATCTTCTTGGTGGATTTTACCCTGAGATGGTGGTGAGGTGTATTTCTTATATGCAGCAGAAAAACAGATCTTGCTTTCTAATCCAATCTATTAGTCTGTGTCTTATTGGGGGAATTTGGGTGGTAACTCTCAATATTAAGTGAGCAAACACAATGAACAGTGTTTACTGATTCTGTTATCTTGTTGTTATGGTGTGGGATTTCCTCCCTCTTTTAATTGATTGTTCTGGTACTTCTTATTCCTGTGTCTTCTTGTGTATAGTTAGCCTCTTCAGACTAAGATTCCCCTTTAGTGCCATCAGTAGGGCTGGATTGGTAGAAATTGTTATAATATGTTTCATTATGGGATGTTTTTCTTTCTCTGTTAATTATGATGTTTTGCTGGGTGTACTAGTCTGGGCCAGCATCTGTGGTCTCTGAGACTTTGTGGAACATCTTCCCTGAGAAGCCAGGTGTTATTCTAACGGGCCTTCTTTTCTATGTTATTTTGTCATTTTCACTTGAAGCTTTTTATATCCTCTCTGTGTTCTGTATGTTTAGTGTTTTAATTGTTATGAGTCGTAAGAATTTTTTTTCTGGTCCTTTCTTTTTGGTGTTCTATATGCTTCTTAAATCTTGATAAGCACCTTCATCTTTAGGTTGGAGAAATTTTCTTCCATCATCTGTTGAAAACATTTTCTATGCCTTTGACCTGAGTTTCTTCTCCTTCCTCTATCCCTATTATTCTTAGATTTGATTTTTCCATGGTGTCCCAGAGTTCCTGGAGGTTTCGTGCCTGGAGTTTTTGACATTTAACATCTTCTTTGACTGAGGTGTCCATTTCTTCAATGCCTAAGGTCCTCTCTTCCATTCTCTTGGTAAGGCTTACCTCTGAGGTTTGTGTTTGACATTCTAAATTTTTCATTTCCTGTTTTGTTTCCGTTTTGGTTTTCTTTAGTGACTCTATTTCTACTTTCATTTCTTGAACTGTTTTTGTTACTTCATTCAACTACTTCTTTGTGTTCTCATGATCTTCATTAAGGGAGTTATTCATTGCCTCTTTAATATCCTTGAGCATATTTATAAGTACTTTTCTGAAGTCCTCATCTTGTGTCTGAACTATACTGCATTTCTCAAGGCCTACTGTAATAGTTATTGGGTTCTGGTGAAGGCTATTGTCTTGGCTATTCACGTTTGTGTTTTTGCACCAGTATCTAGGCATCTGGCTGTTTCTAGGTGTTGACATCTAGTCTTATCTTTGTTGGGTGGGTATTTTGCTCTTCGGTTTCTGTTGCCCTCTCTGGATCTGAGGCAAATGTGGGGGCTGTGGAGACCTTGGTAGAGAATGTTTCGCTGGGTCAGTGGGTGGCAGAAAGGAATGGGGTTGCGCTAGGAAGGAGACTAAGACGGGCTGTGGGAAGGACCTAGAGAGCTTCAGTCCACACCAAGAGGTAGAGTCCCCAGGAAGGAGAGACATGATGAGAGGAGGGGCTCGTGCAAGAAGCCTACAGAAGAACAAAGAATAAGAAAGAATAAGTCTGGAGAGACAGGGATGAGATGGGATTCTAGGTCTGTAGCAAGAGATGGCATCTCCAGTGCACAGAGTTGGGATGAAGAAGAGGCTCCAGTGAGCAGGCTGCTACAGGAAAGCAGAGTCAAGTCTGACTGTCAGAATAAGTCTGGACAGAACACAAAGGAAGGACAGAAGGATGGTGGAAAGCACTTATCCAAGCGGTCAGTACCCAAGGCTACTATGGGCTCAGGGTAGCGTTTCTGGGTATCAGTGGCTGACACAAAGGAATGTAAGTGTGCTAGAAGGGAAGGCTGAGAGGGACCAGGGGGAAAAAGCTAACCAAGAGGCAGAAGCCCCAGCAAATGGAGGTAGAGTAGAGTTGGGGCTCTTACAAGCAGGCTGCCATGGGGGTAAGGGAGAGACTCACTTCTCCTCTCTTTTTGGGTGATTGTCTAAAGTATGTGTTGCAATAATAGCACCCTGACTAAAATCCTTTTCTTGCTTCTTTCTTTCTTTTATGTGGGTGCTGAGGAACTGAGGTCAGGTCCTCAGAGTTACACAGCATGCGCCTCACCAAGTCGGCCATTGCCCCAACCCCAACACATTTTTCTTATAACCTGCTCTGCCTGTGTTATATCAGCAAGGAATAGATGTTGTGAGACTGGAACTCCAACCCAAAGTTCTAGTAAGAGCCAAGACAGGGAGTCCCAGACAGGCTGTCATGACATCACCAAAAGGGAAGCTTGAGAGACAGCAGAAAGAGACTGAACACGCCGCTGACCTCACTGCACTGCTGGGAGCCCCGCCCACTCGAAGTGGGCCAAGCAGGAAAGGACAAACAGGGCGTCCTCGGACACCCGGATACCCGGACGCCCGGACGCCCGGACGCCCGGACACCCGGATACCCGGATGACGCTGCTGCCTCCACCAAGGCCTATGACACTGCAGGGAAGACCCAGAGTAGGACAGAACACACTGCAGACCAGAGAGGGCAGCAAGGGCTGCTGAGCCTGGCTGGAGTCACTTTCAATCAGCTTTCTACTTGAGACTATTTGAGGTGATGTGGGCATAGCCACTCTGCTTCCTCCTCCATAACCCAGCAGGCAACACTGGACCCAATCATACTGTCTCTTACAGCCCTACACACACACACACACACACGCTTAAAATAGTTGACTCCCCACTGGACTCCTCCAAAGTAGGCTGCCTCTAATGACTGCTGGCCTTCTTCATCAGTGTTGGGAAAATGAGGTAAGGTAAAGGTATGATATTGGGTAGACAAGGGCAGAGAAGTAGACCCAAGGCTAAGGACTAAAAGGAAGCCCTGAGCAGAGAGCCTGCCCAAGAGGCATCTCCAGTCTTTCCCTGGGTCCTGCTCTTTTCAACCCTACAGCTGTCCAGGGAGGAAACAGACACAGTCGGACAGCCAGTCCAGTGATCATGGGGCCCAGCTACATCCGCCTAACACCAGTATGTTCTGATAAACACCTCCCTTTGATGACCCTGAGCTAGGCTGCATAACCTGGAAAGTATGCTTGGCCTACTCAGGGCCTCAGCTGGGACCTTCCCCCATCCCACTGGCCCTCATGGACTTATGCTTTCATCTGCTCCTTTTCCAACACCCCTGTACTAGGAGTTATAGTAAGCCCAGCCCCTGACAGACATCTCTTGTCAAGATGCACTCAAAACCAACAGACAAACCAAGGACTAAAATCTCTCAGCTATGGAAGCCAAATAAATCTTTCTCTAAAAAAATAAAACAAAAAAACAAAACCCGATTGTCTCCTTTTTGTTACAGTAACAGCAAACTGACTAAAATACTTTCTTTCACAATTATCCCATCTATGTTATATCCTGCATCTCTGCTAAAATTACATAGGTGACTCAGATGTGGAAGCAAGAGGTTGGGGCAGTCAGGAAAGGAAAGGCTTGGGGGTGGGGGGAGGTGGCTCAGGCAGAGAAGAGGAAAGGGATCAGTCATATTTCAGGGGCCTGGGATATGGCTTCGGGCCACTAAAGGTCACTGGATGGGAAGGAAGGTAAGAACGATAGAGGTGGACAATAACTTTGTAAACTTTCACCTCTGCAGCAGTAAGTAATAATGACAGAAACTATGGCGTGGCCAAGAAGCAAGGAAGTGGTCCCCTTCAGGTCCCACCCTCACCCAAGTACCCCGCTGCAGAAAGACCTGAGCCAATGAGAGCTTTTGGCTCTTGGCTGTAGAGTATAGGTATGAATACAGCCTAACACAAAATGGCGGAACATTACTTTTTTTTTTTTTTTTTTTTGTAATCTGACTGCATGGTTGGTTCTTGCACATAAGCTCTGAAGAGATTCACAGGCGGAGGAGAGACAAACTCGCAGCAGGTTCCTATCTATCCCATCCACACTGGGCATCCCACCACACCCTGGCTACTGAGGCAAGCCTTCCTGACCAGCTAGCGCCAAATCTGCTCCCTAACATGAATGTTACTCAGCCACGACAGGCGCTGTCCCCATTCTGGGGTCAGGAGACAAAGTACTCTTTTTAGGTCTACTACTGCTTTCACCAATACACACACACACACACCTCTACCCACCGACAACCCATTCATTTCTTTCATTGGAGTCTCCTGAGCTGAGCTCACAGACAGAGCACTGGGGTAGCAGAAGAATAAGGCAGAGAAGGAGGTTCCAGAAGCCTAAGACTAATATACGAGAGGCTGGAGAAATGGCTCAGAGGGTAAACTGCTTGCCCTGAAAGCCATAAGGAGCCAACTTTACACCATTGAAAGGCAAGCTTTCCCCACAAGCTTCCAGGGACATTCCCCTCTCCATCTAACCACAGACGGCTGGCATCCCAGACATGGGCTTTCCATGGCTTCCCGAGATCAGAGCTCAGGTCATCACGGTAGAGTGGTGGGCACTTCACCACCATGTCACCTTCCAGCCCCATCTTTCTTTTCTTTCATGAGCTGTCTATCTCTATCACTACACGTTCCTGGTTCAACTCTTTGTTGTACAACAGGCCTGGAAATCCCAGTGGGTGCCATCTAGATTTGAATTCACACAGAAAACAAGAGGAAGCCCCAGATCTTCAGTGTCACTTACAGAGTCACACACTCACCCTGCGTGTCTCACTTCATCAGGAACAAAGAGGAGCTTTCATGTGGGACAAAGGGTAAGGCTCAGACTGGCCACACCTCCGTGTGCCTGTGCTTGCCAGCACAGGAGGTCACTGAACAGGCCCACAGCCGGCAGTCCAGGAAGCCTTATCAGCACCACTCAATGTCACCTCCTATCGAAGTTTCCTTTCCTCACATCCTCAGCCTTTGGCCAGATGTGAGTGCAGCTGAAGTATCTGTCAATGGCTGCCTGACCGGTTCAGCGGAAGGCTCCAGACCTCCTTCCGCAAACATCCATCTGCATAGGCCCTCTGCAGTGGCAAAATGAGATGGCCTGCTTTCCCTGGGAGGGCTGGGGTGAGGGGCTGGGCATAGGGCAGTACCTGCTGGAGCCACCTGTGCCTCTGAGAGGGGAGAGAGTCCTCTCTAAGCCCTCCAATGCCCAACATGGCCTTCCCTGTAGCCTAGAGAAAGAACAGAGGCTCTGGGCTCAGCATTCTCCTTGAATACATGAGACACCCCACCAAACCCTCCAACAGTTCTACAACAACCCCCAACACACACACACACACAAACACACAAACACACACACACGCGCGCGCGTGCGTGCCACAGATTCTGAATGGTAGGGGATAGGCATCAATAACCACTTTCAGAACCCAGAACTCCTGGCCAAATCCAGGAGCACAGGAGAAAGAAATCAAGAGAAGCAAGAAAACTGTAGGAACCAGAGGCTGAGCACTACCCACCACTCACCCCATTTTGCCAGCACCCCAACACACTGGCATGCCTACACACAGCCATGAGAGCACTCGCCTCCCTTCCAGGACCCACCACTCCATTGCTGAGACCCTCACCAGACCTTTATCTTCCTCATCATCTCCTTCCGGGGAGTCTGAGCTGTCACCTCAGCAAGAAACTGTCTCTGAGTGAGCTTCACCCACCCAGTAGCTGTCTCCCCCGCCCTCCCCACTGAACTTCTTCCCAGCACAGGCTGTGGTTGGGGACCACACAGACAGGATGTACACTCTAACGCTCTCACAAACTCACTCTGGGGCTGACAGGAAAGCAGGCAAAAAAGGCCCTGTGAGAAACCAGACAGATTTCCCCTGTGGGAGGCAAAAATGAGGAAGGGACCCCGGAATCAGGCCAAGAGTTTGTCCATCTACCCAGGTACCCCTGAGTTCTGGGCTGATTCTCTGATACTCTAGGGTATTCTCCTGTCCCTCCTCACTCCTGTATCCCTCTAGCATGCACAAACATGCAAATGTGACAGCTGGAATCAGCTAAGCTAGGAGCTTTGGTTCAGAGCATAGCCCCTTCCCCCCCCCCCACCTTCCCCCTGACCCAAACTTAAAGGGCCTCCCAGGATGGCGGAGGCAGAGTGGCCAACTGTAAGCCTTGTAGGGAAATCACGGGAGTTGCGGGAATCTGAAAAGATAAATCGAAGGTGTGGAGTGGCCAGGGGTGGGTACCCAGGCAGAAAAGGGGTACAAGGCGCGCCCCTCCCACCTCCCCTCTTCTGTCCCAGATGGCTCACTCACGTCCAGTGCTCAGACTGGAGTAGCAAAGGTGAGCACCGACAATTCCCAGGGTCTATTCTCTGCTACAGGCACCCACAGCCTCCAAAACCCCTCCCAGCCTACCTCTCACACCCACGCTGACCCTAAAGACCTTTAGGCTCAGCCCAAAAGACCTGTGGTTCTCCTCTCTGTCTCAGCTAGGACACTAGAGTGACCTGGGCTGGTCTCATAAGGGCCAGGAGAAGGTATGAGCAGCCACCATAGGTCCCTTTCAAACTCTCATCTTGAGAGAACAAACTTTGTAAAAAGCTGAACAGATAACGCGACAGTCCTCCCCTCCCCCCCCTCCATAGTCATGAGGTGGCTCCTGCTGCTGCCACACTTGCCTTTTTTCTCCTAGTGTTTTTTTTTGGGGGGGGGAGGGGTTGCTTTTGTTTCTTTTAAGTGTCTTTTTTGTTTCTTTTTGTGTCTCATGTAGCCCAGGTTAGCCTCAAACTCACTATACAATCAAGGATAACTTTGAACTTCTGATCCTCCTACGTCTGCCTCCCAAGTGCTAGGATTACAGATGTGGCTGCCGCAATCAGCTTTATAAGGTCAGCCAGATGCATAAGCACTCAAGTCCAGATCCACAGCACCCACACCGGAAAGTAAGGCATGGGAGGACGTGTCTCTGATTCCAGCCCAGGGAGGCAGATAGATGGATGCCTAGAATAGCAGGAATAGCTGGAATAGCAGAATCAGTAAGCCCCAGGTTCCGAGAGTGACCCTGACTCACAAAATAGGGTGGAAAGGAACTGAGAAAAACATTGATGTTGGCCTACACACATGCGCATACACCTGAACACATATATAAACATACATGTTTGCACACACACAACACACACACATACATGCTTGGTAATCAAAGTGAAGTGTCTCAGAGTTTTTATTGCTGTAAGAAAATACCATAACCAAAAGCAGCTTAGGGTGAGAAGGACTGATTTCGATTACAGTTCCATATCACAGTCCATCACTGAAGAAAATCCAAGCAGGAACTCAAGGCAGGAACGAAAGCAGAAGCCATGGAGAAATGCTGCTCGATGGCTTGTTCCTCATGGCTAGGTCAGCCAGTTTAGAGTGTCAGGGCCTGCCTTCTCTGGGGTGACACCACCCACAGTGAGCTGGGACCTCCCACACCAATCAGCAATCAAAAACTTGCCCCACACAATTGCCAATCTGGTAAGGGCACTTCCTAATTTGAGGTTCCCTCTTTCCAAATGACTCTAGATTGTGTCCAGCACAGGAGGTCTATGAGCCAGCTGCACAGCTCTTAGCCAAGAGCCTGGTGAAGAAACGGAATTCCAGGCCCCATCCCATCCTGCTGGCCCCTCCCCCATGCGACCTCCACCCTGAGTTCTGCACAGGCCTGGAAGCCTGAGAAGCACTTCCCTGTGGCCTAGCCCCATCTGTGAGCCCTGGCCTTCTATGAAGAGATTCCCTGCTAACCTCCGAAAGGACAGTGGGAAGACTAGCGCCAGGATCCCATGCTTTCATTTTGCATTCACTATGTCACAGATCTGTTCCCATCGCTATTCTTGTTGGTGCTCAAATGTCCCAAATGAGGCCAGTGGGGGCCTCCTGACATATCCCCATTTACCTTCCTGCCCTTCTTTCCTGGTATTGCAAAATGCTCCAGGCCCCTCCTACCCTGTACTGCCTCTACCCCAGAATCAGTCCTTTTTCCCTGTTAGGTATCACTGCAATGAAAGAAGTAACTAAAGCACCCTCCCCGTCAGAGACAAGAAAAGCAAATCAGCGTGGACCAGATGGCTTGATGGGAAAGAACCTCTTGTAGCATTTGACTTAAGACCGGAATCTGATCCCCAGAACCCATGGTAGAAAGAGAGAGCAGACTCACACACACTCACACACACACACACCCCACCACCACCACCACCAACAACAACAACAACAATGACAAAATAATAATAATAATAATATTTTCTTAAGTAAGAAAAGGGAAGCAAAGCAAAGATACTATTGGCCACATTGCTAAGCAGTACAGGGCCAGGATCCTATGGTCTTGAACTAGTCAGGAGTCAGTGCAGCTCAGATCTGTCAACATGGGAAGAGAGACAGACAGGGACCAGCAGCCACCAAGACCATCACCTATTGGGGCTGGGACCAAGCTGCAGCAGCTGTAGGCTGCCCTGGCCAGTGCTAAGTATGGTGGGCTTCATAGAGATCATCTTCTTCCAACAGGATTCCCTGGCTCAGTGATGCACACAGGCCTGGCCAGGCCAGGGGTTTTGTTTGTTTGTTTGTTTGGTCTATGCTATCATCTGAGCCTAACCACAGCCTTCACTCTTCTTGTTTTCTGGAACAAGCAGGCTTATAGTAGCCATTTTTCAAGAGAGGAGACAGAGGCCAACCAGGTATGATGACACGGGACTACAGCCTTATCTCAAGGTAGCCCCTGGAGAGGTGGCTCTTGCCACATGCACCGGTGCTCAAGGGACAGCTTCTCATCTCACCAAGCCCAGGTGGGCTCTGCCAACCTCTCCTCAGAGCCTGGGCTCAGACACTGAGGTCTCAGCACTCTGTGATGATTCATATTGACTGTCAAGTTGGCAGGATCTAGAATCAGCAGAAACAAGCCTCCAGGTGTGTCTGAAGGGCTGTGTAGACTGGGAGGATCCACCAAGCGCAGGAAGCACCATTTTGTGGGTCCTGGAGTGACTGAAAAGGAGAAGGCGGGCTGAGCCCCAGCATTCATCTCTCGCTGCTTCCCGACTGCAGATGCTCTGTGACCAGCTGCCTCCTGTTACCAAGGCCTTTCCCACCACGATGGACTATATAAGCCCCTCCTTCCTCCCTTAAGTTGATTTTGTGGGAATTTAACTAATACATACTCCATCCCTTCAGAGTGGCCCCAGCGAAAGCATCCGACCCTGCTACTGACAGCTTAGGCCTGAGGAGCCGATCCAGAGCTGTTGCTGTATCTAACCCTCTCCCCAAGAAGTAAGAGAGAACAACCAAAGAAAGGCTAGAACTGGGGCTTGTCTCTTTGGAGGATTGTAGGCTCCTGGGCCTAAAGCCCTGCACCTGCCCAAGCCGTGGAAAAAAGTATCCCAAGTTCTCTTGCAGGGGCTCAGTCTATGAAAGCAAATCCAGGATGGAGAAGACCCTGGAACAACCCTTGATGCTTGCTGTAGGCCAGCACCAGCTCTGCCTTCCCCCTTCCACAGAAACACAAGTGTCTGTGGTGCTGGTCTTGGGAAGAAGCCAGAGGCAGAGTTCCATCCATAGAAGACTAGAACATTCCCCAGTCCTCAGACAGCCTGACCCCCAAGGCGGCACAATTTCATGCCAAGCACACAGATAGGAGATGACACGGGTGCACACACACTCCCTCTCAGCACGGACCCCTGTCCATGCCCTCCAGTCACCTCTGTAGGATAACAAGACTCAGGAAGAAACTAAGAAGCCAAGCCCCAAGAGACATGGGACCCAAAGTAGTGGAAGCCCACAGGGTAGGGCCCACAGCTTTGTACTGGGGTAGAAGGGTCTCCCCATCCACTAGGGGATGGACCTGAGTCCTGCTCTCAGTCCAGCTCCTGCATCTCTTTAACCGTGAACCTGCATCCTTGGTCCTGTGTCTCCGCTGTGGTGGTGGGATTACAGGTATGTGCTACCAACCGCGGTTCACATGATGCTGGGGAGAAAACCCAGGGCCTTGTGCCCACCAGGCAAATACTCTACCAACTAAGCCATATCCCCAGCCCTCCAAGGTCACTTTCTGTTCTTACTGAGTGTCACAAAGGAAAGGGAGAATAACTGGAAGGTGACAAAGTAGCCTGCTGGCCAGACAGGCCAGTTAATCAGTGAGCACTGAGTTCTAGAGGATGGAACTCTGGTCCTTCTGTCTGTGAGTAGGCACCGTACTCACGGAGCCATCTTCCCACCCATCCAGCCTGATTCGGACTGACTTCCATTCTATCAGTTCTTGCAATCTGGGGACATCCTTCAAAAGAGAAGGTCGGGGAATCCATTCAGGTGAGACTGCAGTAGCCAGAACATGGACAGGAAATGGTGAGAATAATCAAATGTGATATGAAAACCTGGGGCTGGGGGGATCCAGGTTTGATCAATCAGAGAAAGGATGTCATTACCCACGATGGCAATATACCAGTGAGTGAGGTGCTTAGAGATGCCAAGAAGTGGGGGCATAAGGGCAGGACCACAGACCTCACCCTCAGAGTGGCGGCTGGTTCTAGTCCTCTCCTCTATACTAACCTAGGTAGGATTGCTTTTACCCAAGCCAGCCCACTCTACCTAGTCTCCACCCTACCCAGCCCCACCACATGAGCCCCACACACTTTCTGTAGCTCTCTTGAGCTCACACTTAGCCTTCCTCAGGGATAGACAGCAGCTAAGCCCACAACTCACAGCCCAAGCTCCGTCCAGCAGCCTGCTTGGCTGCAGTTCCTCAGGTCCTACAAGAACCATAGCTCATTGCCCTTGTTCTTCTTGGTTTAAAAGGTGAGGAGGTTGGAGATGTAGCTCAGTTGGTATAATGGTTGCCTTGTAAGCATGTCTTCTATGCTCAAAACATAAGAAGACAGGCATGGTGAAACACCTGAAATCCTACTGCAGTCAACCTAGCCTATCTGGCCAATGAGAGCCTCTCTCTTAAAAACAAAGGGTGGAGATGATGGGACACTGCTTAAAAATGCTAGTAAGAAAGCAAGAGTGCTGGGATCCTCAAGGGTCAAGGATCCTGCATGTGAACATGGCAGCTAACTGTGACCCCAGCCTTAGAAAGCAGGCACAGGGGATTCCCCACAGCAAGTTGGCTAGTTAGACGGGTGAGCCCTGGGTTTGATTGAAAGCCTGCTCCAGAAGAATAAGGTGGAAGACAAACCAACACCAACTTTGAGCCCCCATGCATATGCCACAGACATAAAGATAAGGCAATACAAGTCCCTCAAAAACCAGCAGAAGGGAAACTCGAAGTTGTGTCCCTGTAGGGACAGTCTCACAGAACCATCAGCGGCCACCATGGGGAGCCCTAACTGGGCCTCAATAGCCTGGCCCCAGAGATAAGCCAAAAGGTCTAGTGGAATGTGAATGGGCCTGGCATGTTGGGAGGGGCACCGTCCCAATGGGCACATGCCCTATGCCTTGCTGTAGTTCTATACTGACATGTCATCAGAGCCGCCCTCCTTGCCCCGACACGGTTGTGGCATTATTCCCAGCCCAGCCAGGGGGGTGGACTGCCTCCAAAGCCACCATCTCTCACCCCCTCAACACCTGCTGCTTGGGCTGGGGGAGAATACAGGGGCCCCGTGTACCAGCTGCCTTAGCAGGAATGAAGCCCTGGGTTCCACTCCCAGCACCACAAAACAAAAGCAAAAGCACTGGAAAATGTTATTCCATAAAAACAGACTAATTGTGTTTGTCTTGTTTTGTTATTTCTATCACCTCTCCAAACAACAAGAAGAATGAATCATGGGGCTTGGGGAGATAGCTCAGTCAGTAAAGTGCTTGCCTTACCAACATGAGTTCAACCCTCTCCCCCAAAACTATATGGCATGGTAGTACGTGCCAGAAATCCCAATATGGGGAAGGCAGAACAGGGAGCTCTGTGGAGCTCACTAATTAGCCAGGCTAGTTTGATCAGCAAGTTCCAGGCCAGTACGAACCTCTGTCTCAAAGAAACAGGGTACCTGAAAAATAACGCCTGAGGTTGACTTTTGACCTATACGTGAATGCACACACACGTGAACATACACAGACACATAGGAAAGAGTAACTTATGGGCATTGGTGTTTCGCTTACAACTTTCCTTCCCATAAGGGATAACCACTGGTGTTGGGCTGCCTGTCTGTAGTCCCAGCACTTGGGAGGCCCAGACAGGAGGATGTGAGTTCAAGGCAGGCCTGGGGCTACCTAGTGAGACCTCTTCCTTTCCTATCCTGGCAAAGAAAGTGGCTTAGACAGCATGGTAGGCAAAAATAGCAGGCTAGAGAGAGGATGAAGAGGCCAGAGAAGCCATTGTCCTCCTACCTCTAGATGCAAGTCAAGGGAGGTTTGGAAGGAAAGGGCTCTGACCGCTTGTGTGGTTTTATCAAGGCCAACACAAGGTTCCATGCTCCTAATGACCACAGCAGAAGACCATGAAGAGGCTCAGAGAGGTTGATCATTGTCTGGCTTGTTGCCCAGCATAAATAGTACTACAAACTGAATGTGTTGCATGATTTCTGTCTGGGTCCATGAGCACCCTGGGGCTCAACATTCAAGGGGACCACCGGCTCAGAAAGACAACGTGAGGTGAAGACAGAAGGTAGAGGATGGCCACTATACTGCAGCCTTGAGCAAGTTCTGGTCTCCTGTCCACGGGGCATACACTTCCATACTTCAGGACTCTTGCAGAGCATTTTCCAAAAGCGGGGTCCCGCCATCTGTTACTCTCTGCCTCCTATAGTGCAGGGCTGAGGTGGTGAGCCCAGAGAGGATGGCTTGGAGAGGTTCCAGAACCCAAACCCAATCCTCATACACCCTCTGATTAGACCACCACACTCACCCCTAGCTGCCCCTGCCCACAGGGCTGCCGCTTAAACACCACAGTTGCCAATCCCAAGGATGAGCCCAGGCAGGGCCCAGGAGAAAAAGGTGAGGTTGGGAGCAGATGGCGACCCCACAAATTCTACAGGCTGGCCCTTGGCCAAGAGCTGGCCGGAGCAGTGTGGCCTAGGGGCTGGCCCCCCACAAGAAGTGACTTACTTCCTTCCCCACTGAGCCTCAGGCTCCACCATCTGGATTGCAGCTGGGCCTGGATTGAGCATAATGGCCAAGAGCTCCGGTGGAGGCCATAGAGCGGCCTCCCGCGCCCATAATGGTCTAACCCTGTGACCCTGTGAAAGGTCACAACACTGACCTCCAGTGTCCTCCACTGACAGATAGTGTCAGCTCAGCTACACCATGGAGAATACGGTCCTCCACAAGCAACTTTCCCAATGTCAAAGGTGTTGGGGGGAGAGTCTGCCCCGCAGACAGGGAAAAGATTCCGCCTGTACTGTTGAAATGGATCTATAAGTCTCCTGCCAGCCACTAATGGCCCCTAGAGTCCCCAGTCTGTCCTTCAAGGGAGGTGGTGGGTATTTCTTGACCCAAGTACTACCACAACATCAGGCCAGCTGTGTTCATACCCTTCCCTGAACCTCTGGAGACCCCTATTCATGAGAACACCCAGCTCTTATTCACCTTGACACGCTTCTAGAGTCGATGGGAGATCCCGGGTCATGGGGAAATCCCTGACACAGTGAAGCCCCCCCCCCCCCGTTCACTTTCTCTGGAGCACTCCAAGGTAGCAAGTCCCCTCCCACATGCCAAAGGCATGCCAGGGCCTCAGAAACGGAGGCAGCCAATGCAGGGGTTCCATCTTAAAGACACAGAGGCTCTGCCATCCGCTCCGCTCTAGGGTAGACACGTCCCCTCACCCGTCCTCTCACTCCCTGGATTCAAGAGGAGGACCACACAAGGTGGGCAGAGCCAGGACTGAGGGGAGGCCTTGGCGGGAGACAGCGTAAGGACCTGGGTTCCAGTCCCTAAGTCCAGCACGGGGTGGGTGGCAGGGATGCTGGACTCCAGCCAAGCTTCAGGTTCTGAGACCTCAAGGGAATAAAGCTGAGAGAGAAAATCAGGTCACTAATGCCCTTCTGATCTCCATGTATGCACTCCACCCCATTCTCTCTCTCTCTCTCTCTCTCTCTCTCTCTCTCTCTCTCTCTCTCTCTCTCTCTC
>CM053764.1:11603179-11680348 GCA_028658305.1 Pachyuromys duprasi
ATCTGAGAAGGCCACAGTGGTGGCTACCGGCAGACCACCAGGACTCTTCCCAGGATCTCTCTGAGGCAGAGTCCTGTCAGGAGAAGAGGACAGGGGTTGGGAGGTTGGGGGAATAGGTTTTCTCCCTTCTCACTTTTAGAGGGAAAGTGGGCTCAAAGAGCAAGCAAATCCTAGGGCCACGGCACAGATTCCCTCCCCTTTCTGAAAGTCAAATCTTCTTAACTATCCCTCAGATGTCGCTAAATACTCTTCTTCCCTTTGATCCTATCCAACTTCAGCCCTACCCTTGTCCACCTGCCAGTGGTTGAATCGAAGTCAGAACTCCCTACCTATCCCATCACGCATCTCTGATCACTGAGCCAGTCTTGTGGTTTGCGCAACACTGAATTAAATAGCCCGTGCCATCTTGGACCTAAAAAATAGGGAAGATATAATGGGGGTCGGCTGGAGACCTCTGGGTATCAGGCTGCTGCCTCGGGCTCAGTGGTGGGGCCCAGGCCTGCCAGAGCTCAGGCATCTTGGCTAAAGGCCCAGGGAAAGGGTGAACTTAGAAAAAAGTCCAAAGAAAGAAGCCGCAGCTGTTAGAGGGGGCTGAACCGGTGGGGGCTGTCCTGTCACCCTACCCCCTTCCGGCCCTGAAGCCCCAGCAAAGGTCCTCCAACCATAGGCAGCCATGGAAATCTCCACCTCCTCACTAGCCAACCACCGCCCCAGCCTCCTCCATTCAACACAATTCATTACCACCATCTCCCACCCTGCAACCTGCACCTACAGCCAGGAATGCCCACAGCTGGCAGGACCCAAGTGAGGGACAGTCCCATGCCCTTCTAGGTCAATGGCTAAGGGGGGTGAGTGGACAGCCCTGAAGAAGACATAAGCAGGACCAAACATCACTGAGCCAATGCGAGAGGCTTTCTACTGAGCCCACCTGGCCCAGGCCCTTAGGCTTCTTGGAAATAGTTGGTTTCTACTCTGGCCGAAGTTACTCCCCCTGGGAATGCAGAGCTCCAACTTCCTCTCCCCAGCTGTCCTGAGATCTCCACGCCTGTAGTCAGGAAGACGTTTGGTTGAGCACAGGCTGGGGAGACAGAATGGTTCTGGCTACACCTACGGAAGAAAGCTAAAGGGCTTGCTTAAGCCAGGAACACAGGTCAACAAGTGAGGCATTTCCCACAGGGGGAACAGAACCCGAGTGTGAGCCCTGAAAGCCCACATAAAAGGGCCAAGATGTGGTGACACACACTTGCAATCCCAGTTCTGGGAGGTGCAGACTGGCAGGTCTCTGGGGCTCACCAGCTAGCCAGCATGGCTTTCTTGGCAAGTTCTAAACCACGAGAGAGCCTGTCTCAAAAAAGAAAGAAAGAAAGAAAGAAAGAAAGAAAGAAAGAAAGAAAGAAAGAAAGAAAGAAAGAAAGAAAGAAAGAAAGAAAGAAAAAGAAAGAAAGAAAACAAGGCGAGAGCAAGCCAGGAAGAAGGGTCAGTGGTTAAAGGCAATAGCCACGTGAACTTGATGACCTGAAGCCCTGGGACAAATATAAAAAGCCTGATGTAATAATGTGTATTTGTGATCCCAGCACGCCTACAGTGAGAGAGGAAAAAAAACAAAGAACAGAGATCTGTCTGGAAGCTCATGGGTCAGCTACCTAGAGAACACAGAGCAGAATCACAAACAAGGACCCATCCTCAACAAAGCAGAAGGTGAAAACCAGCTCCCAAAAGTTGTCTTCAAACCTACACACACACACCTGCACATCTGCAAGCACAAGCCACCCTCCTCTGAGGCAAAACCACAGTCACCTCCCACACCTGGCGCCCATGTATCTTTTCTCGGCCTCGGGCCTCTGGCCTTATCCTCCCAACTGCATTAAGTTTTCATCTCAAACTGGCTTTTAAAATTCTACTTCCACAGCTGCTGGGAACCTGCCACCTTGCCCCGGCACTCAGCTCAGGTGTACCACCTCTCAGCATCCTTCCCCGATCATCCAAGCCTGTGGTGGCACTGGGTGAGAGGCGGGCAGCTCCTCCCTACCTCCCTCTCAGCCTCCAGACCCATGATGGCCAGGTGCTCAGTGGGAGACACAACCTCAGTCCAAGTGAGTTGCATGTGCCCCAGAGTCTAATTCAGGCCAGCTGTGATGCCTACAAAAATGAGGAGTTCACAGGGGTTGCCCTGACATGTGCCGGGGTGGCTCTGTAAGAAGCAGACTCTGTGGTGGTTTGGAATGCCTATGATCTGCAGAAGCTCTGACAGAGGGAATACCTCCCTAGCTAGTCGTGTAGTAGCTGCTATCTGTGGCCACCCACTCACTCCCATGATGACCTGGGGCTCAGCGTAGTGCAGGGCCCTCACGCTGCAGTGGGAAGATGACACAGCCAGGCACCCTTCCAAAGGACACTAGAGACACAAATGCCCTTTCCCGGGGATACCCAGAGATAGCCTGAGGCTCTCTCCAAACTCCATGTTGTGACCCCATTCCATCTGTTTTGACCCTTGGGATCTAGAGCAGGGAGTGGGACCAAAGTGCAGGGTCTGGAAGAAGAAGAAAAGACAGAAAGCCTAAGAACCGCGTCTAAGGCTGGAAACTCACGAGATGTAGCTGTGAAGTCACAGACCTAGCAAACCACACTGCCCCAGCCCTCAGTTGCTTGCAAGTGTGCTCGCATAGGGCATTCCTCTGCTGAGAGCCAAGGTCCTGTTTGTCATCTGACCTAAAAGCATGCATCCTCAACACACACACACACACACACATACACACACACACACGAAACATTTCACCAGGCAGCAAATCTACAGCCACCTGCTGAGATTTGACTCCCCCACATGCCTGAGCTATTTACTCATCCATCTGACCATGGAGGAAGGGAGGCCTAGATTACCCTAAGGTGGCAAAGTAGGGTGAGATAGCATCCTCCAATCTAAATAACCTGGGGCCTGTGGCTTACTCAGCCCTCTCTCCACTGCGAAACACAGCCTCCAGGCCTGTCAGGTATCAGCACTGGCTCCTGCTGACGGAAACCCTGCATCCTTCGGCAATAAGTACACTGGTCCTCCAAATCTACTGCCACAGATTCAACAAACCAAATATCAAAACCGTTTCAAAAGACAAAATCGTGTCTGAACAGGCACAGACGGTTTCCCTTTGCTATTGTATCCTGAACAATATACGGTGTGGCATGTGCTCACACTGAATTGAGGTTTAAAACCATCTAGAGAGAACTGGCAGCGTATAGGAAGATGTGCACAGTTTCTGTGCAAATACTACATTAATTTGTGTAACCGACTTGACCACTGGGAGACGTGGACATCTGCAAGGCGGGTATTCTGAAATGAGTTTTTCTAAGGACCTTTAGGGATGACTTTGTGCTTAGAATACCTGCTGTGTGCTAAGCTGAAGTCTGGAACCACCGTGGCAGGAGTACCTGGCCCTTGAGGGCAGAGAGAATGGATTTATTCTCCAGCTTGGATCCAGGCCACAGGGGGTGCAGGGCCAGGCCCAGAGTAAAGATCTCCTAGCTTGTGTTCACAGGTCAACAGCATAGCTATCTCCTCCCAGAACATTTTTGAACACCTAGTATCTCAGCCATTTTATAAAAGGAATTTTATAGCAAGGATGGAAACTAAAGTATATACTATATAAAAGTGTTTCTGAGCCAGGCAAACAACTCAGTGGATAAATGCAAACATAAGGACCAGAGTTCAGATCCCTAGATCCCGTGTAAATCCCAGGCACAGCAGTGTGCGCCCACAATTCCAGCACTGGAGGGGGTAGATCGAGGGGTCTCACTGACAGCACGCTCCAGGTTCAATGAGACACCTTGTCCATCCTTCCACCACACACACACACACAGAGAGAGAGAGAGAGAGAGAGAGAGAGAGAGAGAGAGAGAGAGAGACAATAAGGTCCTCTGGCCTCCATCCTCAATTGTGAGATTGGGCTGTCATCTTCAGTTTTGCTCTAGAAACCCAGGCCTTCCATCACTAGACTACCATGCACAGTAGAAACCTCCACCCCAGGTGGGATTACCCCAAGTGGGGTACATCTTATTTAAGGGTCAAGTGTTTCAGGGGCCAAAGTCTACCTCACCTGTGTGTGTCTTCCCACCTTCTGACTGCAGGAGAGGTGGTAACCCATAAGTCTGGTTGGACCAAAGAGTCTCAAGCATCAAGCACTAAACTTCCATTTCTTTCTTTTTAAAATAAATTTTTTACATCTATCTATCTATCTATCTATCTATCTATCTATCTATCTATCTATCTATCTATCTATGTGTACCTGCACATGTATGTGCGCTTATGTACCACAGCATGCAGGTGAAAGACAGCTCTCTTCTTTCATCACATGGACTCCCCAGGGATTTGGGAGAGAACTCAGGTGGTCAGGCTTGATGACAAGAGCCTTTTTATTTCCCAAGCCACCTCACCAGCCCCTCTGTTTCTTCACTGAGTGAGACTCCCAAGACTGCAGCAATGATAGCAGTTCATCGGTATTTATTATCAACAGCTATTTTTATTAACATGTTATTTGATGAAGCTTCTCTTGGGCAGGAGAAGCAGCCTTGCTCTTCTCCATTCCCCAGCCCTGAGCCCTTAATGGCTTAATGGCATATGCAGAATCCAGCAACCTTGTGAGGAGGTGGCAGCTTCTTACAGAGGACTTTAGAAGCCTGGGTGCCAAGTTTTCCCTCAAGGAATCCCCTTCTGTGGCATAAGAACAATGAGAGTAAATCTATCCTACAGGTGGCTCTCCGGCCTGGCCTGGCCTGGCAGTATCTGTGCAAATTTGCATTGCAACTTTCCAAGCGCCTGGGTAAGCAGGTATCATTGCCGCTGTTTCAGAAAGGGATACTGAGGTCAGAGAGACTGGCGGACTCGCCCATGAAAAGGAACATAGTGTGGATACCAAGAGATGACTCAGCCCCGGTTCTCCAGGCCTGGGATCTTCCACCACAACACCGCTTAGATGGGATCTTGCAAGTAGTGCCCTGCAGTTCTGGCCATCTTTGACACCTTTGTAACATACTTTAGGTGCCTCTCCCCAAAGTGCACTCTGAACAGGCACCCCCGCCCACACAAGATTCACATTTGGCCCTGCACAAACACCCACCTCAAGATACATATTTGCCCTAACCTGCCCCGCTCTGGTATAAAATTTTAGGATTAGCATCCTTTTCCTTGCATTTTTAAGACCTGGTGGAATCTTGCCAAAGAGGCAGCTTTTAGGAAAAATACAACATACCAGGCATTCAACAGGAAGTCCCCGCCAAGAGAGGGGGCCTCTCACCTGGAGACTAGAAGCTTCCCCTCACCTTCCCATCCAGCAGGCCACCACATCTGAAGTCACATCTAAATCCTAAATTCAGGCATAGGTCTCCACACACGGAGCACGCTCCGACTTGTGGCCACTTGTATGGTGACCATGTCTCTAGCTAGGGCACCAGCCTTATGTCCACAGCGGGTGCTACATAAAGAATGAATGAAAGAATTCACTCCTGAATTCATCATCCCCCTAACAGTGTCAAGAAACAAAAGACCAGAGAAGGCGGTCCAGGTTAGAGTTTACCTGTAGAAGCTGAGTTATATCTAAAATAGTCTGCTGAAGTCTAATTCTGCCTGTAAGACTGCCCCTGTACACACCACTTACTCATAGTATACAGTATACATGTGTACATGTGCGCACACACACACACAGAGAGAGAGAGAGAGAGAGAGAGAGAGAGAGAGAGAGAGAGAGAGAGAGGCTGTTATCCTAAGCCCTGCCCTGCTAACAGCTCAGCAGGGATTAGCTGTCTACAGAGGCCTGTAAAGGACACTCCCAGGGAGTGATCTGAGTAGTGAGTGGGCCTTGCAAGGAAACAGGGATCCCAAGGAGGTTCTGTAGTATCAGTTTACCTACCTAACTGATATGTAGTGAGTGTGAACTATGGAACACGCGTCTCTCAAAGGTTTTCTGTTCTTCACAAACATGCCTGTGAAAAGGAGCCATCAGTACCTCTAATCTATCCACTGGAAGAGGGGAAGTGGTCTGGAAGAACCTGCCACCTGACTAAGGCCCTGCAGCCAGTCAGGGGACCCAGAGGCCCCATGCTCTCTGCCGCCACCCAAGGTGATATGCAGGCTAGCTCTACCTCAGGGAAACCGCTGCACTGCATGAGGCGGCAGCAGGGGACTGAAGTGTTCTCAACATGGTCCCAGCCTCACCACTTGGGAGAGAACTTACCCGAGCCCACCCAGAGCAGAAGCCAGAGAAGGATGGTGACAAGGGAACCTCAAAAGATGATCTGTGAGGAAGTGGTCAGAAGTGGCTCTGCCCACAGCTGCTGGGAGGATCTGTGACCCCTGGGGTATACAGATTTTTACCTCAGCATGCAACACTTAATTAAATCTGGCCTGGTCTCTCACCCATGGTACTGAAGCTCTCACCACCCTCACTGGCCCTATACACCTTGGCCTATACCTGTACCCTAGGCATCACAACAGTGCCCCCCCCCCCCGCCTACCACCCCTCAATACAATAGCAACTGCCTGGCTTCCACTGCCAGCAGCCAGTATACCCCTGAAGCCACCAGGCCTGAGAGGGCTCAGGAAAATCCCAAGGACATGCTTACAGCTTTCCCACACCTCCCTGAGCCCACTGTCTCTAGAGCATGACCCCTGGCCCCACTCCCAGACACCCAACACCCCATCCAGGATGGAGGCTCTTGCAGGGAAGGTACATCATTTACATAAAGAATTTTCAGGAAATCTGATCTAAGCTGGAAGGTTCAACAGAGTCTGCCCAAGCTTAGGGAGAGGGAGACCCAGTACAGAGAGTTATAGAAAAGAGAGAGAGAGAGAGAGAGAGAGAGAGAGAGAGAGAGAGAGAGAGAGAGAGAGAGAAAAGAAATAGCCCAGCATGGGAGAGGAGACTAAAAGAGGGCTTAGACTCTCCAGGGCAGAGGAAAGCAGATAGGAAAGGGGATGTAGAACATGCCTTGCGTGTAGGACAGCAGCTGGATCCTCGGAATGGAGAAAAGCCACTGTAAGGAAAGTCAGTGTCCCAGTGGTCTGTTGCAAGGGCTATGTGATCCCTGCAGGCTGTCCGGACTATGCAGCAAAAGCTACTCTGTTCAAGAAGACACACGCACCTGCTCCTTCAGTTAGCCTTCCTACTCTTTGTTTGGGTCACTATCAGAAGCCTGATGTTCAAACCCAGCTCATACTAAGGAAGCTGACGCGCCTACCACGTGGGGAAGACCTTGACCGTGCATTGGACACAATGCAGTTCACTGCCGAGTGTCAAGGTGGTGAAACAGAGCAACATGGCGCAGTTCACCACCACATGTCAAGGTCCTATAAATAGCCATGGCTGCCCCTTCCTTTGCCGAGCATCTGCTCCACATGCCAGAGAAATGCCGTGTCCTGACAGCCCCAGACTCCCCGCACCCACTGGTGTTCCCCACACTCTGGCTTGTACCTCTCCAAACATGTTCATGGACAGCCACAGCCATCAAGGCAACACCCCGCCATACCCAGGACCTTCTACCTGTGCTCAATCACTTGTCAGAACAAGGCCCAGCCTCCCTCGCACATTCTTCTCTGAGGACTCCTAGGCCATGGATTTGGGCAGGCAAGATTCCACACATCACCCCCCCGCCCCCCACCCCAGCTGTCCTCTTCCCCAAGCATCCCATCCCCCAAAGGGCCTAGCTCGCCAGCCTCTAATCCTCTTGTCATCTGACCCAGCCTCCACCCTAAATTGGCTTTGCCCAGCCACCCTTCTGAGGCCCAAAAATGGACACAGTCATTTATAGAGGGTCAGCTAAGCCAAATGCAATGGGAAGGTGATCTCATGAAGCCCAGGGCTTGGGCTCCAGGCACACACGCGCACCGCAGCCACGGCAGCAGTGCAGGAATAACCACCATGTCGGCCTGAACCATATGCTTCCTGCCTGAAGCAGCATGCAGGGACGAAGCCTAGGATGACAGGAAAGTCAAAGAGAACACAACCAGCTCACTTCCAGGACTGGGCCACGATCAAGTACCCAAGGACCCGCATCCACTCTTAAACATTCACCAAACGCCCACCAAAGCCAGATAGACACAAGACGGGCACAAACACAGATCTACGCAGAGCAGTGAAAGAGGCAGATGAAGCAAAGATGAACCCAAGACCCACAGAGGAGAGCTGGTTCTGTGACCCACAAAGGACCCCATGACACCAGATTACACTGCCCTTTACAGTCATTCTCCAAGTCTCCACGGTTATTAGGGCTGAGAAGTTGGGAAGAATAAACCAGAGGTATAGGGCTTCCTTCTATGCAAATACACTGTAGGGTTTCTTTTTGTTTTTTGTTTTTTTTTTTCTTCTGTGTATACATATCTGTGTAAAAGGGCAGGGCTCGACATCAGGTCTCTTCCTCAATTGCCCCATCTTATCTTTTGAGATGGGGTCTCTCACTGAGCCTGGGACTTGCTAATCTAGCCATGTTGCTGGCCAGCCGGTCCCAGAGATGCTCCTGCTTCCACCTTCCCAGCATGATAAGCTCACACACTCCTGCTTCCAGTTTTACACGTGAGTTCTGGGGCATGGAACTCACATCCTCATGCCAGTGTGGCGAACGCTTTTCCGGCTGAGCCGTCTCCCCAGCCTTCTCTGTGCTTCCCCCCACAGCAGCTGCTCTCCTTGCTCAGAAAATTCCCTTCTCTGACAATTATAAAACAAAAGTGCCCTGTGGCTGGCTTATTTGACCAAGGAAGGTAGGCCCGGCATCAAGGCTGCTGGTAAGACAATGGGACTGAGACGCTATTAGCAGTGGGCACTGAATAGGCTATGGACCACCACCTGAAGATGTTGGGGTGTCAGCCCAATCACTATACCCAGGCCGTGGCAAATGCAGATTCCAAGTGGCAGGATGACAAGCAAAAGAGGACAGGATCTAGGCGAGGCACGGGGCTTCCTGAAAGCAGGGCCTGAGGCTGGCCAAGGAGGGAGAGGCTGGGAAGCAAGCTACTGTCTCAGGATGCCTGTCAGACTGTCTTGGCTTCCCCTGGGCAAATGGTCCCTAACTAATGCCCATGGGACAGAGAGCAGGCGTGGCAAGAGACAAGTGCAGGTCCATGAAGCCCAGGCTCAGCAAGGCCAGCTGCTGGCTATTAGCCATGGTCCATAGCCAACCAGCTGTCAGCCAACTGCCCAAAACCTCCGGGCAGACACTGAAAAGAGAGATGGCAGATCAGTGGCCCAGTGATACAGGGCTATCTACAAGAAAAGAACACAGACTTAATGGCCCCCAGGATTGCATCGAGGAGGCTACTGCCCCCCTAACCCCCAATTCATCTGGATAGAGGTGCACACCAGCCATGGTGAGGAGCCATAAAAGAGTTGGTCTTTGCATGGCGAGGACAGGGAACTTGTCTCAGTTTACTCCCAGTATGTCCGTTCATTTCCTCTAGGAGTGGGAAACAGGCTCCAGGCACCTTAGATGAATTACTAGGTCACTGGAAGCCACGGCGGCTCTATCTGCCTACTGCTCCTTAGTCACCAACAGACTACTGGAGGAGCTCTCATCCATCCCTCTTCGTTTTCCGCCCGGTTAGGGTAAGGAGCTCTGGCCAGATCTGGAGATTAGCAAGAGCCTCCCCATAAACACACACATAGTCACCCCCTCCTTAGCTAGTAACCACAAGGATGAGGAGTAGGGCCCTATGGAAGCTCTAACCCCCACCCCCATCACGTGGCTGCATCCTTGGGGAGCTTGCAGCTCTCAGCTGCAAAAGTCATTGTTTATAATCAGCCCCAAGACTGGCAAAGGAAGGCAAGCCTGTCCCTGTCCCCTCCAGGCCCCGGCCCAGATAGAGCCATGGGGGGCTATGCCTGGCAGGAGCACAGATTGTACAATCTCAGATTTCAGAGTCAGAACTGGCAGGGGAAGTGGCGTCAGCAGCTGGCGTGATCCAATTCAATAAGCCAGGGACGGCTTGGGGTAAAAGGCAGGCCATCGAAGGACCCCCGCCCCCAATCCCTGCATTTCCTGCACAGTCAGGGTGTCCCAGGAAGCTCAGATCCCATCCCCTGCAAAAACCCCCAGAGTTTCCCGTGGCGCCCTCCACACCCCTCTCTGGGCCACCCGGAGAGCCATGAGCGCCCACCACCACTCTCTCCAGCTGCTGGAACCGCTAAAGCCCTGCTGGGACGAGGGGTGCAGAGCCCTCCACTACCCGGCGGGTCTGGGCGGGACCTTCTAGGCCGCAGGCACCTCTTGGAAGGAAGAAAGTGATCCCTCCTTCAGGGACTAAGGTAGAGAGGCGGTAGGAAGGAGAGGACGGTTAGCGGGCAGGGAGCGTCCGCACTAGCCAGCTGGGAAAGTATAGCCTTAGAAGTCTGGGGCTCGCACGGCCCCAGGGGCGGCGAGACAGCCTCCCCCACCCCACCCCCATGCAAGCCCCGCCTGGATTGCCCGCGTGAGTCTGGTGGGGCTGGGGGTCACCCCCGCCCCAGCCCCCCGACCCTTGGACTCCACAGTAGAGAGTGGACCCCGCGTTCGAGGATCAAACTGGAGCGCGAGGCCTCCACTTCTCTGCAGAGGAGCGGTGGAGGCACAAAACCGTGGGGGAAGCGGGGTGACAAGGTGGACAGCTGCGTCCTCCCCGGCTGGCGCCCAGGTAAGGAGAAGGGAGGGGGACACCTTAAGTGCAAGGAGACCAAGCCCGAGGACTCCTCGGCCGCGATCATCCGGAAGTGACCAGCTCGATCCTGGGGCTAGGGGCGAGAGGTGTGGCGGGTTTACGGTTCGCTCACCTTCTCCTGCGCCCGGGTCAGCTTCTTCTGAACGTTGCTGGCGATCTTCCCCGCCGTCACCCCCTTGCTCCCCATCTCTGCCATCGCGGCGGCGGCGTCGCCCGTAGCGAGCGCGGATAATGGCGCGGGGAGGCCGTGCGCGCCGCGCTCCCAGCCTCCAGCCCCGGCCGCTCCACCAGCCCGAGCTCTGGCTCCACGCCGCGCTCTCGAACAGCTCGGGGGACTGACGGAGACGGAGCCTGCGCGGGGAGAGCGAGTGAGCGGCGCGGGGATCCTGGGAGGGAGGGACCCACGGCAGGAGGGAGGGGGCGGGGAGAAGGGACCAGCCGCGGGCGGGTCAGCGCCCCCAGCCCGCCCCCTCCGGACACGACGCTGCCTTTTAAAGGGCCATTCCTGGATCCGGAGCCTCACCGCCCGGGAGGAGGGAGCGTGGGGTGCGGGCGCCGTGGGGCTGAGGGACAGGAACACCTCCCCACCCCCACCCCCGGGTGTGCTAGCGACTTCACCTAGGGCCGGGAACTACCTACGCTCTCCCCAGTGCTATCCTGAGGCTTAAAGTCCTCCCAAGCAGATACCGCCTGCAACCCTGGAAAGGTAACCAGGTGAAGGACTTGGGTGCTTTATAAAAATCAAAGACAATACTAGGGGATAGATGCATACGTGGCCCTGGAATCCCAGCGTCCCCGCGGGCTGCGAAGTGCCCTTCCAGGGATTTCCCTCCCGCTGGCAGCCTAGCGGCTGCCTCCTCCTGCACCCTAGGGCACTGTCTCTCTGTCTCTCTCTTTTTCCCAGGGCCCTGCCAACTAAGCACTCTGTTTTTCCAGTTTGCCTTTAACTCTCATCCTAATGATCACCTAAGCCTTAACTACACGCTTAATGTGTGCCAGGCATTGTGCTGAGTAATTTGGTAAGCATTTATTTCACCTAGTGTCCAGAGTTCCACTGAAGAAGAGGCTGCAATGTCTTACCATTTTACAAGTGAAACAACCAAGAAGCTAACTGCATACTAGGCTTTCCACCAATGTATGGGGGCGGGGAGATTGCTTGATCCTGTAGAAGAGAACTGATTAAGGGTCACTCAGTATTCCTGAAGATAGGTTTATCCCATGACACATACCAGGCAGTCACTAGAGGAGGAGGGGCTTGCTACGACCTCTACAAGTACCAAAATGTAGGATACTCAGGCCTTTTTTGCAAAAGACCCCCGGGAAACCAGAAATAGGCAGTTACCAGAAGCTTGGTGTCTAGCCAGCCTACTGTACATGGGGAGTTCCAGGCCAGAGATCCTGTGTCAAAATGACTGTCTAGGTTATATTCTGGCCTCATGTGAACAGACAGACATACAAACACTACTATGCACACATGCACATGTCAGAGTATTCGCATTTAACTGACACTTATTCCCCCACATTCTTTACATCATTTCTGATGATTTTCGATGTCTAATGCATGTAAATATTGTGTGGTTAGCTGTTAATACTGTATTGTTTGGGGAATAAGGAAAAGGCAAAAGTGTTCAGTGTTGATATTGGGTGCACGTTATCAGTTCTAGTATGCAGCAGTGTGAATAAGGAAGACCAACTGTATATATTTGTGTGGTATGCTAGTATCCACAGCCTCTACCCAAAGTCGTACCAGGGGCTATGACCAGTTCCAGGCCACATTCCTCGGGAGCTGTAGATAGAAATGAACAGAAAAGAGTGCTCCTGTGTCCAACATATGAACAGGAGCCAGGGTGTGAGACCTATGGGAAGCTCATATAGACAGGAGCAGAGGTAGTTGGGGACAGATTCTCAGAGAGAGTGGAGATTCCCAACAGAAACAGGAAGTACTCTTGCAGGCTTTCCACCAAGTCCTTGAACAAATGGAGAAACGGAGGCCTAAAATCAAAAGACTCCTGATGGCACATCTTGCTTCCTGGAACTCTCCTGGATGTCACCTGGCTATATCTGGTTCTTCCATCCTGAACCCTTTCCTGGCCCATTCATCTTCCTGTTGTGGCAAAAAGAAAGGCTAAGAAGCTGATCACTGACAAAGGTTTCACAGATAGCAACTGACAAGCAAAGAACCAGCCCTCACAAGCACCAGACACTGTGAATGGAAAGTATTATATTGACGTTATCAATATCAGACCTATGTTAGATCCCCAGGATGCGTATAAAAGCCAGGCGCCGCAGGCACACTAATGGTTCCAGTGCTTGAGAAGCACCAGCAGAAGGACCAGCACCAGCAGGAGGGTTCGCTGTGAGCCCCAGACCAATAAGACACACGGTTTAAATAAGCAAGTAAACAAAATGGAGAGCAAGTGTGGAAGGTGTCCAAGGTTGACCTTTGATATCAGTGGGCAAACAAGATCGTGCACACACAAACACATGTACATGTATGTACACCACACACTTAAATATATGTATGAACATGCAATTTATCTTTAGAAACGTATGCCCCATTTATGAGCCCAACAAACAAAATCTAAACAGCCTGGGCTTCGAAAACAACATTCTCCTGAAATATATTTTTGCCTCATGGTCCTTTTTCCTAATTTTACAATTGTCTACCATCCTCTCGCACTAATTACTTTCTTCTCCCTCCCACCTTTCCCTTCTTCCTCCTGCTCAATCCCTTCCCTCCATCTCTCCCGAATCTCATATATCCCTTGACTTACTATGTTGCTGAGGATGACTCTGAACTTCTGATCCTCCCGCATCTACCCCTTAAATGCTGAGGTCACAAGTATGTGCTGTGGGGCCCAATTTATGAAGGGCTGTATGTAGGTCCCAGAGCCGCGTGTATGCTAGGCAAGTGCTCTACCAACTGAGCCACATCCCCGGGCCTGTCAAAGCAATTTCTTCCAACACTCCTTGCGGAAAGAAATGAGCAGAAGTCAAATTCTATTACAGTCAGCCCCTGGGAAGAGAAGATTCTGCTTCGTCAGGCTTTTGGTCTTTCAAAATATGACAGAAAAATACAAAGCAGCAGAGATGTTTCTTGGTGGAAAAGGGTCAGCCTCATCAGCACAGCAGTAAAAGAAGCCATGAGGGGAACCTTTCACAATCAGGAAACAATAGGAAAGTGATGCCTTTGGCATAATTATAAATGAAGAGACAGCCAGAATGTGTGCTTGTTACCCTTAAATCTATGTAGGAATTAATCAGATGCCTAGGATTAAAAACTCAGAACAACTAAACATCAAGAAAGAAGACTGAGGTCCTAGCTCCATCTCCAGAACTCAAATAAAAGCCATGCTGGCTGGCCAGTGAGAGACCTTGTCCCAGAACCAAGCTCCTGGGGAATCCTAGCCAAGCTGAGTCTCTCACCATCACCACCACCCCCCCACACACAATTACAAATACACACTGGGTGGGGGCAGCCAGACTAGCCCGATTAGCACATCCCAGGTAAAAGTTGGCAAGCCTGTCTCTAAAAAATGAGGTAAACACAGTATCTTGAGGAATGATGTCCAAGATTGTTGTCTGGTCTCCGTGTGCACCCATACACACAAACACACACATATGGACATTTCAAACACGAAAGTTATGAGGAAACTGATCTAGACACACAGACGTGCGCACAGGCCCACTTGAGCTGGACAGTCTCCCACAGAGATTCTCTTCCCAGCTGATTCTAAATAGTATCAAGTTGACAGTTAAAACCAACCCTAATGTGTAGCCTTCCCCACCACCAACATCTGCATCAGAGTGGCCCATTTGTTACAGTTGATGAGCCTGATAATCTCAGGATTCCCCAAATTCCATAGTTTCCATTGGGGTTCATTCTTGGTGGTGTGCATTTCATGGATTTAGACAAGCCTACAATAATTATAGCATCATAAATACCATATATGGGGCACTTAACTGTCTCCTGTGTCCCAGCTATTCACCCCTCCGATCCCCAACTCCTATCAACCCATGATCTGTTCACACCCCCACTGGTGTGACTCTTCCAAATGTCATAGAGTTGGAACTACACAGTACATTACTGTTGCAGGATATTTGATCCCACTGTGAACCCAGAGATTGTGAACTGTAAAATCCTGTTTCGTGATTGGTGTAGTTGAGCCCTATCACACACCTTTAGTCCAAGAACTCTCTGTTTATTGTAAACGGGTGGTTCTGGTGTGGTCGGGCCATCCCTAGCACACATCTTTAGTCCAAGAGCTCTCTGTACACAGGATTTGATAAAGTTAACCCTAGGTCAAGAGATGGAGCAAGAAACCAGCTCATAGGGATTAAAGAGTAGGAGGGACTTTGAGTAAGTTGAGGGGTATTGAAGACAGCATGTCTAAGTAGAAGGAGCCTTAGCTCTATAGTTCTTGAGAGTTAGCTCTCTGGCCTTTGGGGCTTTTTGAGCTTTGAGCTAGCAAGCTTTTGGCTTTGGGTTTTCGGTCTTTACCTTCTGGGCTGTCAGCTGAGCTACTGGGCTTTTTGGGTTTTTTCCATCTGGGACATGAGCTGAGTAGGAAGACCAGCTGGGTGCTTCCTCTGCTTCTCTGAGCTGGCAGGTTTTTCACCCTAGCATCTGGCTCCTGAGTCTTCATTGGTAAAATCCAACAGTTGGGATTTTCATTCTTTATAACAATGTGTTACCCTTATAGATTTGAGAGTCCAGGTGTAGGGAGACAGCTCAGTGGTTAAAGTGCTCGTCACACAAGACTGAGGAAAAAAGTCTGGATTGCAGAATCCACATAAATGCTGGCTGGGTGTGATAGTCCACCTGTAATTCCAGCCTTCAAAAGCAGAGATAGGGTCCCCAGAGCCGGTTGGCTAGTGGGACTAGCCCTGTCAGCCAGATCTGGGTTTGACTGAGAGATCTCAGGGACTAAGGTAGAACAATCAAGAATGATGTATGACATCAATCTTTGCCCTCCACATGCAAAACCATACAGGTATTCAGATAGAACATAACTGGAGGGTAGAGGAGGCTGAGATCCCTGTATCTTCCCGCAGCCTGATAGCTCATTTCCTTCAGCACTGTATAACATCCCAATGTCTAAAACACCACAGCTGTCCCACTCACCTATTTAGGGACATAGATTTTGTTTCTAATTTTGGATAATTTTAAATAAAGCAGCTGAAAACAGCCATACTCGGTATTCATAAACAGAAATTCTGGCCTCCTTTGGATTAGCACTAAGAAGTACTATTGCTGGACCAAATGACAAGAATAAATTCAGTGTTGAAAGGATTTCCCAAGCTATCTTCTGGAGCAGCTGAATCATTTTTCATTCCTACCAGCAAAAGCCGGTTCTTAGCACTCTGTCCATGCCCCACCAGCATGTTGGTGCCATCCGTGTTCTGGATTTAGTGGGTCTCATAGATATAGTGACATCCATTTTATAGTCGTGCTAATGATGATGATTTTTTCCTTGCAGAGAGACAGGACTTCCCTGTGCTTCTTTCCCACTTCCGGTTGTCAGTCGGCCTTTAATGGCTGACTGCCTCTCCCGTCACCCTGTTTCTTCTGTAATTCAAGAGCAAAAGAGTGTTATTTGACTATCTTACTGTTATCGCTTATATTTTTATTTTTAAAAGTATTATTTTGTTTTATGTGTACAAGTGTTTTGCACTACATGCACACCTAATGCCAGAGTCTGGAGTTGTAGGTGAGCCACCATGTGTGTGATTGGACTCAAACCTGGGTCACCTACACTCTTGATTATCAGACTCTAACCATAACCAGTGCACAGCCTTTTCAGACTAGCCTCTTTCACTTAGTAATATGCATTTAAGAATCTTTGGTTGTGGTACCAGAAGGTGCCATGAAAGTTTTCAAGGAAAGGAAGCAACCTACCCAGCTATGATGCCTGTGAACTAAAACAATGAGACCACCATGGCACAAAATCCTAAGGGTGTAGTAGTAGAGGTACGCATACTATCAACATCTCTCTAACTGGACTTAAAATCCAGTCACCAAGAGGGAAATCATGCGTGGTACCGGAAACGTAGCCAGCTACCTGGAGCTGGTGAATTCATGAATCTTGAAGGAGAGCCTACAACTGTCATTTGTTAAAGCCAGCATAATTTCTACTTAGGTTCTAATTATTTGTCCCTGTGCCCACATGTAAGTATAGTTTTCATCCCCATGGAAGAAATGTCTCTTTGCAACAGGCAGAGACCATTACAGAAAACGAGAATTGATTAAAATGCCAAGAACAAGTTATCATATGGTGCCCAGCCCCAACTGATACATCTATTAACACAACCTCAGCATCAAAGGTCAAGGGTCAGGGAGGAAGAGGAAGAGGAAAGACTGTAACAATCAGAAACAGAAAGTAAATGGTGAGAGCTCAGCTCCTAGAAATGTCAGAGAAGCTACATCTACAAGTCTCATGAACATGGCTGCCTAAACAGGACCAAACAAGGGATACACCAATAGACATGCTAATATGGAAGGTGGACATCTACAGGGCCTCACCCAAAGGCAAAGAACTACAGGCAACTGAAGAGTGCTGGGAGCAATAGAAACAAGTCTTCTCCAGATAAGAGCGCCCCCAACTAGTTATCTAATAACAAGTGGCTAGCCCTAAAATCATATAAATACTAGTAACATATGGATTTTTAAAGTTATGTTATATAACATATAAATATTATTACAAGTATATATTATCCATCACATATAATATACTATATCCATCAAATCAGAAAAATGGAGATCATGAATTTGAGAGAACAAGGGCTGGAGGAGTGCAAAGGACTGGAGGGGGGAAGAGAAAGGGAATGATGTCATCATATTTTAATTTCAAAAAATAACCCTTTGTATCTTTTTATGGCTTTATTACTACCCTTTTCTAGATGGAAACTCAGAAATGGGTTTAATAGTGATACTTGGCTAGTAGATCCTGTGTGAGTTTAGTCAGCACCCACCATCTCTGAAATACACCAGCTTCATGCAGTTACACTGGAAGGGCTGGCTTCACCTCGTAATACAGGGAAAGAACTCTCTTGCCCAGGATCTAGAATAACCTACAGGTAGAACCAATTGTTTCAGGGGATCAAAAGTGTGATAAGATATCCAAGAACTCACCGACTCAAATGACTCTCATTTCCTCTTGTTTGTAAAAATACCAACAGTCTAAAAGTATTGTGGAAGGAAAAGGTAGATGTGAGGTCAGAAATCAGCTCCCTGGGAATCAATCGCTTTTCCATTCATAGGCATCTCACTTAAACTGTTCAAATCCTGTTTGTAACATAGGAGTAGGGTCCTCTTTAGTTTATTGTGGGAAACAGGATAATGGTGACTATACATAGCACATACCAGATATTTTCAAGTCACTCTTCCCTTTTAATAGAGCTGCTTCTTTTGAACTCCTTTGGGCTGGGCATGCTTAATGCAACTATATTAAGAAATAGGTGTGGCTTGTTCAGGGACAGGACCTGGTAGCTAACTCATAGAGCACTGTTCTCAGAAAACATTTGTTTAGCACTCTCATGATTAGTGTAGCTCTTTCTCTCTCTCTCTCTCTCTCTCTCTCTCTCTCTCTCTCTCTCTCTCTCTCTCTCTCTCTCTCTCTCTCACACACACACACACACACACACACACACACACACATCCCAGCATCAGACATTTACAGCAACATAATGTGGATTAAGATAGTATGATTTGGGGAAACTTTTCTTTTGCACCTGATATGTTCATGCCTTAGCATCAAGGCATGCATGTGAAATCCAAACAGAGAATTTAAGAATCTTTCCTAGGGGACTGGGGAGATGGCTCAGTCAATAAAGTGCTTGACACATGAACATGAGGCCCTGACTTCCATCCTCAGCATCCACACAAAAATATGTACCATAACTCTAGTGCTACTGCAGCTAAGTGAAAACAGGTCTATCTCTAGGGCTTGCCGGCCAGCCAGCCTAGCTCAATAAAATGAGTTCCTGGTTCAGTGAGAGACACTGCCTCAAAAGCTTAGATGGAGCATGATTGAGGAAGACATCCAAAGTTGACCCCTGGCCTATACACACACACACACACACACACACACACACACACACAGAGAGAGAGAGAGAGAGAGAGAGAGAGAGAGAGAGCTAGCAGGAGCATTCTGGAGATGAGGACAGGAAGATCAGAAGTTCAAGGTTATCCTCAGCTACATACTGAATTCTAGTCAAGCCTTCAATGCATGAGACCCAGTCTCAATAAAAGAAATGGATAGATAAATAAATTCAGGAGATCACTTGCCATGAAAAGAGACCTGACCATATGCCATTAATATGTGAGCTGTCCCTTTGTGAGACAGCTCCAGAACATCTCTAGTCTTACAGCTACCTCCAAGTTACTCTCTTGTATGCCCCTACCTCAGCATATTTGGTCGGAGTGTCACACATGGGACAGTTTTTAGTAGTAGGGAGAAAATTAACTATACCGGGGAAATAAGCATAAACCATGGTTATGCTAAGGGAACAGGGTGTATTGTCAATCTGACAGGCTCCAGGGGTCACCTCAGAAGGCAGCCCTATGGATACATCTATGAGAGAGTTTCTAGGCAGGGCTGACTGATCTGGGACCACAACACTCATGTGAGTGGCACGCTTCCACCGGGCTGGGTCCTGGACTGAATAAAATGGAGACAGCGAGCTGAGCCCCACCATTCATTGCTCTCGGCTTTCTTCTCTGTCTTCGTGCCTTCCCCACCAAGATGGACTACACCTTCAAACTGTGAGCAGAGTTAACCCTTTCTCCCTTAAGTTGCTTTTCTCTAGTGTCTTGTTGCACAAAGGAGAAAAGGAACGAACACACTGGGTCATGTTCCTGCCTGCACACCCAGGCTAGGGACGGATTTAAGAAGAGTGGGAAAAGGGATGAGCCCTTCATGGTCTGTGCTGAGCCCTCACATCCGCACACCATTCCCTGGGCCTGGCCAGCTTCTTTGTGGTCATCTGTGCGGACGACAAATATCCAAAGAGTTCTCCAGAAGAACCTCTGTCCTGGTACCCCAGCTTCCAAACCTACTGACATAGATGTTTATAGGGGTCTCAGCAGTGGATCAGTTACTTGGCCACCAGCTAGCTCCAGGATAGCAACAAGGCTCCTGATAAGATATAACCAAGTTCTTTCCTTTAGCCGCCAAAAAAAAAAAAATGAAGTCCTCCAAAGGGTTGGAGAGAATCAGGGGAGCTGCCTGGGCAGCTTGGAGGCTAAAGTACTAGCTATGAAAGCCCAAGGAATTCAGCTCTGCAGAATCCATGAAACCTGTCCACCAGTAACTCTAGCCATAGAAGGCAGAGTAGGGAAACCCCAGAACAAGCTGATTCAGTTAGACTAGCTGGATTGGTGAGCTCTGGGTTTGATGGAAAGACACTGTCTTAATGAATAAGATGGAAGAAGGCTGATGAACTCAACCTCAGGCACACAATCCGAGGTGCATGCACACACACACCAAAAAAGAAACTTTTCAAGACAGTTTCCTTACTTTTCCTCTGTGTCTCTGTTGACCTCTCCGTCTGTGCTGAGTCTAAGAGGCTGTGAATTGGGAAGACAGCACAACAATAGTGCTTGGTGCTACAGTGAATGGCTCTTCTAGCCACCATTAGCCACGTGGTCCCGCGCTGATTACTACTTGCTCTTTTCAAAGAACGCAATCACACTTGTCTGGCCAGGCTATTGTTTGGAGATGGAAGTAATCCAGATTCCCCCTGCACTGAGGGGAGTTAATGGTGACTATTACCATGATACCCAACCAGAGCAGTGTATGGCCCATATCACAGGTGAGGCTGAAGCTGACCTTTGCCAGCTTTACCAGTGTGTAAACAGAAGCACAGAAAAGCAAACAGCCCTTTGCCCAGCACTCCTGCAACAAATCACTGCTGAGATCCTATAGAGCAAAGACCCAGCCTGTGAGGTTCTCTCTGGAAGCTTACTATAATTATCTTTGTTATTAAATACCAAACAAACAGAATGGGGTTTCCTAGGCAAAGTGCAGGGGCAAAACTACCCCCCCCCTTTAAAGCATTGCTGAAATTTCACTAATCTATAAACAAATCAGTAAGCTATAGGGTATCTAAGATGGCTGTTCACTTCCTGGAATCACACTTACAGGGCGTGAGGCACCCCTTAGAAAGGCAGTATCAGGGCATACAACAAATGTATGCACCCTGAGGTGCTATGTCAGAGCACAGTGTGAGTATGGTGCTGAAACTGAGGCCCAAATAAATGCCTAAGTTGCAGTTGGCTGTGTCCAAGTTTGGTGGACTTATAAATTGAATATGAAGCTACCATTAAAAATAGCAAAATGTGTCTGGCAAAACAGCTCATTGGGTAAAAGCACTTTCCAGGCAAGCCTGATGACATGAGTTTAATCTCTGAAACCCATGTAAAACAACCAGCGTGGTGGCATTCCTCTATCATTTCAGCACCCCTACAGTGGATGACAGACTGATCCAGGAGAACTGCCCAGCAGAATTGAATCCTGAGGGCCAGCTGACACGGAACATGCAGTGTGACAGAATAAAGAGAGACCCTGCCTCAAAACAAGCTGGAAGAAGAAAACTGACTCTGAGAAGATTTCCCCTGACTTTCACACGCCATAGCACATCTGAACTCACACACACATCATGAAGAAATAAATGTTTTAAAAGAAGTTCAAGGTCACAAAATATCGCCAATGGAAGTTGAAAATCCTGAAAGCTTTCTCTCTCCAAGGCACCGTTATGAAAATGAAGAAGTGATCCGCACAGATAAGCCTGCCTATGATGCGCAGATCTGACAAAGGACTTGTATACAGAATACAGGAGGACTTACTCTAATTCCCTAATAAGAAGAAACAGATTGCTAAAAACAAGCAGGCAAATAATTCAAAGAAACCCTTCCTCAAAGAAAATCCACAGCTGCCAATCAGCACAGCACAATGGTTAATACTGACTGTCAACTTGACAGGATCTAGGGCCACTTAAGATGCAAACTCCTGTGTGGGTCTTTCCACATTTTTGTCCTTTTCTCCTGTTTCTTCTACTACCCAAATCCATAATATATATGCATAATCCAGCTATGATGCCATTTCAGTGTTTAATTCCTGGGTGACTGTGTGTCAGGACACACCTGGGTGGATAGAGGTGGTCCCCCAACTCCAGTGTTTAGGCATCACAGCTTTGCCCAGACAGGCTGTATCCGGATGGGGCTCTGAATATATCTTTTCTAAAAACAGGTGTACACACACACACACACACACACACAAACATCTCCACCCAGCCCCATCGTCCCCCCACCTGCATCCACACCTTGGAGACTAAGGATCCAAACTCAGGTCCTTGTGTCTAAGCAGCAGGTACCTTAGTGACTAGTTGATCCATTTCCCCAGCATCCAGCCCCAATTTGTAACCTGATAGTGAATGAGGATGTCTCCAAATGGTGATTAAAGTTGTGGAGGAAATCACTCATGTAGGAAAAGAATCACTTCCCGCTCAGACACCACATTGAAGACTTCTAACACACTTTGCAAAATATTGCTTTTTTTCCCTGAATGCAGGTGACTCCGTTAGAGAGCCAGAGCCTTCAACTCTGACGTCGGGAGATAGACACATAGTTAACAGTGGTACCCAGTATCATCCTTGGGCCTGGGCACAGACCAAACATTCAGAAAACATGCCATGGAAGGGCTGTAGGAACCATTCATCCAAGCTCAGATATGGCGCTCAGCACTGGGAAGAGAATGGAAAGGTCCTGGCACACCCTAGAGCCCGGGTCCCATCCATGCCAAGGGTACCTGTCAAACCTTGTCTGCCTGTCTTCTCACTTATATCTACTCTTGTCACTTCCTCTCCTGTGCTTGTGCGTTTGGGCACATACATGGTGTGTGTGTGGGTGGGTACTTGGTGTGGGTTCATTGCATGTGAGAGGAACCCACAAGTGTCATTCTTTCGGTACTGTCTATTTTGGTTTTAGAGATAGGGTCTCTCATTGGTCTTAACTTAAATAGGCTATACCCCAAGGATCAGCCCATCTCTGTCACCCTAACTCTACGACCACAAACATGAGCACCGGGCCCAACTCTTCTTTAATATTGGTTCTAGGGGGTAAATGCAGGTCCTCAGGCTTGCAAGGTGTGCAGCTAAGCTATCTGCCCAACCATTCTCTACACACACTGGTTAGGGTCTGGACAGGACTTAGCATTTTAAGTCGTATTTAACTCATGTTTTTCCTGATGTTTTCTCTTGCTTCTGAAGTGAACATCTACTAACTCTGCCTGACTACACAATTCCAGGAGCTGGTGGAATACCCTGGGACACAGCTGGCTGGACCCTGAAGACAGGCTCTCCGGGACAGACAGACGCACATTCACCGAAGTGCAGGTGGCCAGCATGCCCCAGCAGTGACATCATTGGCTTTGCTTTCTGCATTTTACAAGGGAGGACACAACATAATCACGGTTTTTGTTCACTCTGGGTAAACATCTGACAATGTCCAATTCAACGGGCTCTGCCCTTGGTCACAGCAATGTTATCCAATGTGTGGCTCACCCCACAATCCTGCCTGCACAAGAAATGCTTGGCTTTTTGTTTTGTCTTTTTTTTTTCCTTTTCTTTTCTCTTAAGTTGGTGTGTGTGTGTGTGTGTGTGTGTACATATGGAGATCAGAGGACTATCTTAGTTGTTGTTCTTGAGAGCCATATACCTTTTTTCTAAGACAGGGTCTTTCACTGGCCTGGAACACTCCAATTTACCCAGTCTGCCTGGTCTGCAAGCCCCAGGGGTATGGCCGCCCCCACCACTCGGACACATCTCTGTGCTTGGCTGTGTTTGGTCCATCTGGATAAAGGCACTTGTGCCCAAGCCTGACAACATGAGCTCAGTCCCCGGGACCAATGTGGTAGAAAGAGAGAACGGATTCCTGCCAGTTTGTCCTCTGACCTCCACACATAAGCACAGCACAGACCTGCCTCCACGACACACACAAATATAGAAAGCTAATGCTCGAGTTTCTAATTAAAAGAAAATGCATCTCCATACTTTGAGCAGGCACGCTTGAGCTGTGTCATCATGGTGAGTGCCTGATACTGGCTGGACACATAGCTAAGGTGAAGATGCGTCGAGGCTCCATCATGACAGGCTGTTTTCGCCTCTCGGTGAGCAGCAGGGTGGCCACTTGTCGCTGCACAGAATCTCTCCCCCAACCACCCTCTGACAGGAACTTCCAGTGTCCGGGATGATCCCGTTCCCTGACCTGACTCCTCGCTGGGGACCACAAGCAGAGATTTTTGTTTTCCTACTCTAACAATTTTCTACCTTTCCTGTGCTCAGAAAAGTACTAATGCATGATCCTACATCCTTGTTTCTAGAATGAGGAAGTGGTAGAACAGTCATCAGTAGCGACAGATGAAGTGGCTTTTCCTCCCTTTCACTTTGTTCTTAAACATTACTGTGAGCATGCTCAGGTGTTTATTATTATTAGCTTACAAAGTAGCTGGTTTCTTTTTTGTTTTGTTTTGTTTTTTATTTTTTTAAAATATTAGTTACAGTTTATTGACTTTGTATCCCAGCTGTAGACCCCTCCCCCATTCCCTCCCAACCCCATCCTCCCTCCCTCATCTCCTCCCTGCCCCTCTCTAAGTCCACTGATAGGGGAGGTCTTCCTCCCCTTCCATCTGACCCTAGCTTATCAGGTCTCTTCAGGACTGGCTGCAATGTCCTCCTCTGAGGCCTAGCAAGGCTGCTCCTCTCTCGGGGGTGGGGGAGGGGGGATGTCAAAGAACCAGCCATTGAGTTCATGTCAGAAATAGTCCCTGTTCCCCTTACTAGGGAACCCATTAGAATGGCTAAGATCAAAAACTCAAGTGACAACACATGTTGGAGAGGTTGTGGAGAAAGGGGAACCCTCCTCCATTGCTGGTGGAAATGTAAACTTGTACAACCACTTTGGAAATTAATCTGGCACCTTTTCAGACAACTAGGAATACTGCTTCCTCAAGATCCAGCTATACCACTCCTAAGTGTATATCCAAAAGATGCTCAAGTATACAAGGACATTTGCTCAACCATGTTTGTTGCAGCTTTATTAGTAATAGCCAGAATCTGGAAACAACCCAGATGTCCATCAACGGAGGAATGGATACAGAAATTGTGGTACATTTACACAATGAAATACTACTCAGCAATTAAAAACAAGGAAATCATGAAATTTATAGCTGGTTTCTTTAGGACATTTTCACACATATTTAGTTTCAATTGAGCTTGCTGTAATTTTTCTGCTCCCTTGTTCCTACTAGAGCCGTCCACCCCCAACATTCCCTCCCCCATGTCCATATCGAGTGTGTTATAGCCTCCTCCCTACCCCTATCTCTCTCCCTTAAAGCCTCTTGTCCCCCTCTATCGGGCCCCCCTTTAGCTTTCCGGCCTCTACACACTTATGTCTCACAAATACACATACATAGAAGACTTAGAAGCCAGGAGGGACCTGCAATTAGAACATGCCACACCTATCTTCCCAGCCTAGGTTACCTCTTTTAATATATTTTCCAGTTTCATTTATTTTCCTGCAGGCATATCGTTTGGGTGTTTGTTTGTTTGTTTGTTTGGCTAGTTAGGTTTGCTTTGGGCTTTTTGCTCGTTTTTTAATTTTTTTTAGATGGATTCTCCCAACATAGCCCAGGCTATCTTAGCACTAGTTATAGCCCAGACTGATTTGGAACAGGTGACCCTCCTACTTAGTCTCAGGAGTGCTGGGATTACAGGTCTGCACCAGAACACCTAGCCTAACTCATGAGTCTTTATATATTTGAAGTTTTTTGATCAATTTAGTTTTTTTTATTTTTTCATCTTTTTTTTAATCTAGATTTGGCCAGGTCTGAAATCTACACAGCAGGCCAGACTAGAAACTCCTTTGATTTCTGGTCACAACCCAGCTAATACGTTCTATTCCAGAAGACTACAGTTTTGGCTAGCCCTACCTTTATCTGCTAGCACAAGATTCACCCGCATTACAAAGGGCTGCCATTGTGATTGACACTACCTGACTATGTATGCCAGTCATAGCTACAAAATTTTCTCCTCCTGCAGCAGATCTCCCAGTGTTTAACAAAGCAGGGTCCAACCATACCGATCTATTATACAAACCAAAACAAATGGCTTCTTTCTTTCCCCAGGAATAACCTCCAGCTTCCCTCCCCAAATTAGCCTGTTGGATGAGAATCTTTTACTAAACATAAGTCACAAATGAGGTCATGCTTGTTTGCCTGTTCTGTGTGCCTTCCGTCTTTTTTTTCCTTGTTACTGTGATAAAATATCCTGATAGAAGCACTACAAGAAGAAAAGTACTAGTACGTCTGTTATGCTGAATTCAAAGGGACAGTCCATCATGGCAATGAGGTCAACTCAGCAGGAGCTAGAAACAGCTGGTAATGGAATATCGGATCCACAATCAGAAAAAGAGAATGATGGATGTTTGCACTCAGTTCACTTGTTTGTTTGTTTGTTTGTTTTATCTCAGCCCAGGGAACAGTGCCACCCACAAATAACCTAATCAAGATTACCCACACACACACAAAGGCCATATTCTCAGGTGATCCAACATCTCAAGGTGACAAGCGAAATCGGGCCTCACCAGCTTTCAGGCTTCACAGCAGTGCCAATGCTGTTCCTGTGGTTACTCGTGTGTATTCTGGCTGAGAGTCAGAGTTGTGGAGAACGAAGGAGTGGACGTGCAGACACAGGGGGAAGCTGAGGCACAGCACATCCTGCTGCCAGCCCAGAGATTACAGTCATCTAGGCCAGCCCCAAAGCATTCACAGCAGACAGGATGGGAAGGGAGGTATGTGAGGGCCATGGGCTCTGATCCCTACTTAAACACTTTCCCTGTGCCAACTTCTCTTAAAGCTCTAACTTTAAAAAGCATATGTTTCTAAGCATACATCCCTGTTCTGCTTTTTAAGTTTCCTTTCCCCCTTTTACTTCAGCAGAAACAGTGAGGGCAATTAGGGATGCAGCAAAACTCCGATGAAGGGGGCAGAAGGTGAAGTCTCCATGTACCGTCTGGCCCCTTGACATCAGGCTGGCTGGGGACTGCTTCTGCTCTGGTAGGCCAAACTTAGATACACTGAGACCTGAACCAGGGCCTTGAAACAGCATCAAGCCCCACCTCTGAGCACATGCCCAATGTGCCTATGTCCTGAGTCACCCTAGCTGCCCATTCACTGCCCCTGAAGCTCAGGCCCTGAGTCCCCGAGTGCTGTGGTGTGATTCACCCTTGTTCAGCAGTCTCTGTCAGAGCAGCCAGGTAATGTCAGAGCCCAGCATGGGGAAGGACTGCTGCTTGGCCTTTGCAGTGGGGGAGCTCACACATCTCGCTGCTGCACACTGTTTGGCTGAATGAGGAAGTGGGGGATGGGGCAAGCAGCTGGTTGGCTCTGCTCTGCCATTCCTGACTCACAGCACACTACCCTGTCAATTCCTGCCGCTGCCCATCAATCATCTTCACCTGCAAAGCCTCATTCTCCAGGCAGCTTGCCTTCTCTACTCAGATTGCAAGTTCTTCCCTCCAATAGCACCACCTCTCTTTAAAACAGAAGATTGCTAAAGTGCCTGCTGTGCGAGCATGAGAACAGGAATTTGATCCCCAACACCCACATAGAGCTGCTCTTGGGGTCTGGAAAGATGGCGTCAGGGCTAAGAGCATGTGTTGCTCTTTTAGAGGGCGCTGGAAACTCCTGTAACTCCAGTTTCAGAGGACCCAACATTTTCTTCTGGCCTCCAAGGCACCAGGCACACAAACCTAGGTGCAGGCAAAACAGCTCAACAACAACAACAAACTGGGCATGGTGGTACAATTTCAATCCCAACACTGGGAGGCAGAAACAGATTTGGAGCTTGCTGGTTAGCCAGCTCAGCCTACTTGACAAGTTCCAGGCCAATGAGAGAGGGAGAAAACAAAACAAGACAAAACAAAACAAGACATGCCAAGCAGCACTTGGGAAGCAGAGGCCAGCCCGATCTGCATAGCAAATTCCAGGCTAGCCAAGGCTACATAATAAGACTCTGTCTCTAAAAATAAAAACAAAAACAAAACAAGAAGTAAATAGCTGGGGAATGACCTGTGCCCTCCACACACAACACACGAAGTCCTCACAAGTTCATATCCATTGAGGTCACACCTTGTTCTCTACAACGTAGATTTATGGTGTGCGCGTGTTTTTTTCTAATGTTAGAAGGGAGAGGGGCCGGAAGGCCAGTGTAGCTATTCCCCAGAACTCACGTGTTAAAGGGACAGAGAGCTGGGTGTGTTCACACATGTACACACTTGAATCCCGAGCGCTAAGGAGATAGGGACAGTGAGGTCTCCCTGGACTCTCTGGGCAGTCAGTGTACTCTATTTGGCAGTCCCAGACCCTGTCTTAAAAACTAAAGTAGCTGCTGCCTGCACAGTGACACTTAAGTTGTCCTGTGACCCTCACTCCCGAAAGAGCACACAGTCACAGCCAGCCCTGTCTGGCCCTCCCCCTTTTAAAACTGGCACCTAATCCTCCTTGCCTTTTGAAAATAAAGAGTATGTGGATATCAATGAAAAACTAGATCACACACTACATCATTTTCTCCTTTGAAGGCCAATTGTTTTATGTATCAAAAGCCAAGATCTATTTTTTCTATTTATTTTTATCTATTTATTATCTATTTATTTCTCCTTAGGATGTGTTAGAAGCTAAACACGGTGACATACTCCAGCTGTTGCAACCTTGATGCTCAAGCAGGATAATCCTGAGTTTGAATTAAACTGCACTACATGTATAATTTCCCTTTCATACATATAAAATCTGTCTTCTGAAACTTTTTTCATTAGAAGATTCAGCTAGAAACTTTATAAATTTGTCTAGGTGGTGGTGGCCCACACCTTTGATCCCAGCACTTGAAAGGCAGATGGATCTCTGAGTTCAAGGCAAATCTTGTCCACAGGGTGAAAAACCCTGTTTTGAAAAACCAAAACACAAAAAGGAAATAAAAGCAAATTTTGAAACAAAAACTACTATGAATTTAAACTACAATTATGCAGGTCAACATTTTAATAAAAAGAAAGTAAACGGCACATCCATGAGGTGTTCACTGGGTTCTGCAAGTAGACCAGGAGCTGGATATTTTCTATAGATTAAAAACTACATGAAAGTCTAGAGAGAGAACTCAGTGGCTAAGAATGCATACAGTTTCTGAAGAGTTGCTGATGAAGACCTGTGTTGCCTCACATGCCTGCAGCTCTAGTGCCAGAGGGGTCAGATGCCTCCGGCCTCAAAGGGCACCAGCACGTGTTCTATATATCTACATATGGACACTGACGTACACACCTAATTACAAAGAGAAACAAAGCTTTGAAAGACACAGGGATGTGTGCTGAATGTGCACCTGCGTTGGCTTCAGTCCCTAGCAGCAAAAAGCAAACAAAACCCAACCTACATGGTTTATTAAATTAGTAGTGAATGTACCCCTACTTTCGATTAAGCACCTTTGCACATACATATTTTTTAAAGTCTCATAGTATACCCCCAAGCTGGTTTGAACATACTATGTAGCCCAGAGTGGCCTCAAGTTCACAATCCTCCTGCCTCAGCCTCCAGAGTACTGGAATTCAAGTACGCACTACCACCCCTGGCTACTCATATTGTTGACAAATGTGTATCTGTCTTTTTGAGAAAAGTACGATTTATAAGTACTTCCATGTCAATAAATACCTTCTTCCTCTTCTAACATTTGTGTTTATTTATTGTGTTTGCACAACTTAGAGGAGCAACTTCTCGCCTTCTATTGTGTGGGACCCACAGATTGAACCCAGTGGTCAGGTGGGATGGGAAATCCTTTCACCTGCTGAGTCATCTCATCTGCCCACAACACCATTCTTCATTGTTGCATAGGACCCCACCGTGGGCCTTACGTTGTACTATATTGTCTAATCAATACCCTATTTTTGAAAATCAAAACTGATTTCCAATTTTCACAGCTGCAAATCAACCTTTAAATTACTATGCCCATATTTTGCAACACTCTTCAGCTAAGATGAACTGTGGCTAACATGAGCTCTGCCACACATCTGCCTTGCATGATTGGATGGACTGTTAAGACAGTGTCCTCACCTGCAAAATGAAATAAACTGTGTGCTGTGTGTTACACACTGATCTGTCATTACATAATCCAATAGTGTGCTGGGTGTCCCAGCTTGGCACAAATATAGACATATCTGAGAAGATAAGATTGAGGTGGGAAGGCCCAGTTCACTGTGGGCAGTACCACTTCTGGGCAGGTGTTTCTAGATTGTACAGAAATAAGGCTGGGGAAGCCATGGGGAGCAAGCCAGGAAGCAGTGTTCCTCCATGACCTCACTTCAGTTCCTGCTTCAAGCTACTGTTCTGTTTTCCTTTATTTTATGGACTACGACCCAGGATAGGTAAGTACAATGCCTCCCCGGCCACAGCAATAGAAAGCAAACTAAGATAGTGTATTTATTTATTTTCCCATTGCAGTATCAAAACACCTGAGTAAATAAAATTAAAAAGAAGAAAGATTTGTTTGAGTCCACAGTTTCAGTCTTCAGTCAGTTGGTAGTCCCATTGATTTGGGATTGTGGTGAGGCCAAGCACGAGATGCGTATGGTGCTCACCTTGTGGCAGTCGTGGCCAGGAAGTGCAGAGAGAGAGGAGCCAGGCGTCCTGCAATCCCACATCCCCAGTTGCCTGAATAACTCTTGACTATGCCCCACTGCTCACATGTTCCACTACCTCCCGAGAGTGCTGGTCTGGGGCTAGCCTCTATTGCCTAGGACGCCGGGAGGCACTCTAGCTCCAACTGCAGGTGCGACGTGACCAGCTGCCTGCCCCTCCTGCCACCATGCCTTCCCTGGCACCACAGACTGCACCTTCAATCTGTGAGCCGAGATAAACTCTTCAAAGTCAGGTATTTTGTCAAGGCCATGAGAAAGGTAATGAATACTGAAGGTGCCGATGGAATTTACAAGCATGAGCATTTGTTGCTCATTTGCAAAGCCTTTGCGAGCGTGGCAACCTTTGGTGGCTTCTGACTTTAGGGTAGCCAACACCAGCGTCTTGCAAGGGTCGGTTCTCCCATCCCAGGCTGTACTATCCAGGTAATTCTACACAGAACTCTCAGGAAAGCCTGTTGAAACCCTCAAAGAACCCTAATCTAAGACTGTGTGATATTCTTTAGGGAACAGAACAGGAGACACCCTGATTTAAATGAAAAGTCCTTCAGTGCTGTGCGTGTCTTTCCTAAACTCTGCTGTGGCAACTGTCCTATTAATCAGTATGGGTAGGAATGAATTTATTTTACCTTAGAGGTTACAAAGGGAAGTCAAGATAGGAATTTAGGAAGCACCTGGAGGGAAGAACTGAAGCAGAGGCCATGGAGGAACACTCCTCACCCAATTGCTGTCAGGCACACATTCAGCTACCGTTCTGATACCTCCTCGACCATCTGTTAGAGATGGGACTGCTCTCAGTGGGCTGTGCCCTGTCTCATCGATTAGAAATTAAGAGAACATTCCTCAGACATACTCGATATAAGCAAGTTCTCACTTGAGAGTCACATGACATCTACAGTCATGAGAGAGGAAGACATCATATGTCTAGGTTTGTGTCAAGTTGACAAAAATTGACCAACATACTCATGTTGAAACATAATCCCTAAAGTCACATGTTAATGAAATTCGGGAGTGATATATTTGGCAGGTACTGAGTCATGGGTCTGTCATCAAGAATGAAATGAACCATTAATGGATCAGTGAGCTAATGAGTTAGCAAGGAAGTAGGTCTGTTATAAAAGTCTGTTCAACACAGGGCACGGTGATGAATGCCTGCAGTTCCAGTGCTCCTGAGGTAGAGGCAGGAGGATCAGAAGTTCAAGGTCAACTTCAGCTGTACAGTAAATTTGCAGACTACCTGGGCTACATGGAAACTGGTCTCAAAAAAAAAAGTAAAAAGAAAAAGAAAACTGTTCTCAAAGCAAAAATAAAAGGTAGTTGAAGAGATGGCTCAGCTGTAAAGAGCAAAGGCTACTCTTCTTGAAGACCTGATCCAATTCCCAGTACCCATACTGGTGGTTCACAAACACCTATAGTTCCAGTCCCAGGGAATCCAACATCTTCTTCTTTCTGGCCTTTGCAGGCACCAGGCACACACAAGGTGCACAGACAAATGCACAGGGAGAATACTCACACACACATACTTTAAAATAATTCGATTGGCCACTCCTATGAGCCCAACTCCTTATGCTACCCTAGGCTGCTTTGGGCTCTGTTTTGCCCTATCAGCAGGAAGCCCCTTGCCTCAGCCCTCATCCTTCCAGCCTTCAGAATTGTAAGAAACAAATTCTCTGCAGTTAGAGCTTTGATTTCCTGTTCCTTTTGGTGTGAAAGCAGGATAGCAGAAGAGAAAGTGATGGGGGAGACAGACACTAAAAGATAAATCAGAGAGGGACCTGTAGCGAGTCTGTCCAGTTATGAACTGAGACTAGAGCAGACAGCAGGGGCTCTGGGAAGTGAACATCTCTATGTCTAACTAGTCTAACTCCCGCTGAGAGTCCAATGTCATTAAAGTCTTTGACCCGGTGATAAGAAGATAGTTCAGTTAGTTAAGCGCTTGCCTTTGCAAGGACCAGAGTTCAATCCCCAGAACCCACACTGAAAAAGAAAAAAAAAAAATCTAGGCATGATCACACATGCTTTTAATCACAGTACCAGGAAGGAACAGGCAGGTAGCTTCCTAGAGTTTGCCGGATACCAGCCCAGCTGAACCAGTGAGTTCCAGGCCAGTAAAGAGATCCTATTTCCAAAAAAGAAGAAGAAAAATAAAAAGTGCGGTGCAAGCTTCCAAGGGAAGGAAGTGTGTTGGCTAGTTTTATGTCAACTGGAAACAAGCGAGAGTTATCAGAGAGGAAGGAGCCTCAACTGAGAAAGTGCCACTATGAGATCTAGCTGTAGGCAAACCTGTAGGGCATTTTCTTAGCCCTTAGTGACTTATGAGAAAAGGGCCTCGCTCATTGTGGGTGCTGTCATCCCTGGGCTGGAGGTTCTGGGTTCTATAGGAAAGAGGCTGAGCAAGCCATGAGGAGCAAGTATGTAAGCAGCACCCCTCTATGGCCTCTGCATCAGCTGCTGCCACCAGGTTCCTGCCATACTTGAGTTCCTGCCCTGACTTCCTTTGATGATGAACAGGGCTGTGGAAGTCCTTTCCTCCCCAAGTTGGTTTTGGTCATGGTGTTTTATCACAGCAACAGGAAGTTGCAAATAGTCCTACCCAGCTATGATGCCTATCAGCTAAAACAACGACCAGCACAGCACAAAATCGATAAGGATGAAACAATGTCACACATAACTTGGTGGGAATCAACAGCTTCCTAATTGGCCTTAAGGCCTGCTCAAGAAGATGGAAATTATGCCTGGTGCTGAAAACTTAGCTAACAACCCGAGACTGCTGAAGTCATTGACCTTGAAGGAACACATACAACCACCACTTTATTAAACCAGCTTAATTCCTAACTACCATCTAAACATCTGTCTATAATTACACCCACAAATAAGTGTATCTCACACCCCTCATAAAAAAACTTTCTTTGCAACAGACAGAAACCATTATAGAAAACCACAACCTTTCAAAATACAAGAAACAAATGACCATGCAGTGCCTAGTCTCAATGGACACACCCACAACCCAATTCCTGCACCTAAGGCTCAGAGATCACAACAGAAGAGGGAGAGAGAAGATTGTAAGAGACAGAGGAACAGGAAGTCTGTTGTGAAATAACACCTAGAAATGTCAGAGAAGCTACTCCCATGAAGTCTCATTAGCATGGCTGTCTAAACAAGACCTAAACAACAATGACTCCAGTGGGCCTGCTAACATGGAAGGGAGAAAGCTCACAGAACTTGAGTCCTAGACAAAGAACTATGGGCAACCGGAGAATGCCAAGAGCAGGCGAAATGGTCTCCCCTGCGAAAAAGCTCCCCGCCAGCTGGAAATCCAATACCAAACGGTTGTCATAAACATATATGTAACATCATAAAGAATGAGTAGGTGGTATTTATGTATTTAGGAAAACTCTATAAAGCAATAATTAAAGAAAAAGAACCCATTAATTTGAGAGTGAGATAAGAGACACATGAGTGGGAGATGTTGAAGGGAAGAGAGCGAGAAAAGAAAATACTGCAATTATATTATAATTTCAAAAAGAAAAGGTAGATGGTGCCCGAATAGGACAACTAAGATCATCTTCTGGCCTCCACACGTTCATGAACGCAGACATAAACCCACAGACATACTACATACACACACACACACACACACACACACACACGCATGCACGCGCGCACGCACACACCTGCCAACACAAATGCACTTGTACATATAAAGATGCACACATATGTGCACACACAGAGATAAATCTTAAAGCCCACAAGTAGTCTTGAAAGACTAAACATTAATGTTAATAGCTAGTAATTAATATGGAGTATTAATGGTACACCAGTTTGCTGTCAGACTCATTTTCTCTACAAGTTACAGACATTGTTTCCGTTCCTCTTGCTCATAACTTACTAGGACAGACAAGGAGAATCCTAGTGCCGGGGAGGCAGATACAGGTGGATCTGCAATGTCCCCTCTCTTTGGCTGTTAAGCCACAGGGATTTGATTTGTATTGTTTTGTTCTGAGGTGGTGTCTCACTATGTATCCCTAGATGGCTTGGAACTCACTATATAGACCAGACTGGCCTCCCTAGTGCAAGAATCCAAGGCATCTACCACCACACCTGGCCTGAATCAAGCTTTTTACCAAACTAGGCTTTGAAGACAAAGATCTGTTTATTGCCTGAGCCTGCCCTCTCTCTGCACCTCACAGATGAGCACCCTGGGCTGTTGTCTCCAGGTCTTCCTGACCTCTGATGCCCACAAATCATCCTAAGATTCTACATCTACACTAAGCACCATGCTCTCTGAGAACTTGAAGGAAAAACCACTTGCAAAGTATAGCAGGTTTTCCAGTGCATTCATTTGTTTATCTGTCCAGCACAGCCTCACTAAGTAGAGACACTGATTCATACTCAGGGTAGGTGCTGAAAATGGACCTGAGTCACAAAGTATTACACACATACTTTTTTTTTTTGAGACAAGATCTTTCTACATAACCTGGCTGTCCTGAACTCACTGGGTAGACCAGGATGGCTTCAAACTCACAGAGATCTGTCTACCTCTGCCTACCAAGTGCTGGGATTGAAGGCATATGCCACCATGGCCAGCCCAACACACACAGACTTTCAGTGAATGGTCTTCCAGGCTGCAAGCTGCCATCCCCCAGAACAGTGAAGACGTCATTCCATCACCTTCTGGTTGCCAAGGCTGCTGTCTGGTGTCACTCAAGCACGAACTTTAAAAAGAATGCAGGAAGATGCTGTCAGTGATGTGTGCTTAGTTACGGGTGAGGTCTTGGGTTGGAGGAGAGCAATGTATTCCTGTATGTACACTTGTGTGCATGCTGTGGTGTAGGTGGATGCACGTGTGTGAACAGGTGCATGGACACAGTGGTACCTGCGTTTGTATAGAGGCCAGAAGTCACCCTCCACTGTCATTCTGCTGGAGCCATCCATCTTGGGTTTTGAGACACGATCTCTCATTGCCCTGGAACAGTGAGTAAGCTGGCTGGCTAGTGAACTAGGGGTCCCCCCATGTCCACCTCCCCATCATTGATTAAAAGCTTGTATCACCATGCTGTGATTTTTGTCGCAGGTTCTAAAGAGTAAACTCAAGTTTGCATAGGTACAAAAAAAGTGCTTAATAACTTAAACCATTGTTCCTGAAAAAAAAAGAAGAAAGAAATTTTCAAATCGTGTGATTTTAAAATAATTTTTTCAAATGATTAAGTCACTCAGAGGAAAAGATGTTATTTTTCATATGTAACTACTTTGAAAATGGAAATATTCATTGTTTCTTTCAGCTTACAAAGTACCCTGAAAAAAAAATTCTTTCAGTGTGTTGCTAAAATTCCTTTCCTGGGGGAGACATAAGTAATATCTATCTCTCCTTCAAGGTTCCCAGGTAACTGAGGCATGGTTTCACAAAAGCTCAGCCTGGGGAACCAGTGAGTTTACTTGGCAATGGGGGAGGGGTTATGGGTAAGAATGGGCGGCCTTGCAGCGCCCACCCTGGAAGGTGTGCACCCAGAGAGGATGGTGGTTCCCCCACTGCTGTGTAGCTGCAGCCCCAGGCCTTCCTCACCTAGATACTCTAGCCTTCCATGAGAACCCCAAGACATTTGCCATCAGGAAAGGATGTGGGGTGGGGTGGCTGGGTACTAGATGAGGGTTCCGGATACTCTGCATCCCATCCTTCTGTGAGGGAACACCAAGGCCAAAGCAAGTCTAGCTTTGACGATCTTTTGCAAGCAGGCCCAGCCAAACTCCAAAGGGGAGACTAGTCTGACTCGTGGATAGTCTTGTAGGACATGCCACTCCTTCCTTCGGCCCTTATATTATTTCTGGCTTCCTCTTCAGCAAGGCTCCCTGAGCCCTGTCAGGAGTGACATCCGTGTCTAATTGTTCTCCAGCTTCAGCAAGGTACCAAACCTTGTTCATGGCCAGTTCATGGCCGATATGAGGGATATTTCTCCCACCACAAGTGAGGAAAAGACAAACAATGGAAATGAAAAAAAAATAACCAAACAGACACAGACCGTGGTAATAAGCTATGATTATAAACACATATGTGGGGAAGCGCCTTAGCCAGCATATCATTTAACAGAGTGACATCAGCTCTTTCTCCACTGCAGGCTGACTTCCCTCATCCCAGGACTTTTGTTGACGTTCCCAATATCAAATGTGAATTTTCCCCTGTGAGGTGGGCTTAAATCCAATCAAGACATTGATTCTATCCGTAACCATTTGTACCACGATTGCACTAGCTGGCGTGGTGTGCCTGGCACTTCCACGGTGAAGCAATCAGGATCCACAGCTGAGCTAAGACTTTTGGTGTTAATCCTCCTCAGCAACTTTAGTAGCGACTTCCGGCACGGCAGGAGCTAGATGGAAGGGAGGCTACACCTCTGGCTTAGTCCTAGCCTCGTTTCTCCAGGTCCTGCAAGCAAAGCTTGTGAAACCTTCAGCCAAAGGCTCTCACCATCTAGTTCTGGAATGCAACAACCAGCAAAGCCGACAACCTGTGTCCTTGGGGGCATCTAGGGCCAACAGTCTCTAGAGAAGTAACCCACCCCTATCACTGCTGGTTCTCATTCAATAATCTTACCTCTCCTGGGAACATCTGTTCCTCCCCCTCACACACTATCCTCATTTACTCTTAACATTTACACACCCAGGCTGTTTCAGACTTCTCCCTGCCACCTTGTGGGTCACATCTGTGCCTTATCCAGCCAAAAAGTTTCCAAGAAGTGCACAGCTATGCATGTCCCCTTGGACATGTTGTGAAGTACTTTCCCATGCCCGCTGCTTCCTTTTCTCTCTTCTCTAAGGTTTTCTCACAGTTTATGAGCACTCTTTCCATGCTGGTCTAAGTCACTTAGCTCCTTCAGAACCTTTCCTACTTCACCAAAGGCTCAGCGAAGCTGCTAAGTCTCCATGCCGGTCTTGAGGTCCTTGATGAATACAGTTCTACCTTGAATCTATGGTGAACACTGTCCTATCGGGTCCTGTGAACTGGGCATCACATGCTTCCCTCGGTGTGCCAGCCCTCCACTGGCGATGGCCAAGTGTCTCAATTGGCTCCTACTAGCCAGTCTGTCAGGGACCGAGTCCCCGAGCACTGCCTCAGGCTGTGCAGCTCAAGTCTCAGGGATGGATATATGGTTATATTCCTCAGACGCTCTGCAGCACTCAGGCTGATTGTACCTGTCCCTGTATCCCATAGCCTCACAAGCCCATCTGTGAGAATCTTTATATCTTCTCCAGCAATTCCATCACTGAAGATCCTCTGATTACTACGGTTCCTCACCCCAGACTGTTGTTAAGATCTATGTCACTGAATCATAGCTTTTTCCTTTCTTGATATCAGAGGCCAGACCCAGGCACACCTTCTGATGCCTCTATGTCACCATCTTCCTCTTTGACATCCCTCTCATGGATCCCAGGTTTTAGGGTCTCAGGAAGGGCTCTTTGTTAGTATAATTTAGGCCCTCTTCCCTTTTAGCCCCCCAGACACAGACTGTGGTACTAAGCTATGATTATAAACACGTATGTGGGGAAGTGCCCTAGCCAGCATATCATTTAACAGAGCGACATCAGCTCTTTCTCCACTGCAGGCTGAGTTCCCTCATCCCAGGACTTAAAAAGAAATGGCAGGCCCACACTTTCATTTCTGCTTCTCTTTTATCCGATTTATCTGCTAGGTTGGAAGTCGATACGGAAGTTGACAGCTTCATACCTCCATCCTGCTGCAGTTCCCCCTTGCACCCTGTGGTCTCCCTCCCGGCTGTCACCTCAGCCTCGGAGAGATCTCTTATAACTCACTCATGGTGGAGGCCAGGCTGCCTCTGCAGCTGCTTGCTGATACCTCCGCCCTGATGCACCACCCCTAGGGCTCAGAATGTCTGCTTTAGACGTCCAGCTTGTCTCAGAGCCTCTCCATATTCCAGGTAGGGCCCACCCATAAAGCGGGCATGTTCACTTCGATCACCTAGAAGACGGCCATCTTGGAATTTCCTCTGCAGACAATTCCCACCCAGGTGACCTCACTTTAGTTATATCTCTGCACTGTCCATGCCCCTGCCTCAACTCTCACAAGTCCTACAGGGACAAACTACCATGTCCGAAGTTACTCTGCAAACACTCTCTCTCTCTCTCTCTCTCTCACACACACGCACACACACACACACACACACAATTTTTCTTCAGTTGTCTGTCTTGCTCTCCAAAAACCAGACACCACCGTCAACGCTCTTCTCAAACTCAACTGTTTTGTCTCTCTCCTGCCAACTATGCCAAGTGTTGCTAAGATGCTTTTCCTGGCTGATATGTAGACAATGTCTACCCCGTCCTTGTATGGTCCCAATGCTAGACCTAAGTATGATGTCACCAAAGTTAACCCTGGGGCATCTATGAGTTAGTTAAGCTCACCGACAGTGCAATGGGTTAGAGACCCAGCTGAACTCCTGGAGATGTGGCTGGAGGGTAGTCCTGCACAACAAATAGCTACAGTGCCAGCGTGGAAAACTGACCTCACTTTCTCTGTAAAACGGAAGATGGGCTTGATTTCTTTCCTATACATAAGTCTAAATCTCTACCCAGAAATTAACATCTATAAGATTATAAGAATGAAAGAAAATAGAAATGTAATACATTGACAAAGAGGCTACAAGCAGCTGAATTTGTTTTCACTTTTTGACTTGCTTATTGTGTGTATGCGTGTGTGTTGGGGGGATGGTTTTGTGCACTGTGTATACAAGTGACTCATTTATGTGCCCAGAGATCCGGTTGTAGTATAGGGGTGCATTTTACATGTGTGAGGATGGATGGAGGCTAGAGGCAGATGTCAGGTGTCTTGTTTGATGGCTTTCCACGTTATATATCAAGGCAGGGTCCCTCAGGGAACACAGAGCTCATCCAGCCTGCTCAGGGGATCCCTGTTTCCACTTCCAGGATGCTGAGACGACTTCAGGCAGGACCCCACACCCACTGGCATTTAGGTGGGGTCCTGTAGTCCATACTCTAATCCTCACACTTATGAAACAAGCAGTTTACCACTGAGCCACCTCTCCAGACCTTCCCTTCATGACTTCCTTGTTGCAAAGGAACCAAGAACTTTCTGGGATGAATATTTATCTCCATATATGCAAATTATGCTGAGTTCTTTTCAATCTGTAGGATGGTGGGTGTTTGCCATTTTGCCATTAAGAAGAAACCCATCAACATGATAGTCCCCAAGAAACTGCTCTCTTCTCTATAGCTCTCTGTATTATTTGAATCCGTTACCACAATCACAGTCAAACTTTGTGTGTGTGTTTGTGTGTCTGTACACATGTGTGTGCACGCAGGGGGATCTGCCTGCATGCACTTATGTATGCATGCATGGGAAAGCCAGAGGTCAGCCTCAGCTGCCATCCCTCAGGAACCACCTGCTTTATTTTTTGAAACAGGATCTCTCACTGTCCTTGGCCTCACTGATTTAGCTACTGCTGGTCAGCAAGACTCGGTCCACCTGTTTCCACATTCCTAGTGCTGGGATTACAAGACCACCACAGTGGGTGCCGAGGGTCAAACGCGAGTCCTCATGTTTGCGTAAGCAAGCACTTTTCCAACTGACCCACCTTTCCCACCCCAATATTTTTTAATATAGTGTTTTTATTAATTACTTGAGAATTTCATATAATGTATTTTTGGTCACAGACACCTCTCCCTAACTCCTCAGGGATCTATCCCATCTCCCCTCAACCCCAACTATGATCTTTTTTATCAAAAATAAATCTTTTTTATACAGTATATTCTGATAACCATTTCCCTTCCTTCATCTCCTCCCAGATCTTCCCCACCACTCCACCCATCCAACTCCATGAAATTTCTTCTCTCCCTTTAGAAAACAGATAGGCAAATAAAAATACAAACCAGAACAAGACAAATAGATTTAAAAAAAAAAAAACAAAGAAAAGGCAGGATGAACACATAGAGACATGCACAGATACATACATACATACACACACACACACACACACACACACACATATATATACAGGCATACCCAAAACCTATAAAAACACAAAATCTGAAACAATAATATATACACAAGAGACCTTTAAGGTAAGAATACCTAAACAAAGCATTATGAAACAAGAATATCTCCAAAAATGCTATTGAGTTAATTTCATGTTTGCCATCTATTGGGGATAAGACCTCCCCTGAAGTGTGTGTAGTTTGTATACTTGATGAGACTCCATTGGAGAAAACTGTTTTTCCTTTCGAGCTATGGACAACTAGAGATGGCTTCTGAGTGAGGGACGGGGTTCTTGTTCGCTTCCCACCTGACTCTGACCTGTCCACACTCTCTGCATGTTGCCATAGTGTTTGTGAGCTCATGTGCTTTTATGCCTGGAAGGCATGGCTTCCTTGCTGTCTTACATCCCCACAGCCTCTTAACAATCTTTCTGCCTTCTTTTCTGCAGTGTATGCTGAGGCCTGAGGAGTTTGATGAAGACACTCCATTTAGAACTAAGCGTTCTGAGGTCCCTCAGTCTCTGTCCAGTTGTGGGTCTCTATAAGCTTCCCATCCCCTTCAGGGGGACGTTCTCTGATGACAGCCAAGAAAGACATTGATCTATGGATAGAGCATGTTGTTAGAAGTCACTTTATTGCTACGTTCCTCTAGCAGAACAAGAGTATTTGGTTTTTTCTTGTATCAATGGCCCATCTAGTCTCAGGTTCATGGCCACCTGAGCAGTATCAGGCCTGGGATCCATGGAGTGGGGCTTGAATCCAAACAGAGAGTGGTTGGTCACTCCACAACTTTTGTGCCACGCTTGCACTAGCACATCTTATAGGTAAGTCACTGTAGATCTGGTTTGTAGATGGGTTGGCATTTACCTTTCTCTTCCAGTGGTGTGCACAGTAACTCCGAGTACCATGAACACTAGCCATTAGAGTGAAGACCTTTGTTGGCACCAGCACAATTTCCCCTCGTTCAGTGAAATGTGTGATGTTGTTTTCAGCAATGGGGATTTACCATTAATTTGTGGATAGTAACCAATAGCCTTAGCAATCACCTGAGTTGTTTGGGGGTTCCCACGGGGCCCCATTAGCCAACAACTCAAATAGAAGTAACCCATCCCTGGCACTAAGCGTTTCACTTGGTGGCAAGAGACATCTTGGTGGGTCTTTGTCTCCGCAATTACTTGGCTATTCCATTTAGATTTCGTTCAACTGTGCATGTATCTTAAGAAGCTTCTACTGTAGTTGGTTTCCATATGACCCTGATACTGTTACCCTCCCCACATTCTCTCCCTTTTCCCTCCCCCTCTCCATTTAATCCTCCTGTCCCAATCTCCTCCCCGTCTCTCTACAACTACACATTCAGTTCTCTCTTCCTTGAAAGATTCTCCCCTCCTCCCTATTTCCTCACTCTATACCCAACGTTTATGGTTATGCAGATTGTAGCATGCCTATCAAATGCTTAAACACTCATCTGGTTGGGGAGAAAACCTTAAATAGTTTAGATAAAGTTTGGCCTCAAGTTTTATTAATAAGCTCAAGACACTGTACTAAAATACCTACCTCCTGCATCCTTCTTTTCAGAGATGAAACCCTGGTCTCATAAAAATAGCCTTCACTTGCAGTTAGACAGAGAGAATGTCACAGGGGGGGCGGAAAGAAGAAGGGAAACTGCTTGCTAATGGATCTAAAGGCTGACAGATGTCTAAGACAGAGACAGTCCACCCCACTCCCCCCCCACACAAAGGGCCCAAAGCCTGTGTGAGCTGGGCGCTGCCTTTAATTTTAGAAGACCCTGACATTCTCTCTGAGTCACTCTGATATGGCCTGATTGGAACTAACCGCACAGGTCCATTTCAACACTGTCTTCTCTAGTGCCCTCTGGGGTTCTGCCAGCTCCTGAAATTGCCAGGCCTTGTTCCTATCAGTCTGTACCATCTGCCTACCAGGAGGGGCCCAGTTACCATCCAAAGAGACAAAGTCACCTTAAAACAGCTCTCTGCATATCGTCAACTTAATACCACCGGCGCAAAAAGCCCACGCAGGCTTTTCTAATTCAGCAGCAATGTGAAACACCTACTGTAGGTAAACAGTGCTGCAATGAGTCTCAAACCTGATCACTCACCCTCAATAAATAGCCACTAAAAATACAAATGCTAAACCAGGAAGACGGCTCGGTGAGTGAAAGTGCTTGCCATCCAACCTAATGGCCTGACTCACGTGGTGTAAGGAGAAAACTGATACCTACAAGTTGTCCTCTGGCTCTGTATGCACACCATGTCACACATGTAATCCTGTCTATCCCACCCCTCCCTGCCTCCTCACACAAGGTTTGTTTGTTTTTTAATTAAATACAAATACGGCATTAGGGTGGTAGTTAAGTTAATGAAATACTTGTTTTGTAAGGACAAGGACTTGAGTTCTGTACTCCTGGAACCCACTTCTTTGTTTGTTTGTTTTTGTTCTTTGAGGTACGGTTTCTCTGGGTAGCCCTGGCTGTTCTGGACTCATTTTGTAGACCAGGCTGTCCTCCACTTACAGAGGTCTGCCTGCCTCTGCTCCCTGAGTGCTGGGATTGAAGGCGTGTGCCACTGCGCCCAGCTTTGGACCCCACATCTTTAAAAGTACAAGTGTGCTCCAGATGGTGGTAGCGCATACCTCTAATCCCAGCACTCGGGAGACAGAGGCAGGTGGATCGTTGTGAGTTCAAGGCCAGCCCAGTCTCCAGAGTTGGTTGTGGGACAGCCAGGGCTACACAGAGAAGCCCTGTCTCAGAAAACAAAATAAAACAGTACAGGTGTGACGGCAGAGCTTCTAACACTGGTATTATCACATCAGGGACACCCAGATCCTGGAACCCAGCTGCCCAGCCCAATCACTGAGTTCAGGCCAGCGAAAAACTCTGCCTCAACAAACAAACAAGCAAAACAAGGTGAACAACGCCTAAAGAATAACACCCAGTCCTGTCTTCAAGCCTCCGCTCATTCATAAGCATGTGCTCACGCACCTGCACACATATGTACCTTTGAACATCACATGCACAAACACACACATCAAATGCCTAGGACCAGCCCAGACAAACTGACTCAGTGCATCTAACCAAGTGCCTCTAGTCTTTTGTCAGTCTTTCAGTTCTGGGCACCACAGCTACGGATAGTCAAGGGACACTCAGCCCTTGCCCTGAGAGTCTCTGAGTCAGCCAGGAGCCACTGCTGGGGTGACAAGGAATTGGCTTTTCTGAATAGTTTATCTGAATCATGTCCCGTGCCTAGGGATGTGGGGCAACCGAAGACATGGGCTGAAAGACCCGTGTGTCTCCCAAATAAAGCAAGGATTATTGTGACCAAAGGAGTGTCAGGCAAATGACAAATAATGAGCACTATCCCGGTTCTGCTTGGCCAGGAGTTTAAAATCCTGAGCAGATGCTGCTGCAGAACCTCTAGCCAGCACCAGGAAGCATATGGCATAGGTATTCTCATTTCTGTCCAGTGCTGTCGCACTCATTTACAGAGGTAGCCCCATCTGGAGAGGACTTGAGGATTTTCTCCTCTCTTGCTCTCCTGCTCTTTCCCACCTAGTGGTTGGCCCAGCCTCTCTGGTCTTGGTAATAGGCTCAGAAGTAAGCACCTGACCCAGGATGAGCCAATCAGAGAGTAGGCCAGGAGGAAGGTGGTCAGGTGTCAAATGCAGATGAGGCAAATCAAAAGTGCCCTGCGTGCTGCAGGCAGAGTGACATGAAAGAGCCCACAAGGGAAAGACGCCCTGGTGATGCCAAGTGTCGGCTCCCATCACCCTGATACTCCCCAAGCTCCATCTGTGTTGTTTGTCATTAGCAACCAATGGTATACCTTCCAGGTGTGGTAGGTGTGCAACTGTAACCCCAGCCAGTGCTCAGGACGATGAGGCAGGAGGATTGTGAGCACCAGGCCGGCCTGGACCATAGAGCACTCTCAAAGCAGCACATCTATAGATCTCTGTATCCAGGATAGCTATAAATACTCGCGGCTTCTCTGGAGCACACATACAGTACTCTGCCTATTCTTAGTAGCATGCTGAGCTCGGGAGGGCTGAGGATCCCTGTGGCTACACGTCTGGAGGGGAGAGATGAGCTGGGTGCTCAGCTGTACTGCCCTGCTTGACATCTGAGCCTCGCTCACATTGCAGCTGAGGATTAAATCTCGAATGGGCTCCAAGAATCCTGTCCCAACAATGCCCAAGTTGGAAGTGTGTCCAGCCAACACGCACTTAAAAGTCCCGTGGTCCCAGTGCATGCATCCAGACGGCTTTAAAAAGCTTCCCAACCTCTCCCCCGCTGTGCAAATCACCTCTCATCATGGCAACTGCCCTGCCACAAAGTTCTAACTGTCAGACGCCAGAGCTCCGGGACACAGCCCTTCCCCTCACAGACTATGCAAAGACACTAGATGTCTCTGCTGAATTGTCTGAGAGCATCCATATTTATTGTCCCCCCACACACAATATTTACATTTGTAATATGTTTTGCCTGCATATATGTATGTGCCCGTACACATGGGGGATGGTAAGCCGTGTGGGTACTGGGGTCTGAACCTCAGTACTTGGAGAGAGCAGTAAGTGCTTTTAACCACTGAGCCATCTCTCCAGCCCATCATCCAGATTTCTTGAAGTCCAAATTTTCTCCTGAAAAATATTCATATGTCATAGTTGCTTTGCAGCACCGTTATTTTATATGTGTAAATACGTGTATGTGAAAGGAATACGTGTGCACGTGTGTGCATTTGTGTGTGGCTGCCGAAGGACAGCCTCAGGTGTTCTTCTTCAGGTGCTGTTCACCTTGTCTCCAGACGGGACCTTTCATCACCAAATAGGCCAGGCTGGCTGCCCGGTGAGCCTCAGTGACCCACCTGTTCCCATCTTCCCAGCAGCGGTTGACAAGCGTGTGTCACCACACCCGTTATTGTTTTAAGCATGTTTAAGCATTGTTTTAAGGATTGAACTTGGGTCCTCATGCTTGCAAGACAAGGTCTTTGCTAACTGAGCCATCTCCCCAGTGCCTGGCGCTTTATTAAGGCAGGATTCCTACGTCACACAGTTCTGCCACTTAGAGCGCACAAGTCCACGGTTTGAGGGCACTCTCATGGTGCACAGCCATCACTACAGTCCCTGACAGGACGTGTTCATCACTCTAAGAAGAGACCTGAAACCTTCAGCCACCGCCCAGAGACCCCTGCCTCTCTTCTTGTCCTCTGCAGATGGGGTCATACGCTGTGTGGCCTCCCTTGGTTCACTTCTTTTTTTTAATTAATTTTAATTTTATTTTATGTGCATTAATATGAATGTGTCTGATCCTTTGGAAATGGACAGTTGTGAGCTGCCATGTGGGTGCTGGGAATTGAACCCGGGTCCTTTGGAAGAGCAGGCAGTGCTCTTAACCACTGAGCCATCTCTCCAGCCCAGTTCACTTCTTTTATGTAACACATGCACAGTGTCCTCAAAAGTCACCGTCATTAGTCGGTGTGTTCTTACGGCTGCGCAGTTGTCTGCCGTGTGAACCTTTTATGTATCATGCCTTCTACAAGCAGGGATAGTGTGACTTCTTTTCCTATTTGTAGTTCTTTCATTTCTTCCCCTTGGCTTGTTGTTTAGGCTAGTGTTTCCAGCACCATGCTGAAAAAGAGTCATCACACTAGACAGCCTTGTCTCTTCCTGATTTTAATCTCCATTTAGGATGATGTTGGTGTGGGGTGTTCCTTCGTTTTTGGTTTTTGTTGTTTTTTTTTAATTTACTTCAAAGTGTTGTGCAATTTCCCTTGTGACTCCTTTTGCTATTTATACATTTATGCATTTTCAAATTTATTTTTGTTAGTGACTTACAGTTTCACTTTTCTTGCCAACCGTACAGGGCTTCATACGTGCAAATCAGGGGGATGGTTTGAGCTTTAGCTTTTAAGCCAGTCCGATAATTTCTGACTTTTGCTTCACTTGGTTAGCTTAGATACATTAAATATTATCGTGGATATCATTAGGATTGTGTCTATCATTTTGCTTTTCATTTCCTGTATTTATTTTTGCTTTTTTTGTTCATCGGTCACTGTCTTCTTTTGCACTAAGCAGATGTTTTTAGTGCAGAATGGTCCTTACTGCTGTTCTCAAGATTTCTTTTTGGTGTCTGCTCTGATTTTTATACTTACTCCTTAAATTTACATCAATGTGTCTTTTGTTAATTCTTTCTTGGTTTCATTAGTTTCCAGATCTCTGTTGTTGCGAAGCTCCACTCCCTTCTCTTTGTAGCACTATTGTCATGGACACTAAATTTATCCGTGTGTTGGCATCGTATGGCCATCACGTCAGGCTGCGAACAGATGCCACATGCCATTCTCTTTTAGATCAGAGGAAAGGATGCAACCTTATTCCCTCACCCCATCTTCCATGCTTACTTTTGTGGTCCTCATCTTGCCATTGTTCTTTATTCCTTACCCACATTCCAGTCACTCCTATAAAGCAAATAAATAAATAAACCCCGGCTCTTGCCTCAAAGGGAAGTAAGAGAGTTTATTATGGAGTCAAAGGTGAGGGACCCTGGTTCAAGAAAACATGGATGTATGTTTCTCCAGTTCCATGTTGCCACAAAGAAGCAGTTTTAGGAGGCTTTATATGGCAGAGAACAGAAAGTCATGAATCAAGTCAGTTTTAAAGTATATTGGTGGGCACACTGAAGAAGCAGGTCAGGGCCCTGCACACATTTCTTGACTACATTCCTGGCCTTTCCACTTGGTATAAACTAGAGTTTTCTTAATACATCATAAAAGTTTTTATCTGCTTATTGGACTGTTAGATCCGATAAACAGGTGACGAATGGCTCTTTCATCCACTAAAGACCCCAAGATAAACTGTAAATCAGGCTCTGAGACTGCGCCATTCCAAACTCCACGCTCACAGGTTTCAATCATCCTATGCGCCTTGCACACAGCTTTTTTCCAGAATTTTCCTTCTCACTGCCTCTCGCTTCTTCTTCTCCTTTTTTTTCCTGAAGGATCCCTGTTAGTATCTCTCTCTGGGCGATCTCCTAGTGATAAAGTTTATTTGTCTGAGTGCTTTGATTTACATTTTTGAGAGATGTTTAAATTACTGTGTGTGTGTGTGTGTGTGTGTGTGTGCGCGCGCGCGCGCGCGCGCGCGGCTCGGATGATATGGAGGTCAGAGGACAACTTTGGAGCTTGGTTCCCTCCTTCCACTGCGTGGGTCCCACAGATCAAGCTCAGGCCACAGGCTAAGTCCCCACTGAGTCATGTCATTATCTCTCTTTTCTTTTCCCCTTTCAACATTTTGAGTATAACACCCCTTGCTTCCTGGCTGCTACTGTTTCTGCTGAGAAGTCCAGCGTAAAACTCACTGTAGACACCTCATACATGACTCATTTTTCTTCACAGGCTTCAAGACTCTCTTTGTTTTGTCTCTTTTTTTTCAATTAAAAAAGTATGCTGATTCATCAACAGTAACATAATTTAGAATTGAAACATAGAGTGAGGGGAAAAGAGTTCCTCGGTAGTCCCGAATTCCTGACATGATAAATCAATACTCCCAAGTATTCTCAGTGTTTTTCAAAATTTTATGTTAAATATTCTTCTAGCAATCTTCACATGTTATAATTTGAATATCTAAAATTTTTGTTTTAAAGAATGAAGTACCCTAGGTTTAGTAGTTCTTTCAAAGACTAAATCCTACAGAAATAGCCAATAAGAACATAGTGTAAAATTTAGGTCTCATGGTAAGGTAACAGCCCTTCATGGAATCATATGTAGACTCTGCCATTTAAGAACTATTTTGTTTTGGAAATACATAGAACATTGAGAGAGCCTGCAAAGGACTTACATAAGGTATACTCTTTATGTGAATTTATTAGTGAGCATTTTGTCTTTTTTTATTACCTTTTCTTGTTCTCCTTTCTAAATGTTACAAACACACATTTGTTTGCATATATATAACTTATATACACTGTAGACTTGGAACAATATGGGAAAGAACATAGTGGGTTTTCTTTCTGAGACTGAATGACCTTAATTAATATGATGCATCCTAGGTCCATTAATTTTTCCCAAAATTGTATGATTTCATTTTTCTTCAGAGCTGAGTAATATTATGTCTTACCAGATTTTTATTATCCACTCATCTCTTGTTGGACAAGGTTGGCCTTTTAGAACAGCAATAAACATGGGGTACAATATCTCTGTTGTAGCGTTCTCTAGGTATATGCCCAGTGTGAAATAGCTGGTCAAATAGTATTTCTAGTTTTAATTGTTTGAGGAACCTCCAAACTGATTTCCGCAGCAGGCCTATTAATTTGCACCATGACAGTGAATAAGAGCTCCTCTCCCTGCATGTCCCCTCCAACACTTGTTGGAGATTCTTTGATGACAGCCATTCTGACAGGCAGGGCAGTATCACAAAGTAGTTTTAATTTCCTTGATGTCTAGAAATGTTGAAAACTTTTTAATGTAGTTATTGGCCATTTATAACCTTCTGTTTGAAAACCCTCTATTCAGTTCCTTTGTCCATTTGTTCATTGGCAATTTTATTTAATTTCTGCAGTTCTTTGTAAATTCTAAACTTTAGCCCTTTTTTTGAGGCGTAGCTGGGAAAGAGTCTCTCTCTCTCTCTCTCTCTCTGCGTGTGTCTGTGTGTCTGTGTGTGCTCTACTGTGTTTTTGTTGCAGCACAGAAGCTTTTTGTGTTCCTGTAATCACCTCTGTTGATAGTTGGGACTGGTTCCTGTAATGTCTTTACCTACTCCAGTGTCTTGAAGAGTAAGCCCTATGTTTTCATCTAGAAATTTCATATTGTATTTTGAGGAACAGGTTAGTCAGAAATAGTCTGAAATTTTCCTTGAAAGTATAATAGAATTTAGCAGTGAATATGTCTCTTCCTGTGCTTTTCTTTATGAAATACTTTTGATTATGTTTTCAATCTTACTGTTTGCAAAGAGTGTTTAAGTTATTCACGTCTTCTGGCTTTAATTTTGAGAGGTGATGCACATTTAAGAACTCTTCTTTTTCATCTAGGTTTTCCTTGTGTAAGGTTACAAAGTGTTTGCTGATAATGTTTTGTATTTCACCGTAGTACATCTTAATGGCACACTGCTTATCTCTAATTCTGAAGTCTCCTTAAAACTACAAAGTCTCTCTTAAAGTTCTGTGGGCTCCAGTAACATAAGCAAGTTAAATGTTTTTTTCACTCCATGATGAAAAAACCAGGGCACAGTCATGATCAAAGCAAAGCAAAACCAAAGCTTAACGGTGTAAACAGCTCAGTGTCTGGCGTCTGGGACTCCCTCATGGTCATCTGGGCGACAGAGGGTCTGGAAGCAGCACTTTCCATGTCTGTCATCCACAGCACAGGCAGCTTGTCCCTAGGCTCAGGCTGATGCTGACCTTGGCAGTTGACCCAGGGTCCTGACTTCTCTAAACTGTTGGGGTCTCCACTTCAACGAGGCTACCCCTTCACCAGTATCCCCTCCAGGGCTCTCTTCAGGGACTCTGACCCTACCACCTGGTGCCAGGCCTCAGCTTCTCTCCATGAGCCCTTCAAAGCTGGGGATTTTACAACTGAGGCTGTTCCTTCACCAATGGCCTCTCCTGCCTCCTCTCAGAGCCATGCCTCAGCTGCTGTCTATGACTCCCTCATGCTCCTAAAACCAGTACCACCTGAGAAACACTTATACCCAGGTCTTCTGCCACCGCTGGCTGAAATGCTGCTCACTTCTAAAACACAGCTTCTGTGTGTTGGCAGTAAGGAAGTGCTTGCCAGGAAATTTCCTCTCAGTGACGCTGGTCTCTTCTTAATCACAGCTGATGTTTCCAGCCCCAGTTTCATTTGTCTCCACAAAGCAAAGGTTTCGCTTTTGTGATTTTTAATTCAAAATGGCCCTAAGTCTTTGAGGGACTGTCAAACTTCCCTTTGAAACGTGACAAACCAGGCTTCCACCATCTGCGCTACACTCAGCATTGTCTTCTAAGTTTCCACAATGACTCATTAAGCTGTGAACACTCAAAGGCTTTTCTAGCCCAAAGGTTGAAAGTTCTCCCAAAACCCTCCCCCAAAACATAGTCAAATTTGTCATAGCAATAGTCCAGTGTCTGTCACCAATTTATGTCTTAGTCATGCTGCTATGGCTGTGATAAAACACCATGACCAAAGCAACTTTGGAGGAAAGGGTTTATTTCAGCTTACACTTCTAGATAACAGTCTGTCACTGAGGGAAGTCAGGGCAGGAACCTAGAGGGAGGAGCTGATGCAGAGGCCATGGAGGGGTGCTGTTTACTGGCTTGTTCCTCATGGCTTGCTCAGCCTACTTTGAAACAGATGAACACGTATCCAACATCAAAGAGGGCAATGCACCACAGAACTTCTCCACAGGCTAGTCTGAAGGGGGCGTTTTCTCAAATGAGCTTCCCTCTTCTCCAATGACTCTAGCTCTTGTCAAGTTGACAAAAACCAGTCAGTCCATCTCTGATTCTACAGAGATCTAGCTCATGATACTCTCTGGTACTGGTCCTAAGAAGCCAGAGGCCTCATTCTATGGTACTCTCTGCCACCAACAGAGCCTGTTATCCTTGCCTTTTGACATTTTATTATGATGTGATTGTTGTGGGTCATTCTGGATTGATCCTCCTTGAAGTGTGTAGAGTAGTTGAAAGTATAGGCCAAGCTCTGTAAGCCTTCATCTATTATTTCACCCATACCCCCATCTGAAACCCACTGCTGCATCATCGTTTGGCATGCTTGATGGTGCCCAGTGGACTCTGGCCTGCGGCTCAGCTCATCTTTATTTTCACTCTGCTACTGAAATGTGATGTCTCAATGGACCCCCATTGGAAGTCATTGGTTTTCTTTGTCTTCTGCCTGTTCACATCTGCGGTCAAGTTGCACTGATGAGTTTTTCATCTTGGTTGTTATATTTTTAATTCCAAAATATTTTTTTCATCAAGGAATGAGAGCCTGGGTCTCACTCCATAGCCCAGGCTGGCCCAGCACTAGCATTCCTCCAGCTTGAGCTCTCCAGTGCTGGGACTGCAAATGTGTTACCAAGCCCACTTCAAATTACCTGTATGAACATAGATAAAGACCATTTCTATATTTTTCTTGATGTTTTCTGTTTGTTCTGGTATTGCTCTTTCTGTTAGTACAGCCTAATTTCTTGGTTTGTCTGTTTTTGTCATTTAAATATGCTTAAATTTTAAGGGACATGGTCTCACTGTGTTGCCCAGGCTAGCCCAAAGTTCCTGGGTTCAAGAGATCCTCTGCCTCAGCTTCTGAGAACCAAACTGGATCTAAAGCCCTTGACTAGTAATTTTAACAACTTTCTTGCAAACAGTATTCTCTGGTCACTTTCATTTTCCTGTCAATGGCACATGCCTTTCTGTCTTTCAGTGTTCATATTGTTTTGTTAAAAATGGGATAATTTCACACTATACATTGTTGACTACTCTGAAAACCAAATTCTCTGTATCACCAGAGTGTTTTGGTTTTTCTGTTTTGTTTTATTGTACTTTACAAAACTGATTATAAAATCTTTATTTTCTGAATGGCCTGAAATCTCCTCAATTATCAGGGTTATTTTCAAAATGTTCAATGGCCCACGGTATCTCATTTCCCCAGATTTTCCTCTCAAAGATTGTGGTCAGTCTGCTGTGTGTTAATCTGTCCCAAACATCTATGAAGTTACTCAGTTGCCTGTAACTATTTCCAACAGATGCCTTGTATCAAAAATGCCTTTCACTTGGTTTGAGCACAGAAACAGTTCATGGGTAGATATCCTTACGAGAGGGTTGTCTGTAGACTGCTTGACAGGCATATAATGGTAGACATTTGGTCAAGGGGCTTTGAATATCCTGTGAGCTGTCTATTCCCTTAGGCGGTTGCTAAGATGGTGATGTTCCTGTGAGTGTGGGCTGTGACTTTTAAAGGTTACTTCAGGAGATGTAACTAAGGCTTACAATTCTAATCAAAAGCCAGCCACTTGTCTTGACTATATACTTCCCAGGCTTGTGAAATTCAGTTCATTTCCAACATTTGGAAGGGGAACAGGATTTTGACCATTTTTGCCCATTTTAATGGCTTTTTAAATGTTTTAATTAAAATATATCACATCACATCCCCCTTCACTGTCATCTTCCCAATCCTTCCTGTGCCCCTCCTCTATCTTCTCTGTTTCTCTTTATTCTCTCTCAAACTGATGACCTCCATTCCTTTTTACCCCTTTTACTGAAAGTAAATTTTTTATTAATATATTCTGATTATGGTTTCCCTTCCCCCTCTGCCTCCCACTTCCTCTCCACTCCCCCACCCATCCCGATCCATACTCTTTCTGTCTCATGCTAGAAAACAAATAGGCATTTAAGGACTAGTAACATAAGACAAAATACAGTAAGACAAGTGAACAAAAACAAACAAATTGGAGTATGGCAAAACACCCAAACAAGAGAAAGAGCCAAAGAAAAAGAACAAGAAATGCATATAGACATAGACCCGTATGTTTGCATACACATTCAAATGACCTATAAGATTTTTTAAAGCCCTTAATTAACCTTATAAGACAAAGAACATCCAAAGATGCTGATGAGTCCATTTTCTGTTGGCGGTCTACTGCTAGGCATGCCGCCTTCCCTTAAGAGTGGCTTTAGAGGTAAGACCCCATGAGATTAACACATCGTCTGTGTCAACATGTCTATTGGTGTTGTTATTGTTCAGTATAGTGTAGGCAGCCATACTGTTGGGGTATTGTGGGTGTAGCTTCTCTGTCATTTCTAGGAGACACAATCTCACAACAGATTTCCTGGTCCTCTAGCTCTTACAGTCTCTCTGCCCCCTCTTCCCTGGTGTTCCCTGCACCTTAACTATAGGACTTGTGTTATATAGCTATATCTAATGGGCCTGGGCTCCCCACGCTCAGCTGTTCTCTGCGTTTTGACCAGTTGTGGTTTTCTATAATGGTCTGCATCTGCTGCAAAGAGAAGCTTCTAAGATGAGGGGTTCAGAGGTATACTTATCTGCAGTTATAAAGATAAGTTTTATAATGCAGTTAGGAATTTTGCTGGTCTAGTAAAGTGGTGGGAGTAGATTCTCCTCTAGGATCCATGACCTCACTAGCCCTGGGTATTTGGCTAGGTTTCTAGTATAAGGCAGGATTTCCCTCCTGTTGAGCAGATCTTAAGTTATGAGTGTCAAGTTATGAGTCACTCTAGCACATTTCAGTATATCTTGCCATGCTGGTCACTGTGGTTCATAGATGTCACAGCGGGTTGGGACTATTGATTGTCTTCCTATCTTGGAAGCTTGTGCAATACCCTTTTCTAACGGCTTTTATAGAGATAATTCTCAGAGTCCTCACTCTGCCGTTTCCACCCACTTCTCTTTTACATCTGGCATTCTACTTAAAATGTATCCAAGTGTAATCAATAGTCCTGACTGTCAACTCGATGGCATTTAGAGTCACCATGGAAACAAGTCTTTGGCCATATCAGTGGGAGAGTTTCTAGATTAGGCTAGCTAAGGTGGGGAAACTCACTAAATGTGGGTGACAGCATCCCATGGATTGGAATCCTGGACTGAATAAAGAGAAGGTGAGATGAGCACCTGTTTTCCTTTCTTGGCTCCCCTTGAAGCAGGAATAACAGGCATATTCAGAGATTCCCAACTTGTTATGTGGATATTAGGATCCAAACGCAGGTGCTCATGGCTGTAGAGCAAGCATGCCTAACTATTGGACCATCTCTCTAGCCCCAGTTCTTACATTCTTGAATTTTCAAAAGTATTTTTATGATCTAATATTTTGAGAGTACTGGTTGTCTCAGTGAGGGTTTTATTGCTGTGAAGAGACACCATGACCACGGCAGCTCTTTTTTGTAATTTATTTTTTTATAATTTATTCACTTTATATCCCAATTGTAGCCCCTTCCTCAACTCCTTTGGGTCCCACCCTTCCTCCCTCTTCCCCTCTATCACCCTCCCCTAGTCTGCAGAAAGGAGGAGCCCTCCCTTACCATCTGACCCCAGCCTTTCAAGACCCATCAGGACTGCCTGTAGCCTCTTCCTCTGTGGCCTGGCAAGGCCTCCCTGCCAGGAGGAAGTGATCAAAGAGTAGGCAACAGAGTGCATGTCAGAGACAGCCCCTGCTCCCCATACTAGGAGACCCACTTAGAGACTGAGTTGCCCATCGGATACATCTGAGCAGGTGGTCTGAGTCCTCTCCATCCATGGTCTTTGTGGTGGGTGCATCAGTCTCTGTAGGCCCTCCTAGACCCAGATTTGTTGGCTTTGTTGGTCTCCCTGCGGAGATCCTATCCCCTCCAGGTCCTTCTATTCCCCCTTAAACCATCAAATTCCCTGAGCTCTGCCCAAAGTTTGGCTGTGAGTCTCTGTATCTGCTTTAATCCCTTTGTGGGTGAGTCTTTCAGAGGACATCTATGGTAGGCTCCCATCCTGTTCCCTCTCTTCAGTCGCTTCCAGACCACAGCAACTTTTACTCAGCTTCCTGAGAAGGAGACTGAAGCTATTTGATGTCCCCGTGGCCATCCCCACATGACGGGCTGTCCTCTCTAACTGTGAGCTAGAATAAACCCTTCCTTCCTCAAGGTGCTTTCGTCGGGTTTTGTTGTTGTTGCTTTGGTTTTTTGTTTTGTTTTGTAGCAACAAGGAAAGTAACTAATACAAACGCTCTAATATATCCAACTCGGTTTTACATTATTTGGACTAAAGTCAACTCTCTAGAGAGATGGGCTGAGTCTATTCTGGGAGTTCACACCCACCACTCCCAAGAGGCACAGCTCTATTTAATGTTCTAATTATGTGTTGTCTCATCTGCCAGATTATATCTGCCCTGGGTGTAGGAACAAGTAGCCTCTGATTTCTATCTAGCTCTAAAAAATGTGATCCTTGAGTTAAGAAAAAAAAGGCAGAAATATGGGAACATGTTGGGGAGTCTCGAAGGGGTAGACATGATTAAAATATGCTGTGCCCATCCATTAAAAATCTTAAGAATAAATGAAAATATTATAATTAACAAATTCTATTATTGATATTCCTACTTAGTAGTCAATTTAAAGAGCAAACAAAATATCAAAAATGGTTTTACACTAGAAATTCGTTAGAATTACCTGGGTCCTTACCCTGTGGGGTAGGGGACATTTGGTACTAAACAAACCAAAAGAACCTTCATGGGTAGGGAGTTACTGTCAGTAACGTGCTTGCCATGAGTGCCCATGTAAAAAGGCAGGCAAAGTGAAGTGTGCTTGCAATCTCAGAACCGGGAGGTAGAGACAGGGGCATCCCTGGGCCTTAGTGGTGAGCCGGTCTAGCTGCTTCGGTGAACTTCAAGTTCAGTGAGAGACCCTGTCTCAAAAGAGAAGGTGGAGAGCAGCTGAGGAAGACAGCTGACATCATCAGGCCTCCACACACACATGAAATGCATGCACACACATATATACACACAAACCACTATACACACAGAGCACACACACAACTACAGATACACCACACATACATGCACATATAAACACAAGCACATCTGAAATGGTCCCGTTTTCCCTACAGCCACAACAACACACCAGGAGAGAGACTCAATGACAGATCAAAGCCTGTAGGCTCCAGGCTCTCTCTCTCTCTCTCCAGGCACAGGACCCAGACAGAGAGCCCACCTGGCATTGGAGGGCAGAGTCTCAGGGCAGGGCTGGTCCATTGAGGAGTAGGGCACAGGCATAGATTAGAGTCACCTTTAAGGAAGCAGTGGCCACTTGCTAAGAGAAGGAAGGGCAAGGAAAGGGTGCTGGTGCCGAGGTGTGGCTGAGTCTAAGTTGTCCCTGAAAGAGCTCTCACACAGGGAGCTTGGACAGCAGCATGGTGCTGTGAAGATGGCTGAGACTTGAGTGGTGGACCCCGTGAGGGCAGGGATCTCCATGGCTCTTGAGATCTGTGCTGTCTCATAGGAATGGGTTATGTCGCATGTGACTGGATCACTGAGGGTGGAATGCAGCTCAGTTGGCAGCATGCTGGCTGTGAATGCAGACCAACACGTCTGTGGATGACAATGGCATGCCTCAGAGTCAAAGGTTGAACACTCCGGCTGCAGGATGACATCATGCTACTCCAGGAAGCCATTTCCTCTTCTACCTCCCTGGGATGAAGCAGATGACCTCACCAGATGTGGTGGTCAGAGCGGCCACTACAACTCTGATACAGATGAATCTTTCTTTATAAAATATCCAGCTTCTAGTATTTTGTTACAGACCAAGATAGGAGGCCCTGGGGTGTCATGGGAGACCCACCTTGTAGGGCAGCAATTTCCCACAGAATGAAACATACCTATCTCATGAGATTCGGGAATTAAACACCATTCTCCATCCTAGGAAGATGAAACGTATAAGATGTACTGGGCCCCTCCCCCAAGGTTACTTGCTGGGGAGGGGGAGACTCTAGCCAGCTGAGCTGTAGGAGACTGACACTTGCTGACCTGTTGAGCCGTCTGCATGTCACACAGAAAGCTCCCTGGCTGCAGCCTTGATCACCTTTTTGAGGTGGACCTTTCAGAGATGCAGCTACTTTTGAGCCATCCCTGCTCCTATAAGTAACCCCTTACCCATATTCCTGTAAGTAACCATGACAAATTCGTTGGCTCACCAACAGCTTTAGTGCAACTGTTACTCTGGCCTTGCTTCTGTTTCCTTCCTGGTGTGAATAGATGTGTGCCGAATCTCCCCAGCAAAGGCCATATACAACCTCACCTCACAACTGAAAAGCAACAGCATTCTGGAAGGCTGCATCCACCGGCACCTTGCCCTGGGGAATTTTAAAAATTCTGAAGTGCCCACGCCCATGGCCCAGTCCAGTTAGGGAGAGAGCTCTCCTGTAGATCCAAAGACTCCAAAAGCACTCAGGGCTTTCCAGGACCCCTAACAGTCACCTTTGTTGTGTCCTTCCCAGTCTATCCTGCAGGAGGACCCTGAAGCTGCCAGCCAATGTAATGTTGGGCCTAGAGTCCAAGGCAAAGGGCTGTGTCATTACTTTAAGCAGAGACCAGGGAGGAGAAATGGATGGCGGTGGGTTTGAGTCTCTTGTAGGTGGGGTGCCTTCTCCTCTTAGCCTTCATCCATATCAGGCAACACCCTGAGGCAGAGCTTCAAAAATCTTTTAAAGATTAAAAAGCAGGACCAGGGGGAATGACTCAGTAAAGTGCCACTGTACAAGTGTGAGCGCCTTTGTTTATGTCTCCAGAACCCATGTGAAAGGTCACGTGTGGTGGCAGGTGCCCGCAACCTCAGTGGCGGGGTGAGGGTGGAGACAGGGGAATCCTGTGGCTTTCTGGACAGCCAGTCCACAAGCTCCAGGTTCCGTGAGAGACCCTCATTCAAAAAGTAAGTTTGAGAGCAATAAAGGAAGACAGTGTCGACCTCTGGCCTACACCAAGCACACACATATACACATTCATGCACACATGCACATTCATATATTATGTATACTGGTCACTGATTCAAACTAATCAGTCTCCAGACAGCCCCCGCCCCAAACTCTTGCTGCTAAGATCTTGTGACAAGTGCCTGTATCCAGATCTGTCACCTGTACTGGCATTGCAGAGATGCCAGCCACTCAGCCAGTAGATACCCAGCCTGTGGAAGCTCAGGAGCCTTGCTAGGGAAAGATGGAACAGACCCACCACTACCGGCTGAGATGCCTCCATCTGTGGGTTCTCAACACATGTAGAGGCAACACAGACACCTCTGAGGCCTTTATTAGGTTCCTGAGATTAAGATGATCTCCACAATGAAATGTGTATGTCATTCTTTTGTTCTCTGGGTATTTGCTCAAACAGTAGCTGGTAAAACTTCCTGCCCTTAGATATACCGTGTTTGGTGAGAACAGGAGAAGGACAGGTCACTAGAGACAGCACTCAAAATAGCATCCTTTGGACATCCTTAGCCAGGAATGCTGGAGATAAGACTGGCTTCTCCCCTGCCCTAAACGAGCTCCCTGCTTGGAGGCTACACATGAAGGTGGGACTAGAACTCCAGCCCAGACATCAATCCCTTCTGGTGAACAGCATCTCCAGAATTAAGTGACTGAGTCTCCTAATTCTTATGGTAAAAATGAATTCTATCTACTCCCCAATTTCAGCTTACCTCCTAAATTATTTGGGGGTTGCCTCTTCAGAAGGGATGATGACACTTGGGGTAAAGGCCATTAACAGAAAACCAGTTCCTTCTGGTTAAGCAGATGAAATCTCTGTTGGGCCTGGAGACCTAACATTCCGGTTGGGTTAGTCAATCACCTAGCCGAAGGACCACAGGATGGTGGACAACTTCCAGGAAGACAGCCTCACCTTTAGCCAGCCTGCAGAGATAGGCAGAATAGTTGCCTTCATTAATGAACTAGCAGACTTTTCCTTCTCAGAATTCCCACCCACATCACAGTAGCTCACAGGGCTAGAGCCATATCTCTTCATAAGCCAGCTGACAGCGCAGCTGCTTTTCTGAATTGCTCAGAAGAAATGACTCTTTCTTTTCTTCCATCTCTGTTCTGAGCGTGCTTCCCTGACACTGCGGGCTTCCCCGTTGTTTCTGGAGCATGGCTAAGCCAAGTCCCAGCACCAGGGAGGCAGAGACAGGCAGATCCTCAGGAGGACTCCCTTGGCCAGCTAGCCTAGGCTATTTAGTGAGTTCCCAGCTGGTGAGAGACTGTCCCCACACTGACAAAGACTGGGGATGGCTTCTGAAACGCAGGAGTAAGGCTGTCTTCTGGCGCTCACACACATGCGCACACACCTGCACAAGTGCACTTGTATACACACGTGAACTCACCCACACAAACACCCAGACACAGCTCCTCTAGGCCATGTGCAATTAGAACAGCACTGCACACAACAGGTGGTATGTCGCAGATGGAGGCTCAGAAGGGAGTCCCACGCCCCACCCGGCCCTCTTAAAGGGGCTGTGAACAGTCAAGGAGCCCTGCTGGAGTGATCTTTTGCAAGCAGGCACAGGGCCACAGGTCTTACATTTTTTCCAACCCTCTTCAGCCAGGGGTCCTGAGCATGGAGGGGGCAACAGGGAGCTCTATTTCCAGCAAATATCTTCACTTCCACAGATATCTTAAGTTCCAGCAAAGTACTGAACCCTCACACCCTTTCATCGTTCCTTGGGGACAGTGACAAGTCTTGGAGGTATTTCTCTTACTACAAAACACAGGAGGAAATGAATGAAAAACAGGAAACAGAAGACTTGGATAGAGGACACAGGCCTCAGCACCGGCTATGATTGCAGCCTGTGACTCACAGCTCCAGCCAGCCCCACTGAGTCAGCACAGCACAGGAGGGGGGTGCTCAGAGCCCCGTGAGAGTGCATCAGGGTGATGCAGCCAGATAATTTCATGTGGGGAAATCCCCCGCCTAGGCAGGCTCACCTTCATTACATGTCCCATTACTCTCTGCGAGGTCCATGCCCATCACCACCCCCACAAGCCCTGTTGGAACAAATCACCACATAGATAAAACACACACATTCACACGCTCTCTCACACACACACACGTACTCATACACACAGAGACACACACACACAATTGGCTTCAGCTGTTTGTCTCAGTCCACACATAAGGGACAGCAGCACCATTGTTCTCCCTGAACTTATCTTGTTTTGTCTGTCTTGACAACTTTGCCAAATTATTTAAAATTCCTCCCTTAGCGGAGACACAAGCAACTGCTATGTATAGACTGACAACATGGCCTCTCCATGGAATGGTTAAGGGGAAAGCTTTATTATAGATATGAGGGGAAGAACACCCAGAGGCATCCGAAAATGGCCAAAGACTAGATGTGGCCAGGGCTGTCTGCAAGAAGGGAAAGAATAGCAGGAAGGGGAAGAATAGGGAAGAGAGCATGGTGAGGAGAGCAGGGGCAGAAAACAGGAGTAGCAAGAGCAGCCAGGACCGCTGGGTTATAAGCAGAGTGAGTAGCTAGGGCAGGGAAGGGACGGGAGACTGCCCTGGGGGCTTTGGAATCCATAGCAAGCAGGGCGGGAGGGAGCCAGGGAAACCCTGATATGCAGACAGGCACCATAGGTGTGTTAGTTGGAGAGCCATTTGTCCCTTTTGCCAGAGATAAAGGAAACGGCTCCTTTTGGTAGATGGGAGCTGGCTTCACAAGTTCCAGAGGAATGCTGGCTTTTCTTCTAACTGCCAGAAATCCTCCTATAGACCAGGATGACTCCCCTCTGGACATTTGGACTGCCTTTTGGAGTTTGGAGAGACGCGGCTTCCTTTGGACCTGACCGTCTAGACCTCCTCCTAAGGTCCAAAGGATAAACCAAAAAGTGCCGTTCCACCAAAGCTGACCCTGGGAGAACAATGAGCTTATTGGCCTTCCTTACCCTGTTTGTATCTCTGTGGAACTCTGACCACAGCTACAGACCCACAGGCAGAAAACAGCAGTGTTATATTTTGAGACTCTAACAATAGTCTTAAAGTCTAGTTCTTCTTGGTTCTTCCGCTTTGTTGGACTCTGGAACTTGGAGGAAAAAAATTAACGACTCAATATGTGCCTTACTCCGTTTTCTCTACTGTACCAGAGTGGATAATTTATGAAGAATAGAGACTTTTTTGGCTCCTGTTTCTTTAGGCTGGAAAGTTGAGCGGCCTTGTGCTGCTTCAACTCATGGTGGGAGAGGAACCAGCCCCAAGGGAACAAGAGCGTGAGCACAGAGGACGCCCTTGCTTTCTAGGATCCACTCTCCAGGGGACAAATTCACATTTTGGGGATTACAAAGCGAAGAAGTCTAAGGTAACAATAATGCATCTGTGTCTCGTTAAGGAAAGAAACGCACTTCCCCTTGGCGTCCTTTAACCAAGAATGAGCCCAGATTTAAATGCTCTACTTCATGCTCCCTGTTTCCTCTGTCGTCTGTCTGTCTGCTACATGAGTCTGACTGTTCCACCTGGCGAATCTGTCCCTGTGTCTGTGTGTCTGTCCCCACATATGCCTGCCTGTTGTAAAAGCTGTCCCTGCGCTTCTGCCTGTTCGCAATCACGCGTCTCTACCGCCTGTCCCAGGGACCCCGGGAACGTCATCACTGGCTGCCAAGATTCAACCATTCCCACAGTCCACACGAGTCGCGCCGCCCCGTCCCGCCCTGCGCATGCGCCACATCCCCTTCTAAAAGGCCAGGCCCCGCCGCAGCTCTCATTCTCTCCATCCTCGCAAAGAGGCGGCAACTGTATACCCAATAAGCCCGCAGTGAGATCTGTCGCACGACCTGGCTTTATGGCGTTCGTCTCTTAGAGCATAACACTGACTTGTGTGTGACTGTGTGTCTGTCCTTAATAAGGGAATTCTGTGTTTATTGAACTGCACTGAAAACATCCCTCCAGGAAGGAGTGAGATACTTTACCGCCATCCTGAACAGGGTTTTACAAGTCCGTGGCTCCAATGCATCCCAACTGACCCAGATAGCGAACATCACTGTTAATCAACCGGTACCCGTACGTGGTTGCTTTTAACCTTTCTGGTAGATCTGAGAAAGCTGCTCTCACTTCTGCGCTTGCTGGATTCCGCGGGTGGTACTCCCATGCCTTATCTGGGTCCGCAGCACGGAAGAGCGCGTAATTTCAAGTTACAGCTATGCACTGTTTTAGGTTGCAGAAGTCCATTACGTCAGGTCCAAAGGAAACTACAATTTCCCCCAACTGCAGACGGCAGACCAAATATCCAGAGATGAGCTCAACCTGGGCTATAGGAGGATTTCTGATGGTTAGATGAAACCTTGAGAATGGGTGAAGCCAATTCCCATCCACCAAAAGGCATCAATTCCCTCACCTCTGACAGAAGGAACATGGCGCCTATCAGCGTATCAAGGCACATGCTGGCCTCAGGCTCCCTCAGACTCACTAGTACCTGTCACACTTTTCAAAGTCCACGCTAACGTCCTAGCTCTTCTCCCCTCCCCTCCTACCCTAAACCCCCTCCAGTTACCCACCCTTCTTACCACCCAGCTACCCTTGCTCCTTGCTGTCTTACTATGTTCGTTCTTCCTGTCATGTCTACAATGAAAACCCTTCCCCTTAGCCGCACCATGGAGAGGTCATGTCTTCAGTTTGTACACATTACACAGGAAATCCAAGGCAAGTAAGGTTGGTTATTACATTGTTATCTTAAAGGCAAGTTAAATAGTTTGAGTACACAGTAGGATGGCAGACTTCAGTCTTAAGTGACCTATTAAAGTGGATGTCCTATTAACCCTGGCCATGAGGTCCGGCGAAAGTTCCAGTCTCTTAGAATGTAAGAGAACTTTTCAGAATATTGCATTGCCACACTACAAGAAAGATATTAACGCCTCAGCTCTCCTCCTGCCTCACTATATGGGCATGCTGTGCATCAAATTCCAACATGAGGCACTGGCTCAGCAAGTCAGTGTTTGCTCAAGCATCAAGACCTGAGTTCAAACCCCCAGCACCCGTGTAAAAAGTTAGGCATGACCATGGCCAGACCCGCTACCACAGCCCTGCACCAGGCAGAGGCAGAAAGCTCACAGGGGCCTCCCGACTGCCAGCCTGGCTCCTGTTCAGTGAGAGACCTGTCTCAAGGTAATGGGGCAGGGAGTGATAGAAGAGGATACTGGCATCTTTCCCCGGCTTCTGCACAAGCATGTGGCCATGACACTTGCATGTGCCACACACCGACATGTTCACACACACACAATCTCTCTCTCTCTCTCTCTCTCTCTCACACACACACACACATACATACACACACACACACAAATCATGTAAGTTCAAGAGGAGAAGAACCATGTTAAAACCATAGTGAAGTAGATGAGGAGAAAGGGCCAGAGTTGGAGTAGCCGGGAGGCTGGCATGTGAGGAAGCTGTGACTTCCAGCAGGAAGAAGCACTTCACACCATCTGTCACACCGCTAGAAAACCTTTTACCAGGCTGTCTGGAATCAGCAGTGGGCAGTCATTTGCACATTCTCTATCGTCTTCTCTGAAAGCAAGCGCCTCTGGAAGAGGAAGCCTTTCCTGTGTAGTCACCTGCTCAGAGGAGGTGGGGGCAGGGCCGGAAGCTCCGCTCTTCTCAGCGGAGAGCAGAGAGCACGCTCACGAGAATACGGAAAACCAGAGGGTGAAAGCAGTCCGCCAAAGGAGTTTGTTTTTTAAATGTTCCTGTTTTAATCATCTAAATGCAACGTGTGAACCTTATCCAATAAAACTAACAAATGAGGCCTGGGAAGATGGCTCCCATGGCTTGCCGTGCAAACATGAGATTCTTAGTGCAATGCCCCAGAACCTACAGGAAGCTCGGTGTGCATGTTCACATCTGTAATCTCACTGGTGGGGAGGAAGACGCTGGTGGACCCTGCATTGTGCTGACCAGTCGGCCTTGCCTGTTCAGCAAGCTCCAGGACAGTGGGAGACCTTCAAACAGCAACACCTAAGAATGACCTTTGGCGACTACACACACACAGAGACACACACACACACTGACATCTGCACACATGTCCATCTTTTAGAAGCGATTATCCAGAAAGGATAGACAGCTCTGACTCAGATCCCATTATCAGCCTGACTTAGGCTACTGGGCACAGCATATCCCCCTTCCCTCTTTGGATGTTATGTAAGTTTGGGGGTTCTTGTTTGCAAAGTTCTCGGGGTAACATAGCACACCAGTAAGCATGGAGCCCGGAGCAGATCTGCGTGTGCCTCTTCCTCTGAGGACGCTGCTGAGCGGCTACCATACCCATCCCATGTGCACCAGCTGTGTCTCTGCATCTGGCAGAAGCAGGGGCTAAACAGAGGACAACTGCTGTCATCTCTAGCAAGGTAACTCGTGCTATAGATGTTGTGTGTGCAAGCTGGAGCTCGGTGTGCGTGTGTGCGTGTGTGAGTGTGTGTGTGCGCATCAGATGACAACTTGTGGGAGTTGGTTCTCTCTTACCACGTGGGTCATGATAAAAGAGAACTCTGGTTGCCAGGCTTGGCAGCAAGCATCCTTATCCACTGAGCCATCTCACTAGCCCTCCCCCTTATTTTTAATACAGAGTCCCTTGCTGGACCTGGAACTCAGCTCTTTGTCAAGACTAGTGACCAGTAAATCCCAGAGGCCCTCCTGCCTCCACACCTCCAGCTCTCATGTTCCAGGCATGTTCCAGGCATGTGCTGCCACACAAAGCTTTCCCCTACACACACATATTTTAGTACATTTTAAATTGTATGTGTGAGTGTGTAGTTACAAAAAGACAGTTGGCATCTGTATTAGTACTTACTTTTCTCATCACCATAACAAAATGGCTGACAAAAACAACTCACAGTAGGAAGGGTTTGTTTGGGGCTAGTTTGCTGGTCCAGACTCTACAATCATCACAGCAGGGATGCTGACAGCAGCTAAGGCAGCTGACCTCCTTGCATCTCCAGTCAGGAAGCAAAGAAAGATGGATGCTGGCGCTCAGCTCACTGTTTCCTTGTTATTCAGTCAGGGTCCTTATGGCATTCACTGTCACTCCTTGTATTCAGGTTGGGTATTCAGTTTTTAGCTGACTTGGGAAATAACTTGGTCAGTGAACGCCTGCACAAGCGCCTTGCATGCACAAGGACCCAGCGTGGATCCCCAGAACCCACATTAAAAGTAAGCCAGACATGATGGTGTGTATCTGAATCCCAGCACGGGGGAGGTAGAGACAAGTGGATGCCCTGGACTCCTAGATCAGGCAGCCTAGCCTTCTTAGAGACTTCCAGGTCCATGAAAAACCCTCTTTAAAAAAATCAAATGGGGGCAGTGTCTGAGGAATAACACCCAAGGCTGTTCCACATTAGTGTGCTTGTGTGTGTAAATGCACCCTCACACACACATGATAACACACATATACACAAGAACAACAACAACAAAAAAAGCCTTTCTGGAGCATCATCATAAATGCATCCATAGGTGTGTTTCCATGGTGATCATGAATCTAGTCAGGGTCATGCTGAATAGTAATCATCCTAGCAGCTGAAAGGCTTCGGGATAAAAAGCACATGGCCTGAACGGTTAGAACACGGGGAATCCCAGGAGGCCTCTGAGCCTGGCAGCCAGTGCACTGCCTGCCTGTGAACTGCCTTAGATAACACACCATGCTCCAAGGTGTAGTCTCTGTCAGAGACCAACGCCCAGGAGCTGGAGAAATAGCTCAGTAGTTGAGACACCTGCTCTTCTTGCTGAGGACCCAGGTTTGGTCCCCAGCACCTACATGGTTGCCTACAACCATCAGACATAAAACCATACACATAAATAAAATAAATAAACCCTTTAAAACAAAATCAATACCCAGTCGCTTTGAATGATGTGTGGCCATTCATGATAGCTTTGCCTTTCCTTTATTTCTAAAACTGTTTGGACATGTGTATCTTCCTTCCTGTGTTTCAGGGCCACCTACACTCAGCCTGGTATGTACTCAAATGTCATGTGGTCAGAAAGTAGCTTTGGTCATGGAGCCACTGAGAGGGGTTAAGCAATGTACACTGGGAGAGGATCTGATAGGAGCTCCACTGTCAGAAGTCATTTCACATTTAGGCAGCAATGCAGAGATGGGTCCTAACCTCCCAGCCCCCTACTGTCCTCCTCTAAACCCCCAACTGTCTGTCTTCCTCTAAGCCCACAACTGTCCTCCTTCAAGCCCCCAACTGTGCTCTGGAGGTCTGCATGATCCACAGGGAGGCCTGCCCACATGACAACCAGCAGTCAATCTACCACCATTGTCCACCTGCTGCTCACCCCAGCCCCGGGACAGGACAGCCCACCTCCTCCCCTCTCTCTTCCCCACTGTCCCCCACAGGGACAGTGCGGCTCCAAGCCTCTTCTCTGCATTTCCCTTCAGCGAGGGTCTTCTTGGCACCCAATCCCCTTTCCAGTTATCTGATGTGGAAAAAGATTTTTCTCAGTGCTCTGTAAGGTGTCACCACCATGACAGTACCTGTGACCCTGAAAGTCACCCTTCCTTCACTCCTTTCCTAGACATCCAAGGCCATCTGAACCTCGTCCTGCTCCCGGCCTATCTTTGGGTCTTGCCCCTGGGTAAGGCTGCATCCTGGGTACTGGCCTTGTGAGTTCCTGGCTAGTGCTGGACCAAAGCTGGGCTGCTGCCTGCCCCTGTGTTAGCATCCAGCACAGAGACCTTCCAAAGATGTGAGAGCAGAAATCTAACCTCCACTCAGCTCTGCTGCAGGAGGCACACCAGGGTGGTGTCTTTTATTCACACCAGATATTTTCTTAGAGTGTGGAAGTATATATCATTTACTTTTCTCCTGGCTGTGAATACCTGACACCCCCCGTCTCCCAAAAAAGCCCTAATTAAGGGAAGAATTTTAATTGGGCTCACAGCTTAGGGAGAAAAGCCCATCACAGCAGGCAGGACATTAGGTGTGTAAGATGACTGGTCACATTACACCTCATTCTTCCTGTACACTCCAGAATACTGTCTTGTAGAATAGTGTCACACACATTTAGAGTTGAATCTTCCCACATCAATGAACCTAATGTTCACCAGTGACAGAAACACATTTCACACAGCGCTGACCGTTTGTCAGACCACCTTGTGGAAGAGGCTGAAGCACAGACAATGGTGATGGTTAGGACCATGCATCAACCAGGATGACCTAGTTATACACATGTTCTAACTTCCCTTAAAACCAAAACCTTATGTAGGGACCCCAAGAATGGGCGTAGGTAGTCACTAGGCTTAAGGGAGAGGCTTACCAGTAATTGAGCTGGCCTTGTTAAAGTTTCCAGGGCCCACATTCTGACCCTCATGTCTCTGCAACAGTGTAAGAGTCTGCGAGTTCACCATATGGGCACGGTTCTGCGGTATAATTCAGACAGGGCTAGGTCTCTGGTTGTTTTATACCTAAGGCACAGTGTGTCCATCCCAGGTGACCTATTCAACATCTATTAGCATTTCTATCCAAATCCCACCACCATAATAAAGATTCCTAGAAGCCAAGTGGAGGCCCTGGGTTCATTCTTGCATTAAAAGCCCTTATGCTTTTCTTGACAGGGAAAAGCCAGAAAAAAAAAAAAAAACAAGCAAGCAAAACCTACAAATCACATATAAAGGAAAATCCACTAGACTAACAGCTGATTTCTCAATGGAAACTTACAATAAAACATGGAGCAACACATTCCAAGTCCTAAAAGGCCATGATGGCCAGCCTAGGGTAATATACCCAGCAAAGCTATCTACCACAACTGAAAGAGAAGGAAAAACTTTGCACAAAACAAACAGCCTATTTGGCGGGGGAAGGGTTGGCTTTTGGTTTTGGTTTTTGGAGGCAAGGTTTCTTCGGGTAGCCTTGGCTATCCTGGACTTGCCTTGTAGACCAGGCTGGCCTCAAACTCACAGAGATCCATTTACCTTTGACTCCCTAAGTGCTAGGATTACAGGCATGCTCCACCATGTCTGGTGGTCATCCTAAAAATTTTGATATAAGAAAAAAACAAAAAACATAAGAGCAATATGTTGGGCAAAAATCAAGATCTCAATAACAGACAACACACATATTTCAGGAATAACTCTAAATTTCAATGACCTCAATACTCTAATCAAAAGTCACAAGTGAAATAAATGGATCAAGAACAAAATTCAAGCCGAGCAGTGATGGAGCACACTTTTAGTTCCAGAACTCAGGAGACAGTCAGATCTTGGAGTTCAAGGCCAGCCTGGTCTACAGAGCAGGTCAGCCAAGCCTACACAAGGAAACCCTATCTTGAAAAAACAAAAACAAGAGAGAGATAGAGAGAATCCATCAATCTGCTGTCTTCCAGAAAATTCTTGGCTTTAAAGATAGGCATCAAAATAGTTAGAGTAAAAGGATGGACTGCCAGGAATTGCTACCTTAATATCTGACAAAACACACCTCAAACTGAAACTAAGCAGATAAAGAAGAACACTTCATTTTAATCCAGGGAGGAATGAACCAGGAAAACACCGAATCCTAAACATACATGCAACAAACTCTGGTGCACACAATTTCAGGAGAAAAAAATGAGTTGCTAAATTTAAAAACACAGATTAGCATCAATCTATTAATAATAGGTGATTTCAACTCCCTACCTTTTCCAATTGACAAGCCATCTGAATAAAAATTAGAGAAACACCAGAACTAATTGACATTATACACCAAAAGGACTTAACAGATAGCTAAGTCCCTACATTTAAAACTAGAGCACAAGTAAATCACTTAATGATGCAACTTAAAAAACTAGAAAGATAAGAACAAATTAAACCCAAACCCAGCTGAAAGCAAGAAAAATTAAAAATCAGAGGAGAGATCAGTGAAATAGAAGCAAAAAATACAACACAAAGAATCAATGAATCTAAGGGCTGGTTCTTTGAGAAGATAAATAATTGACAGACTCCTAGCCCTACCTAATAACAACAGAAAAAAAAGAGAGACAGAAAGAAAGAAAGAAAAAAAGAAAGAAAGAAGTTAATTATCAAAATTAGAAATAACCAGGGAAACATTTGAATAGTCACCAAAGAAATTCAGAATAGTATAAGGGAATACTTTTAAAACCTACATTCCATTAAGCTGGAAAACCTAATATAAATGGATGAATTTGTAGATTCAGCAAAATTACTTAAATTAACCCAAGGAGAGATCAACCACCTAAACAGACCCATAACTAATGAGGAGATTGAAATAGTAATAAAAGATTTCCAGCTTTAAAATTCTAGAATCAAACGGATTCGTAACAAAATTCTATCAGACTTTCAAAAAAGAGCTACAGCCAATCCTTCTTAAACTGTTAGAAATGATAAAAAACAGAAGGAGTACTCCCAAACTCCTTCTGTGAAGACAGTGTCACTCTAGCACCAAAACCAGGTAAAGGCACAACAAAAAGATAACTAAAGTTCAATCTCCCTGATGAACACAGACTAAAGAGTGCTCAATAAAATATTTGCACACAGAATACAAAAGTACATCAAAAACACTATCTGCTAAGACTAAGTTGGCTTTATCCCTGAAATGCATGGACGTTTCAACATACATGAAGCAGTAAATGTATAAACCACACAAGTGAACTTAAAGATAAAAATCACATGTTCATCACAATAGATGCAGGAAAAGCCTTTGAAAAAACCCAAATGCTCTCATAGTGAAAGTCCTAGAGAATATAGAATTAGAGAGAACATAGCTCAACATAATAAAAGCATCATCCAAAATGGAAAACTTGAAGCAATTCCTCTGAAATCAGGAATGATACAGTGCTGTCTCATTTTTCAATATGATGCTAGAAGCAGTAGCTGGAGCGATAAGGCAAGAGAAGGAAGTTAAATGGATACAAATAAAGAAAAAAAAGAAATCAAATGATCCCTATTTGTAGATGGCATGATGCTCTATATTAGTGATCCGAAAAATTCTATCACAAAACTTCTAAAAAGGATAGACAAATTCAGCAATGTGACAGTATACAGAATCTGCTTGCAAAAGTCAACAGCTTTTCTATACACCAACAACAAACAGAGTGAAAGAGACTAGGGACTGACACACTGCACTTACAACAGCCCCCAAAAATAAATAAACAAAATTTCTAGGAATAAACCTATCGAAGGAAGCTTTGAACTCTGAAGAAAGAGGTAGAGAAAGAAACACAGTAAGGAAATGGAAAGACATGTTAGAATAGAGTCCAAAAATGGAATCACACAAGAGGAGTTCTGAGTACCTGTAAGAAAACAGTGGTCTTGTTCCTTGGTGTCTTGAACACAGAAATGTTCTTGGAAGGTGCGCTCTTGCCCCTCCCAGGTGTGGTGGATGGGAGTGAGTTTGCTGTAGATTACTGATTACAACAGGCTGTTGTCATTTGCTATATGCCTCAATGGGAAAGCATGATCGCACCACGTGTGGCTTGTCCTTGTGACCGCATACACCTTGAGCTCATGAGAATTCGGGTGATTTTTCTGGAACCTTGGAGCACAAGTTGCCTGATTCTCTGAATAAAGTTGGCTATTGCATAAGACTTTAAGCAGCCTCATCTTTAGGTCCATTCTCCCAGGTCCCACCACCATTTTAGAGCGGTAAACAAGTGGCACCACAGATGAGGGACCTGAAGTCAGCTCTGAGGGTGGGGACACTCGGGGAAGGAGGTCACCGGGGAAGCCTCGGCCCTATGTCAAGCTTTGTGCGTCGTTTTAAAGAAAGGAGGAGCACCAGTGTCAAAACCGCAGCTATCAGATTGCTTGCAGGTTGATTATGATTATAGTCCCTGGTTTCCAGAAGATCTTCAGATGAGAAAGTATGGGCGTGAACGAATATTAAAAAGGCATATAAACAAGGGGGAAACATCCCCGTTCAGTTGTGTGTCCCTTGGGCATTCGTCTAAACTGTTATTAAAATGCTAACTTTACAACCTGGGCAAGCTAGGGCAGGGCAGGGAAATGAAATTCGTTCAGTTATCATGTGGCCCTCCACTGCCTTGAACTCACTTGTCACCACCACATTGTCTCCTCCAGGCATTACAGCACAAGAGGACAGGCCTTCGGTCTGGAATCATCTAGACTGGGAGCACCATGAAATACTAACTGCTTACCTCACTCTTCTTGCTCAGTTAGTAAACCAGAGGAAGACCCAATGCCAACAATTAGATGGATTTGATCCTTACTGTATTATATTACCCTTAATTGACACTCATTTTTTATGAAATGTTACAGAACTTTGTGGATTTTCAAATTTCACTTTCAGATTACTATGGCAGGCTAGGAAATCATCATCCAGCTGGCAAGCTATGGGATTCTTCTCGTATGAACTGAATTTGCAGATACAGAAACTGTCCATTCTCCCATTCCACAGGCAGGTATTTATCGTATTGATGGATCATCTAATTGTGTAGGAGGGATTTATGGTGCAAATATTCACCAATCTATTCACACTTCCTTTCCTCCAGCCCAAAAGGTGGAACTATTTTGATTCCTCTACTATGGTTAATTCATAAGCCCTTAAATATCACTTCACATTCTGCTTCTGTTGTAGGATTATTTCTAGCAATAGACTCATGCTCGTGCAACCTCCAACCTGCCTCATTTTATTGCAGAAGAAAAAAAAAAAGCAGAGCTGATGCATTAACCCACCCTATTTTTATTTCTTTGGAAGAAAACTGGGAAAGGGTATGCGTACGTCACTGCAGAGAGACCTACTGAAGCATTATGGATTCCTCTTCAGCTCCTCTGGCTCCAGGCCATCAGGGACAGTGGCAGAAGGTGAGGAGATGTTTGAAATCACCAGAAAGATAGCAAGCCCCTCACTGAAGGGCAGAGGGAGATATTGACCATATCATCAGAAGTCAAGTCTGCCCGCTGGGAACCAAGGTAAGGCCCTGTGCAGCAAAGGAGATTTCTACAAAACCCACTGAGCCCTCTGTTATCCAAGAGACTTTTTCTGCTTTGACCTGTACATCTGCAGTGAGCGCCTCTGAATAGGTGTTCTGTTCCTCATCCTCCTTTGCTTTAACTCATAGGTTGGGTGGACCCAGCTCCTTCTGTCTTTGCCAATGACTCTGTGTTTCTGACTGGACTTTGGTGATATAACAGATGCACTCACTCATCTGAAGAAAGGACTGCATTTAGTTTTTTTTTCCCCTTTGGATTTAATCACTTTCTGTTTGCACAGGACATCATAACATTTGTGTTCCTATTAAAGGCAAATATGGATTTATGTTCTACCAGAGACAAGAACTACTGATCACATGGGTCTCTTTTCTGGATTTTTTCTGAACAATATAGAAATGTAACCAATAGTACTAGACATAGTTTGGATCCCTGCTCTTGGCGGCCAAGTATTACACACAAGGCTTTCACTGTTCTAATATTATTCATTGTGTTTATAATTTGCTTGCGTATAGGATACTCAAGCATCAAATGACTATTAGACTTATCTACATCTCAAATCAAAGCAACTCTGGATATCCGGCTATTGAAAAATAAAAAGGGTGGGAAGATGTTGGAATATGGTCCAAGAACAGTCATGCAAGGGCACTTTTCAGTGCTTGTTAGACAAAGAGAAGAAAAGAGCAAAACACTAAGAGTCTTGTTTCCTCAGTTTCTTCGAAAACATAGAATTGTTCTTGGAAGGCGCGTTCTTGCCCCTCCCGGGTGTGGTGGATGGGAGTGAGTTTGCTGTAGATTATTCAGTACACAGGCTGTTGTCATTTGCTATATGCCTCAATGGGAAAACATGTTTTGCCACATGTGGCTTGTCCTTGTGACTGTATACAGCTTGAGCTCATGAGAACTTTACTCGGGTGATCTTTTTTTTTTTTTTTTACCCTCGGAGTGTAAGTTTCCTGATGCTCTGAATGAAGTTGGCTATTGCATGAGACTTAGTCTGCCTTGTTTTTAGGCTCCATTCTCTCAGCTTCCACTGCCATTCTAGAGCGGGAGACAGACATCACAAGCCCATGAGTTTATAAAATTAACTTTGTGAAAATGACCATTTTAAATAAAAATTCCGTAATCCTTACAGCATTCTTCACAGATATAGAAAAAACCACCCTAAATTAATATAGCACCACAAAAGACCCTGAATAGAAAATAATCCTGGTCAAAAAGAACATGCTGGAGAAATTACCACTTCAGATCTTAAGATATATTACAGAGCCATAGGAATAAAACAACATGGTAACAACTCAAAACAATAGTGTAGGCAACAAAACAAAATCAAAGACCCAAACCTGAGGGAACATAATTTCAGCCATTTAATATTTGACAAAGATGCTAAAACATAAGCTGAGAAAAAAAAAAGCATCTTCAACACATGTTGCTGGGGAAATGGATGTCTACATGCAGAAGGATGAAATTAGTTCCATTTCTACCACCTTGTGCAAAAAACAAATAAGCAAACTCCAAATGCATCAAAGACCCAACTGTGAAACCCAAAACAGTAAAACCTCTGGGGAAAAAACATAGGGAGTATCCTACTAGAAAACAAACAAACAAAAAAACATAGGTAATTTTCTACATGATATCTGCATCAAAAGGAATTGGTGAATAGGATTCTATTTGCCTGGAAATTGAGGTCAATAACTGAAAACCAGGACCTTCTAAAACTAAAATACTTCTGCACAGCTTTTTAAAAAATCGGTCAATTAAATAGAGAATAAGTTCACAGAATGGGGAAGAATCTTTGCCAGCTATACATCTGACAGAGGTTTAATATCAGAATATATATATGTAATATATATTAGATAGATAGATAGACAGATTTCTTTAAAACAGTCAAAAATAACAACCCATTCAAAATTGGGCTAGGAGCAAGGTACAGTGGCACATGCCTATGATGCCAGCACTCAGAGAGGCAGAGGCAGGCAGATCTCTATGAGTTCAAGACTAGCCTGTTCTACAACGTGAGTCCAGGACAGCCAATGCTACACAGAGAAATGCTGGCTTGAAAACAAACACAGAAGTAGAGTAGGGATTTGAACACAGAGCTCTTAAAAGAATAGAAATGGTTAAGAAATCTCTCAAATAAGTGTTCATTATCTCTAGCAATCAGGGAAATGAAATCAAGACAACTCTGAGATTTCATCTCACTCCAGTTAAAATGTCAAAGATCTACAAACCAACTAACTGGAAGGTGTAGGGAGAAGAGTACCCTCATTCACTGATGGGATTGCAAACTGTTTCAGCCATTATGCAAATGAGTTACATAGAATTCTCAAAAAACTAAAAATAAATCTACCATATGACCCAGCTATACCACTCCTTGGTGTATGCCCAAAGGACTTGACATCCTTCTTCACAGATACTTGCTCAGTGATCTACATTATTGTTGCTGCTCTATTCACAATAGCCAGGAGATGGAAACATCCTAAAGGTCATTCAGCTGGCCAATGGATAATGAAAGTATGGTACATGTTCACCATTGAATACTTTGCATCTGTAAAGGAAAATGAAATCATGAACTTTGCAGGTAAATGGATGGAACTAGAAAAGATCATACATATCATATGTACTCATACATATGAGTACATGTCCTGGAGTCACTGCAGACACTAGGAAAGTAAAGAGGCAACACTGCCTGGAGAAGAGGCCAAGACGAGCAGTAAAGAGAAGAATAGCATGGTGCAGGTAATCTGATGGAGGGGGAGCTAATTAGGAAAGGAGAGGGAGATAAATACACAAGAAAAAAGAGGAAAATAAAATAACATTAAGAATGCCTGAAAAAGTCGTAAGAAACCATACTATTTAATATCTGCCTTAAGAAGCTATAATATATGTAAGTCTGTGCATGAGTATACATATATCATTTAAGTGAAGTTGTCTCCTCTGTGCTGACAATGCTCTCCAAGAGCCAAAGACCATATAACAAAACCTTCAACTCCAGGCATGAAAAGCCCTCTTCTGCACTGTTACTCAGTGTTGTCCAAGAGACTCCCACGAATGTCACAGGATATTGCTATTGCCCTCAGTTGCCCTCCTGAGGTTGAAGGTAAGTCCCTATTGCTGAAGCTATCATGCACTCTAAACACAGAGTCCCTGAGCTGGATCTGATCTGAGTGCCTCCTCCCTGAGGGCCTCCTTTTGTGGTACTGGAAGGCATCATACAAGCTTCCAAAGAAGGGAAGCGACCAACAGTCCTGCTCAGCTACCATGCCTATGAACTACAACAATGACCAGCACAGAAAGGAAACTTTCAGGGTGCAGTAGCAGCACCCATACCTTGGTGGTAACCAACAGCTCTCTAATTGCTCTTAAGACCTGCTCAACAAGAGGGAAACCATGCCTGGTACTGAAAATCTAGCCAACTACCCAGAGATAATGAAGTCATGCATCTTGAGGAAGAATTTACAACCACCACTTTACTAAACCAGCATACTCCCTAACTACATTCTAAATGTTCTTCCTTATACCCGCAGTTAAGTGTAGCCCTGAACCCATATCCTAGAAACTTCTCTTTGCACCAGACAAAGACCATTACCAAAAAGCACAACCAATCAAAATGTAGTCATGGAGCCTAATCCCAGTGGATACATCTACAAAACACTCTGGATGAACAGTAGAGACAGTTGTAAGAACCAAAAGTTGTAAGACCCAAAACATAAGGGAGTCTGCTGTGCCCTTGTGATATCAGAAGCTACACACAAAATCTCACCAACATGACCACCTATAAAACAGAGACTGAAAAAGGATAGCAACAGACATAGCATGCCACATGAAAAATATGTGGCATCAATCCTCCACAAAGAACTATAGGCAGCAAAGATGGAAGAAATAGTTTTCTCCAGGGAAGAGCACACCAACTGGGTGTTCAACCTATGGTTAGTCCTGAAAATGTATATGCAAGTAACATTATTCAGACTGAGCAGGTCATATTTAGGAATATGTATGTGTATATATGTATGTGTGTGTGTATATATACATATATATATTTGTCATTGTCTTAGTTAGAGTTCATTGCTGTGAAGAAACACAGTAGCCGAGTCAGCTCTGAGAAAGGCTAACACTTATTTGCAGCTGCAGTCTCAGTTTAGTCTACGGTCATCATGGTGGGAAGCACAGCAGACATGGTGCTGAAGGAGCTGAGGGTTCGCCATCTTGACCCATCTTCATCCACAGGCAGCCAGGAGGAGAGGAATTCGTTTCACATTGGGCAGTAGCTTGAGTGTTTATGACCCCAAAGCCCTGCTTCCACAGTGACACACTTCTAATAACAAGGCCACACCTCCTGATAGTGCCAGACCTTATGGCCAAGCACTCAAACACATGAATCTGTGCAGGCCATAGCTATTCAAACCACCAGATCACGTAACATTAAAAAACAAACAAAAACAAGACAAAAAGACAAGAATTGAAAGAAAACAGGAGGGGTATGTGGAGGATTTGTGTGTGTGGGGGGTCTCTTTGGCCTTCATGGGCAGCAAAGAAAAGAACCATGGAACCAAGAAGGCACAGCGTGACTCAGTAGCCAGTGTTGGTTCAAACTTTGGGAGTATGACACTGACTGGATTCTTTTAGGCATATTTAAACACATCACAATCTGGCAAAAATGGTTTTTGTGATAATTGACTCGGTCCTGCATGCACAACAAGGTAAGATAAATGCAGCTCAGTTGTGACCACATCACAACTGTGAAGCACACACGGTACCTTTCATAAAGGTGTGTGTAGACTGACTGAGAAAAACAAGTTTACAGGAAGGAGGGGCCAGCGCCAGAAAGTCTTCAGCCACATATACTGCACAAAGGTCTCCAAGCCAGAAAGCACACGGGCTCCAGTCTTCAGGGCAGAAGGCAGATTCGGCACTCCTTCCCTTGAAGGAGCTTAAAATTCCAGGTTCCCCTAGTGCAGGCCTGTGAGCATAAAGACTGCCACGCCCCCATGTTTGGGGGGGGGGGGGAGAAAAGAGAAGGGGGAGATGATGTAATTACAATCTCAACAAAACTTTCAAAAATTAAAAATTAAAGGAGCCAAACTAAAGGTAGAAACAGAAAAGGAAGATTTAATCAATGTGGCCACCTTAGGAGGAGGGGCAAAGAGATCTAGAAGATCCCTTATGTTCCTCTTCCTAATTAAATCTCTAGAACCCTCATTGCAAGAGCTGCTGTGGTATGCGTCTTTTTTCTAGTAGTCCTACAGGTGGATGGGAATTGGGGATGTGAAAAGCGCCCGGGGGGTCTGGGAGCCAGCTGGCCTGGAGTGCATACCAGGAGAGCATAGTAGCCCTGCTTCATCAAGGGGGACATGAGAACCAAGTCCCAGAAAGTATTCTCTGACCTGCGCGTGCATACTGAGTCTCTCTCTCTCTCTCTCT
>CM053764.1:11693663-11961553 GCA_028658305.1 Pachyuromys duprasi
ACACTGGGCAGGGCAGGAGGCAGGCAGCAGACAAAGATGGGCCTTCTTCACTCTGGCCTCACTTACCGCAGGGAAGAACAATGACTCCTGAGCGGGCTCGTCCATTCCCAAACATCTTCCGCAGGCTCTTCTCCTGATAGGGCCTGAGCACAGCTGTGGGCTTCAGGTCAATGTTGATATCAGGGTTGAGAGAATCATTCCGGAAGTCATACTCTGCCAGCAGAGGGTACTCTAAGCAGATGCAGCGCTTCTGGAGCTCCTCAATCATTTCCTAGGAGCCAGTAGGAAGGACATTTGATAATGTCAACTCCAAAAAGTATCCCAGACTACATTCAAAACGGCCTCATGATCAAAATCTGGAGTTTTATCTGGATGAATACAATTTCAAGTCTTGCTTGCTAACAAGTAGGTCAGCACAGAAATGCAACACAAACTAGCAACATGATCAAAACGGATTTTGGTTGGTTGGCTGGTTGGTTGTCTCTTCTGTCCCAGCGCAACCCTCAATTCACTGTGTAGTTGAAGATGATCCTGAGCTGCTGATTCCTCCTGCCCTCAACCTTTCCAGGCTGTGATGTGTACTACCACACCCAGTTTATGCGGTGCAAGGGATTGAACCCAGGGACTTACACATGCTAAGAAAGTAACTCTACCAACAAAGCCACATCCCTGGTCTCCTCAAAATGAACTTTAATCAAATCCAAAATGGATCCTATGGAGAGCAGCTTCCTAGCCCCTGAGAGGACACTCGGACCATAACTCCCCCAGGAGAATGTCATGGCCCACACTGGTAAGAATGAAACTAGGAGCTTATGGGGACCCTTTGTCTCACTGCTGACACAAGACTGCACTGGAAAACACACCAGGCAGCGTTCACTAACCTGCTTAACTTCGAAGGATACTGTCTGCGTCTCTTCTTCCTCCTCCTCATCCTTGTCCATTTGCTCATAAAAATCAAACAGGTCTTTGGGGATGTCAGATTTGGGCTGAGTATCTACCACCTGGGAAGTAGAAGGCCCACCACTACCTTCTGCCGTCTTAGAAATCTGTAAGAGAAAGGTAGGAATCCAGACCCTACACAATCCTGAACCTTGTCACCAACCATGAACTGAAGCTGTAAGGCAGTGGGCACAGGAGAGCTGCGGTCCTAAGTTCCCGGCCCCCAGGAAACCCAGGTAGGAGCTCACGCACAGCAGATTTGCTAGTGAAAGTCTCAGTGATGAGTTCGGTAGCCTCCCCCTCAGCATTCCTCAAGCGACATTCCCGGATCACCGGGTCTTGAAGAAGATGCTGGATGACATCCGGGTGGGAACTTTCAACGAAGTACCTAAAAGCAAGAGAGGAAGGAAGTCCCTACTGGCCAGCTCATCATTTCCAGAACATTCTGCAACTGTAACTCAATTAGACGATCTGAAAATTATGGCCTCATAATCACTCTTCCCACACCTTTGTCAAATCAGAGAATAGGAGCTATAAGTAAAAATATAACATGCCGAGGGTCAGAGGAGATCCTCATTTTGAACTTAAATTGGCATGTCAGCAGCAAGAGTAGTGCAAATAACCTTCCTTGTGAAATTCTCCTAAAATTACCTGTTCGTAGCTGGGCAAGGCTAAACTCAAAGGTCACAAACGTGTATAGCTTGAGTATGATTGCTACTACTTTAACATTCTTCTTTGAAGCATCTAGATATAAGACAGCAAGAACCAAAACAAAAAAAAAACCCTACTGCCTTTTGTAGGTAATCATCACTGCAAATTTTAACTATCAGCTGGAGGAAAATCAACTAGACTACAGGATGAGGGATCTCTTTCCCTTCCCATGTCCCCTCAATTTTCCATCTTTGTCTCAAGCAGGGTCTGAGCCCAGCCCCTACCCAGCCCGTCCTCCTGACACGCTGACGGCAATGCCTTGGAACTACCTCCTCTTACCTGTTGTGCTTCAGGACCAACTTGACTTTTCCATAGCTGACAGTACACAACTGCAAGCAGAGAGAACACCAACAAAGAGGCAAAATCAGTGCTCAGAACACGCTTCTCAGAACACGCCTTAGCACAAAACTCCATGTGCAGCCATAACTGCCTACAAGGAACTTTTTTTCACTGACCTCAATTTTTTAGGGACAAAAACCCATCCTCTTGTCTAATTCATATGCCTAGTTTCTTATTTCCAAATTGTTAAAAATATCTGTGCTTTCCACTTTACTTTCCTCTGCATGTCCAGAGCCCCCATCTTGACCTGGAAGCTCATCTTGCCTCAGTAGAGCTGCTAACACAGAAGCCATCAGGCACACAGCAAATGCTCAGCAGCCCCTGCTACACAAGGTAAGTTCAAATGTCATGAATGCTTAGTTAGGCCTACCCACCAAAGTTCTCATTTCCCCAACTGAAAATCTAAGATTTTTTTTCATTGTATTGGTAAATGAGCTCAGGACCAGGAAGCTATATTCCTAGCTACCACCACCTCTATTTTTAAATTTTGAGACATGTTAGAAATTGACCAGCCTAGCCTTGAACTTACAATCCTTCTCCCCGGAAAGATGGAATTAGAGGCATGTGCCACCTTACTCCGCATAATGTAAGCTTCTTAGTGACAGGAAATAATAGTTTAAGGCTCTCAGGTTGCCAATCTACTGGAAGGAATCCAGTAGTTTGTATGATTGGCATGCTAACTCGCTACTCAAGTTCTTCTGAGTGCTTCTGAGCTGGCCCTCAGACCCCCACAGCATTGCTCCAATACCATCATCTCTGTAGACCAAATCCTGGGCCCTGCTTTCTCCTTGGGCATCCTTCTACATCACGAGAACAGAGAACTCTGCAGAGCTCTAAAGCTTCTCTGGGAGTGGATGCCCATGGTATCCTTCTGCCTCCAGATGTGAAATCTGATTAGCCAGTAGACTACTGTCCCATCCTCTTTGGATAATATTCACCTATGTTCAACTGCTATTCCGAAAGGAACCCTCTTCACTTCAACATTTGAAGTTTTACCTTTCCCTAGCAGATTTCATTTAGCATGGATCTTAAGTAAGTATCTACCTTATATGGAGCTCACTTACTATAACAGCCAGCTGCCAGAACCCCACAATAAAGTAATTTTCTCAGAGTTCTAGATCAACGAAACCAGGACCTCACCAGTTTGCGGTGAGGTCTCGTGGCTAGTTAGTAGAGGACCACCTTCTGTCTACATAGTGCCAAGAAGAAGACTTAGGATAACTGTATAACTCCTACTAAAGAAAAGCATCTTCAGGATGAGGAGACAGTCATGGCCTCACTTAGTCTTAGTCCAGAGGAAAGGATATCGATATGTAAATGCAGTCTACAGCACCATCCATTCAGAGCTGTTCCTCCAAATAACCCTGGCCAGAATGTACCTGAATCACTACCCCATGGCTAGGAGCAACTCACAGAAGCATGGTCTCAGCAAAAAACATGGCTAGATCCATAGCAGCAGCAGCCAAGAAATAAGCTGTTTTGCTATCAAAGGAAACACAAAGCAGACATTTTCAAGGCAACCTCCAGTACCTGAGGACACCACTGCCACATTATCAAGGTAGGTAGAATCGCTAGCAACTCACCTTAATAAACTGGATAATTCCATCAGGAACTCCGGTCTTACTGAGCTTTCTGAGATACTCCGTGATGTCACTGGTCTGCAGCCCCACACTGACAGCGGCATAGAGTGAGTAGGCCGTTAGCTTGTACTCATGTACGTGAGTAGGCCGGCACACCGGCTCTGCAATTGCCACCAGGAAGTCCTGGGCATATTTGTAAACTGGAGAGAAGGCTTCCAAGAAAATGTGGCCATCAGGAGCCTAAAGAACATCAAGTGAACACAACAGGCAAGAAAAGTAATGAGCTGTAGAGACCACTAGACTCACGTCATTATCAAACAGGATGAGATATCCAGTTCTAAGGATATTCTTGCAACCAATCCTTCGGGTAACCATGGGGGTCCTGTTCCTATAATTAAATACAGAAGTATAAAAGAAAATGTTCCCAAAGTTCCATACACAGAAATCTTCTCAAATTGCCTTTTGGCTAGAAAGAAAATTGATTATAGAACATGATGTATTTTAAGTCAAGCAAACTTAGCTACCAAATACATGGCTTCCATTAATTTGAAAAGGGGCTAAAGAGATGGCACAGTGGTTAAGAGCACTGGTTGTTCTTAAGTGGCAGAGAACACAGGTTCCATTCCCAGCACTCACATCAGATAGTGCCTAACAGCCTGTAGTACCAGTTTTAGGGGATCTGACACCCTTTTCTGGCCTCTTCTGGAACCAGGCACATATACATGCAGGCACTCATACAGACATATACAAATTTTTAAATCTTCTTTAAAAACAGTAAATAATTTATTACCTAACACAAACTACTTAGTGGCTGGGGAGACAGCTTGGTGGGCAAAGTGCTTGCTATACAAGCAGGAGGACCCGAGTTCAGATCTCCAGCAACCAAGTAAAAACCAGGAATGGCAGTACTTTTTTCCCTATAACCAGAGCTGGGAGAGGGGGGTGGGCAGGCAAGCAGATGAAGGTATGTGTTTGGGGGAGGAGGGTTGTCACTGGCCAGTAAGTCTAGCCGAAACAGGGACCTGGGCAAAGAGGTGAAGATTGAGTGAGGAAAACATAACATCAATCTCTGGGCTCTGTAAACACCCCCATGAGCATACCTGCACAATGTGAGCACAAATACCACACACACGAATAAATAAATCCTATTTATACACTTGCTGATTAACTGCATGCCGTGTTGTGTGTGTATGTAAGTGCATGCATGCCAGAGCTCCAATGTGAAAATCAGAGGACAACTTGCTTAAGTTGGGTCTCTCCTCCTACCATGTGTCTGGATGGTACAGACTCAGGTCTTACTCTTGACAGGAACAGCCTTTACCTGCTGAGTTATCTGGCTGGCCTATGACACTGTCTGTTAGACAAATGACATTTGCCACCATGTGGTGGGCTGGAGGGAGATGGAGAACTCCTGGGCCACACTAGCTACTCCAATGCGCTTGTATGAGAACTGTCTCTCCCAGCTGCTTCTGATAGGCAGCTTTCTCACTCTTGAATTATGGAGGTGTGTGAATGTCCAAGATTTAGCTGCCACCCAGATTTTTCGGCCATGCTTACCACCCAGAGGGGCCTGGAAGTATGGTCACCCTTTAACGGCATCTGCTGTCTGTAGTCCTTGGCTCCATATTCATCCACTTTGGTGCCAGACTCGTCCACTTGTTTCCCAGCGGCTGAGGGCACCGCCTCCTGAGAGTCGTTCCCAGGGGCGTCGTCTTCGTCTTCTTCTTCCTCTTCATACTGCCTTTTCTTGGACTTTTTCTTGTCTGCAACAAGACAAAGAATGAGGCCAGCAGGATTCTAGGGTTCCCTCCGCTCTACACAGGGGAACTTCTAGCAGAACTGCTAAACCCGCGCCACCTGCATCCCGGCATCCCGCAAACACCTCCACCCGACTCGGTTCCGCACCTTCCAGACCCAACAAGTCGGAGAAAACCCTGCGACAATGACTGTTGCAAGGAGTCCTTACCGCGGTCCGCTCGATCTCTTTTGCCCATAACAGCTCTAGGACCAGGCAGCCACCGCACAGCTCACCGCCTCAACTCCGCAGGAGTTACTTTCAGAGGAACTTCCGGTACTGCCGGAAGTACAGCCCCCTACTATCGGAAGTCCCGCCTCTGAATCCTTAAACCGGAAAAACGGAGTCGCACAGCCTACTGCCGCCCGGCGTGTGCGTGAAATGCTTTGAGCCTTAAGTAGTTCTTGGAGCCTTGAGCTTACTTGCCCTGTAGATCAGGCTGGCGCAGAGCTCAGAGATCTGCTTGTGAATGCTGGGATTCATTCGCCTTGCCCTGCCTTCGGTCTGGTTTTTGTTGAGGCTGCTGCTTAAATCGCTAAGGTCTGACAAACTTCCTGGGTTATTCCCTCAACTTCCCGTGAGCTGGGGTTAGAGGCGTGTTTCACCACACCTGGTTACCGGAAATTAACTTCCAAACGAGAGAGGTGAGGAATACACAATCTTCTGCGGGAGATGAAGTGGGTGGTGTCATCCTAAAGAGAGTGGTCCAGGCTTGGGCCTATATCAGAAACCAAAGAATAATCTTTGTACCTCACCAACATGAACAGTAACTCGGTAAGACATTTCTTTTTGGGGAAGAGTGCACCAGAACCCAGAGGGACTAACAAGTACATCAGAACAGGCAGTTCGTGTAGTTTTTAATTTGGTGACAGCGGCTTTTCTCCATTGGCTGGGGTCAGACCTGTCAGTGGTTTGTTTGGTTGATTGTTGTTGTTTTCTGAGACAGCGTTTCTCTATATAGCCCTGGCTGTCCTGGAACTCACGCTGGAGAGCAGGCTCGCTCTGAACCCGAGATCTGCGTGCCGCGACCCGCTGAGTGCTGGGACTGCAGGTCTGCACCACCACCCCCTGCCCCACAGTCGCACAGTTTTCAAAGACAGGAAATGGAAGGAAAGCAGGAAAGGGTCAGGTCCGCTTTTTTGAGCCATCAAATTCTGCTCAGCTGCTTGCTTGTGGCCGTTAAGTGTATGTGTGTGTGATGCAGGCTCACAAAACAATTTTTCTCCCCACATCTAGCAGGTTCCAGCCCCAGCACCACATAAAGCAAATGTGGTAACTCATGACTGTAATCTCATCACCTGGAAGGTGGCGACAAGAAAAAATGTTACACATTTTGAAAAAATCATAGTAGAATGGTCCTGGAATAGCTCTAAGTATGCCATATGTATGAAAGTGTTACGGTGATATCCTTTATGCTAGCAAAAAAAGGAAGCAATATGAAATTGGCTTTTAGCTTCAAGAGCTGGGAAGATAACTTAGTGGGTAAAAGTACTTGCTGCACAAGCATGAAGACTCCATTTTGGATCCCCAGAACCCACATAAGTGAGGCAGACATGATGTTAAATAGCTGTGATCCCAGCACTGAGGACAGAGAGAATCCTTAGAGCTCACTGGCCAGCCAGTCTAATGTATGAGACTTTTGAGAGAAATCCTGTTGTAAAATAAATAAATAAGGTGAAGTGAGGCTGGGGAGATGGATCAGTGAAAAAGCACTTGCCATAAAGGTGAAAGGATCAGAGTTTAAAGCTGATACACCCTTGTAAAAGCTAGGGGGGGGAAGTCTTAGAGGGGGAGGGGGCCGCTGAAGAGATAGCTCGGTGGCTAACTGTAGGGGAATTTAAATTCAGAACATGGCTGCTCTGTCAAAAAGATCACAGCCAAAGATATACATCAGTGTGATCTGGCTGGAATAGGAACATGCCTTTAATCCAGGAGACAGAGGTAAGCAGATCTGAGTTCAAGGACAGCCTGGTATAGAGCAAGTATCAGGTAAAGAAAAGCTTAGGTTCAGGCATAGTGGTACATGCCTTTAATCCCAAACAATAAAGGTAAAGATAGTTTGTAGAAGGAAGCACCCATGTTTGAAAGTGATGTCTAACTGGGAGGCAGAAAAAGTGGTGAATCAGAGAAAGATTTGACAATATAGGATATGCCCAACTCTCACAAGAAGAGAGAAGAAAGGAAAGCTACTTAAGGGGCAATGCAGTGAGGAGGCAGTTTTGCCAGGGGAGTTTAACAGAAACAGGTTGCAGAGAGAGAACAAGCTAGACACAGGTGAAGACAGAATGAGCCAGAGGATTAGAAAAGATTGCTAGAGTTAGTTTGAGGCCAAGCAGAGCAATTCAGAGACTGAGAAAGAAGCCAGATTAAGTAAGTCAGCTGGGAGAGATGAACCAGCTGGCCCAGAACGCAATAAGAACTAGAAAGGGTGAGCATATTAAGCAGTAAGTCTCAGATGCTGAAAACATTCTAGGCCTAGGTTAAATAGTATAGAGGCTTCCAGGACTAGGCCTAGGTTAGCAGACGGAGTTAGCCTCTGAAATAAACAATTGAAACAGGCTAATAAAATTTACTTTTACAGCTAAGAGCACTTGTTCCTCTTCCAGGAGTCTGAGGTTGCTAGGCTTCCCAACACCCACATGGTGGCTCATAGCCATCCCTAAATCCAATTCTATGAGATCCAAGGCTTTCTTCTGACCTCTGCAGCACCAGTCACACATAGGGTGAACATGTATGCAGCAAAACACTCATACACATAAATAAATCTAAAACGAAATAATAGGCTGGTTAACCTGCTTCTAATTCCAACATATAGAAAGCAGAAGCCTGGAGCAAGCCAACTCAGTGGGCTCAGAATTCAAATGAGGGACGCTGACTCATTATCAATGGAGAGCAAATGAAAACGACACCTGCACACACACCAAAATAAATGAGGAAGATGATAAAACACACCTGACATCAACCTCTTATATCAGTGGGTGTATACAAACACACAAAACAAGCGTGAGGGAGAGTCAGCTGGCTTTCCTTTGTTTATAATGCTCCTGAGTCCACACTGAAAAAGTGTCCAGGGTCTATGAAAGCCCTCTTCACAGTGGCCCCTTTCCTTCTTTGTGCCTCTGCTGGTAACACCCAGCTTCGCGTTCTATGGGCTAGACAGGTTCTCATCCTCTGGACACTTACCAGAGCATACTTCCTAGCCTGGATTAGCCTAGATGTTTTAGCTAGAGATGGGGGCGGGGAGGGGGAAGAGCCGTGTGGAGATTACCCTATGTTCATTGAGAGTGGAAGCATAGCCCTGAGGTCAGTCCAGAGGGAGGGCCTGCCTTCACTTTCAAGGCCTCTAGAGTATTATTAATCATACTGCTGGACAGATGCATCTGCCTATCAGTGCATCTTGGCCTCTAGAACAGTGAACCATAGATACGCAGCTTCCAGAGTTTAATTTTATGAACTGGCCTCAGGGTCAGAGCTATCAAACTGAAGGGTTACTATCAGTTGAGATCTGTTGTCAGATCACCAAGAACAAAGCTGTCTCTCCATATGCATTTCACCAACTCCATGTCCTGCACCTGCACTGTCGGTTTATCAGTATCCAACGAAGCTGCCCCACTGGGCCTTCCCTTATCCAGGGACTGTGCAAAGCAAATGGCCCCTAGCAAAACTCAGGTTTTAACCATGGATTCCCTCTCAAGATAGTATCCGAAGTCAAACAGTGTGACAGTTCTCTCCTCGGCTGGCTCATCTGCCAGAGGAATCAGTCTCATCAAAGCCCAAAACTAGATTGAGACTCCTGACACCTGTAGGACTGTCCTAAGAATAGGGCTGCCTGGCTTTTCTACTTGCGATTAGAAGTGGCACCTGCATCTCCTTGCCCCATCAGGACACTGCTAAGACTGTCTCGTGGTTGTTTCTGTCATCACGTCTGCATTGGCTCTTTTGTATCCTTTGCAGATATGCAAAGTTTTTCCTCTACTTCTCTCCTTGCAGTAAAGTATTTTTGTAATTCTGAATCTCTTTGGCTGGATGCCTTTGATTGGTTTTATTGTTTTAATTTCTTAACATGCACATACATGAACTCAAAGGACATCTTCAGGATGGTTCTCTCCCTCCACAATGGGTTCGGAGGATTGGATTCAAGTTCCCATGCTTATGTGGCAAACACTTCACCCACTGAGCCATCTCCCCAGTCTGGTGGTTGTTTTTAATCACTACAACATTAAATCTGAGCCATCATCCTGTTCACACAAAGAGGCTTTATGGACATCATAGGCTTAGACACGGGAGAGTTTCTAGGTAACTGTGCTAGGTGTTCTAAAGAGCAAGCAAGCAAGAGGAGACTTCAGTAAATACACTATGTCCAAGAACATATCTATACACACAAATCACAGTGGGAATAAATACCAGCTTTATTAACACTCAAAGTGCCATTCACTATGCCCATTACATTGTCCAGAAGGTTACTGAGAGTAAGCACCTCTGAACCACAATCAGTCCAAAGATGAACAGGAAAGGAAAAGTGTGTCTCACTGTCCTCAATACCGCAGGCCTTCATGCATGACAAATCTAATAAAGATGTGCCTGTAATTCACAAATTGCCATATAAACAGTCATTATCACTAACAAAATATAAACATGGTTTCTTTTATATTAAAAACTTTAAAAGCTATTTACCAGCAAGAAAAAATACATAGAAATTATAAAACTGAGGAAATTTTACACATTTGTACAAGCACAATTTTGAATGAACAACAAACCCAAATGTGTGTGAAATGTAGTACCTACTGCACTGTGTCCGGCTTCTGGTAGGTCCTAATCACATGGATTCCATTTTTAGTGACAAAGTTCAACTGTAGACTTTATTCCTAACACAAATAATTTTACAGTACCACATACTTTTGGCAGGACCCCATTGAATACAGTAACATTGTCAGACGAAAACCTAATTTCCAACTCTGCCAGTTGCTTACAACACATAGTAGAGTATATTAACACACCATGTATTTGGCACACCGTGTATTTGGAGATTCCTAACACAATGGTAGTCAACTGTGAAGAGTCACAATACGCCAATGCATTGTTTCATAAACTTAGTCTAACTTTGCTTAGTAAGAGAAAAAACTTGAAAACTTTGGAAATAAGGGATATATTTAAAAAAAATAGTTGGACAGATCTAAAGTGACTAGAGATATAAAAGTCTTGACATGTCTTCAAGACAGCTTAGTTTCTCACATTTTTTTAAAGAACTCTGAGAGGTCAAAGGCCATGTTAGTGGACAACGTGTTTTGCTACTGCTTAACAGTCTGCCCCCACATCCAAAAAAGGCTGTTAGTTGTTGTTAGTATTTTAACTGAACTCTAAGCAAAATCTGTATCCAACTCTGGAACTACAAATGCTTAAATGGTTAAAACCAAAATGTAAAAAATAGTTTTGACCAGCCAGCTGAAAATATAGTATATATATATATATATATATTTATACATATATATAGTAAATAATTTTTCAGAAAGCTTTTACATATATTTATCACAAAGTTCTTAAAACTGGAAATGAAATGAAAATAAGAATTTACTGAGATATATACATGTGTCTACACACAGAAAGGTCATCTCCATACAAACATGTATCTCCTGATACACACAGAATACTTTCAACCTAGGAATTGTTTCAGAATCCAGGATAAACTTGGAATACAACACTGAACTCCTGATTTCCTCAACAAAGACAGAACCACACACAGGTGACTGTGCAAAAGCAAGAGGGTCATCCCACTAACCGTCACAGCGCGCAGAAACTGAGGGCTACATCTGGGAAGAAGTGCAAACACAGACAGTAGTTCAATGCACGCACTCACAATTCTCAGACACCCGATAATTATTGGTCATAGAAATCAGTGTACAAATTAAATGTTTGAAAAATGTGCAAAAAAGTCAACATTGATAGGAAACAAAAATATTTGTACATAATTATAAACTGCTCAGTATTCAACTGAGATTAAAAACATTTGCTGAAAATAATACATTAAATATAGAAAATTGAATGGATACATTTTAAGTGTACATTAAGTCAAAGGGTAAATTTACAAATTGATAATCAGTTTGCAAGATAAAAGTTTATTTTCAAATTTATCCAAGTTTATTTACAATGAGTAAAAACAATCACATGAAATATAAGAGATGTCAGATATTAAAAGTAGTTTTTGGTATTAACTTTGTTAGGATAGTTCAGAATGCAGGCTAAAATTTAAAACCAACAGCAATAGAAGTGTAAACGTTTTACTAATTATTTAAAAAAAAACACCATTTGTCTTTAAAGAATATTCTCATCCCTAGACAATATGGTTTCAACTGACAAGGATTTGGCCCACTTCCTTTTGCCCATAAGCCTTTCTGGCTTGTAGCTTCCCACTAGTCTACTCTCCTTACTGCAGGTGGGGGAAAAAAATCTTTGGGAAATTGAGAACATGTCAAATATATTCTGGAGTCAAAGCATCTACTAGCATTTAACATACAATTACTTATCTTCTGTTCTAAGTTATGCTAATGCTAAAACCACTGATTACAGAGGTTGTTTTTAAGAACTTCTAAAACATATAAATAAATGAACACAAAGTGCTTTTTAGAAGAGTCATAAACTTTTCTCAACTGGCATTACAAGATTCAGAAATACTTAGTTGGGGGCAAATTCTGTAAGTTTTAAAATAATAGAGAGCAGATGCTTCTGTGTGTTCCAAAACGTCTATGGCACAAAGCAGACCAGTTCATAACCTACTCTTCTTCACAGCATTGTTGAAATGTCTTGTAAGTCAAACACAAGCTCAAACATTAAGACACTAGAAAGAAAATAAGCCACCAACCTGAGGCATCAGATGGTAACACGAATCCACACACCATCAGTGGTCAAATGACATTAAGATTGGCACACATGCAAACTTAGGTCTGCAGTATCTATATAGCTCCACAACGGTTCAATGAAATTCTGCATGTCTAAATGCACACACTGAGCACCTGTCCTTTTCCTTGAAGGATACATAGAGTGGCATACAAAGTCTACTAGCATCTGCTCTATCATTTATATACTATTAGCTTACATATGGGCAGATTTATCAGGGCTAATCATTTTGGCTACATGTTCAGGGAATATAAAAGCTTTGGTTTAAAGTGATTCTGGTAATACAAACTGAAATACAAACATCATCAAGCAGGACAGGAGTATTCTCTTGTCTAATGTCTTTGCTGTTAGAAACACAGTACCTTATGACTGTCTATTAAAACACACAAACACACAAAAAAAATGAATAATGAGACTGTATATAGGCAATGGATACAATTTATTTTTTTCTTTACTAGAGCGATGACTCCTCCCTTGCCTTCCTGAAGCTCAATCTTGACCACCTTTAGTACCTCTGAGAAAAGAAATGTCTACGTTGCCCTGAAAGCTTATCTCCAGCTCTCAAAGTGAGAATGGGGAGGATGACCCTGGTATTTCCCAGCTCTTCTGGCATCCTGTCCAGACAGGGAGTGAGAGCAGCACTAAAGACGATGCAGTAGGAACAGTGGCATCACAGCACGCCTTCCCTAGCTAACCAAAGAGGTATATTTCCTTTCGATGACTTGGTAACTAGGAAGCTTGTCTAGATAATGTCTCGCAGAATTTCTATTCTAAAAAGTTCATAAAGAAATACCTAAGATCGAATATTTCCTATTTAAGAATTATATATAAGCTAATTATTATACATACAAGCAGACAAATCGAATTTTAATCTACTTTTAGCAACTAAGTGGTTGGCAATTTACAATAAATACCCTTATTAAACCATCATGTGTACTAGCTACTTATGGAAATGTACTGGCATGCCTGCTTGAGGATGATTTTTCTCATCCTGCGTTAGTAGATCAGACATTTTTCAGTTGTTCTTCCAGAACAGAGACAGATCTAACTGAACAACCATACCTTCCTACCCTGCCCCAGCTACACACACACACACGCGCGCACACACACACACACACAGGCATGCACTTCACAAAACAGTAAACTAGAATATTAATCAAATGTTAAACACCAAGGATTAGAATTTGCTGTCCCTGGATTTCTTGCTCATTGCCTCAACCTTTGTAAAATACTTAACGGAGCTCTTTTGGGCAAAATAACTAGCCTAGCTCTATAAAAATCACAACCAAACAATAATACACAAAGAACTTGGACAGTGCCAATATGACTGAAAATCAAGTAATCAACTGAAAAATCAACTTACTGTGTCTTTTAGAATACCTTCCTATATTTATTTTAGGAATTCACATCTAGTGAAGATTGCAGTCAGCTAAGTGTTACTGTTTCTCTCCGAACATTTTTTAAAAGGAGGTAGAGAGAGTAGGAGGAGGAAATGTACATTAAGAACACACGGGCCAACACACAGTCTAAGGCCAAATAAACTCGAGGCCAGTGATTTTGGAAAGCTCTTCATTTTGTTAGGTAATTTGAATTACAAATATAAAATAAAATTAAGGCATACAGAGAAAAAGGCACTACTAAAAATCAACAAATTGCTGTTCATTGAAGTGTTAAAATCAAATAAACATGAATGTTACATCTAACGTAAATGCCAAATATAATGATAAAATAGGATCTCACACCAACTTGATCTTAGCATAAGTAACACTTGATGAGTTCAACTTCTATCAAATATTCTCTGTATTTCAACACCTAAAAAACAAAGTTTGGGGGTTTTTTTTCCCTTAAAACAAAACCAATAACAACAGTTGGGGCCAGGGAGAACCCCAATATGGTGCGCTGAGGAATAAATGCTCCATCATTCCAGAACAATGTGGGGCTGTGATGTGCAGAAAGACAGGTTCTGACAGCAAGGCTGTCTAACCTGGGGTATGGGGACAGTTTTACTGTACTCCTCTTGTTAGTATCTTTGGAGTCTATAATATCCAACAATTACCCAAAATTTCTTCCTTGATTTTTCATATAAAAATCCTAGCATTTTAAACACCACTGCTAAATTTTCAGGGTTAAGGTATGCCATACAGTCTGCCAATAGTCCTCCTCAATCGCAACCTCCTGAAGGATGTTCATTTAATGTGACAGAATATCACAACTGTTGTATAAGAGAATGAGAACGATTGACCTTACTTTTCAAAAACTGGACAAAGCTGGGTGTGATGGCACATGCGTGTTTTCCCTGCACCTGGGAGGCAGAGGCAGAAGTATTTAAGTTCCAGGCCAGCCTGAAACACAGTGAGAAACCTGACTCCAAAAGCACAAATTAAAGAAGACTGACTAATCTGTATGCTTGGTCGATTCCAGCTGAATTTATATAAAGGTTCTCAGACCCCAAATGAAACCATTGGCATGAACTCTGCCATGAACTAAGTAGTCTACATCATGCTGGGTCATCTGCCAATCTGTTCAGGTTTGATTTTATTTTCTTAGTAATTTGACAATCTTCTAATAACTCTATTTCAGAAGTAGTACAGATCAGACCTGACCAATGTCAGAATTTGGTAGCAGAAAGCTACTCTAAAGATACATATTTACTCTTTTTATGTAATTTCTATTGGGAATAAGATAAGACTCAAATGAAAGCCAATTCCATTTATTCCGAAATAAAAGTTTTAATTTATCTTTTATAGTCCAGCATGTGCATTAATATTTGACTTCTCATATGTTGTAGATTAATGTTTGACTTCTCATATGTTGTAGACTAATATTTGACTTCTCATATATTGTAGATTGTGCCTCTTAATACTTTCTAAGGCAATAGTCGTAATAGATGTTTTTAAAGTTAGAAATATATTTTTGTAAACAAGGAAAAGTGCTGAAAATTTTCAAGATATTCATCCTGAAAACCTCAAAGTATGTATAACTTCAGTACATTTAAACACCAATCCATCAACAATTTTATTAGTGACATTTTCAACTCTTTTATTCAACTACTTCTATTTGCACTGTAAAAGGTCTTCCACTTGACTCAATCCTGTCATGCCACTTTGAATCTCTCGGGGCCCACAGGCAGAAGGTGCTTCCGAAAGCACACCTGACGCCGCTAGTAAATCTGCCCCAGCACCGGAAGTCTGCTACTGGCAATGCAGAATGCATTTAAAGGCACTAAGTCAGCAGTCTGGCCATTTTCCAGCCAAAAAGAAACATTGCAGTACCAAAGAATCAGTTGTGCATTAAAAACAACAACAACAACAACAAAATACATTTAGTCATTTTAAAAAATTCAAACTTCAGCTGTTAATCCATACCATTAGGCAGGAAAAACAATGGAGTGTAATATTTTACTTCCTTTGACAACATTGTTTCCTTTCAATTTTTTCTTTTTTAAATTTATTTTTGGCCTTCCATGTCCCATACCCCTACCTACTTCAAGCTTTTTTGCTCTAGCAGGTTGTGTGTGTGTATACATACATAAACTTTAAATAGATATAGGAACTCTCATTGTGTTTTTGGTACCTTCACAACTGGTCTGAAATAAGTTCACATCATACTCAATATAATAACTCTGTAAACTATTAGTCTATTTTAAGTCTTTATAGTTTTACTTTTCTTATAAAGCTTTTGCATTCTGATACAGCTATTTACTACTGAGTTTAGAAAAGAAAGAGGAGAGTGTTAAAAAGCTAGCAATTTGCTTTCAGTTCCAGTGTGCAGGCATCTTTCTGAAGAGTGTTTGTCTCTCTTCTGTGCTGCACATTACCCTGATGGACCAAAATGAGCCAAAGGGAAATCACAACCACACTAGAGACAAAGAAACCACAAACAAACAAACAAAAGACCCCAGCAATCCAGGTACCATGATCTTGCTCAAGTAGAAAGATGTCCTCACTTCATAAAAGAGAAAGAAATTACAACACACATACAAATTAGGTTTCCAGAGTAAGATTAGGCAACTGATTTGCTACGGTGGAGGCACCTGATGCTTATTCTTTGCAAGGGACTTCATTTTATTTACAGTGTACAGGAGAAGCACTAACTAACTTTTTGAGCTCTGACTCTCAGACTACTGGAATTTCAAAAGTTATTACAGGCTATGCTGGGTAGGATCTTGATACTTTAAAGCCAGATCTAAATAGCTTCAAAAGCAAAGTACTTACAAAATATCTAACTAGGCATACCTTGTAATAACAACAAAATCAGAATATCTTACTTAGTCCCTTCTGATGAAAAGCATCATATTCAGGGTCTCCTGGAAGACAGTTATCTTCCAGGCCTTTGAAAATAACGTACTTAGCACTCGGTTTAATATGCTGAAATTACTGCCAGCTTCATGTTTTTCAAGTCTTGTAATTCTAGAAAGAGCAGGATCCTCCCTAGCTTAGTCTTTCCATTTAGTGACATGGCACCAAGTCAAAGTTTACACTGGAAATATCTGGCAGTGTTTTAACTTTCTCACTGCTAGTAAACACTTTGTTCTGGTGTACTTTTTTTTTAGCCTAGAAGAGTGAACTACTTTTAAGAAAAGAACATACAGACAGTTGCTGAGACATTTGGTTGCTTTCATGTCTGGATCCAGGTGTCAGAATGTCCTTTCCTAAGGCGTCCCAGAAAAGATTCAATGACCCTTCAGGTTGTGCTCCATCTCCAGGTGCTTACGATGTTAAAACTTCAGAAGTGTCTAAAGGACCAGTGTCTTCTCAGAAATCACAAAGATTTAAAAGCCAGAGAGAATCTCAACAAAATCTTAACACTGAAAAAGATACTACCTTGCTTGCTTCAGCTAAAAAAGCAAAGACTTTGGTGTCAAAGCAGGAGCCTCAGAAGAACAGTAAAGATTTGAAGAGATTAGAAAAAGAGATTCGTGTTCTTTTGCAAGAGCGAGATGCTCAGGACAAACGGATCCAGGATATGGAATCTGAGTTGGAGAAGATAAAACAAAGCTAATGCATCAGTCAGAGACAAAACCTCTCTCTCTGCAAGTAATGCTTCCCTGGAAAAAAGGCTTATTGTACTAACCAGAACCAAAGAGCTACTAAAATGTAAGTTTTCTGACGGTGGTCACTATAAGAATATGAGAACTCTAAGCCTAGAATTGATGAAACTTAGAAATAAAAGAGAAACAAGGATGAGGATGGCTACACACAACGACATGGAGCTGAAACTGCAGGCCAGAGGGACCCCATAGAGTCTCAGGGGAAAGCAGACAACTGGCAGGGAAAAAAACCTCTTTCCACAGAGAAAGAAAAGATTGAGGAAAAATCTGAAACAGAAAAACTCTTAGAATGTATCGAAGAAATTAGCTGTGCAGTTGAGCAAGTGGAAAAATACGAACTTGATATTGCCCAGTTAGAAGAAGATTTGAAAGAGAAGGATCTTGAGATTTTAAATCTTAAGCAGTCTCTTGAGGAAAACATTACATTTTCTAAGCAAATAGACAGAAGGAGATGATCTTGTCAACAAGAATAGAGAAAGGGCTCAAAGTCTCAGTGCTTAGATACAGATTGTAACAGAGAAGCTGGTTCTGGAAAAACAACATAAGAAAAGTTGCAATAAAATGAATTGCAAATCTAGTCACTTCTGCAGTAAGAGAAGGAACTGTCCACCAGCCTTCAGCAGCAGCTCTACTCTTTTCAAGCAGAAATGATTCAGAGAAGAATGTCTTTGGAGACAAGTTAAGGCTTGCGAGGACAAGATGGAGGTGGTACAGCAGAAGGAAGAGCAGAATCAGAGGCTGGTTAAACAGCTGGAAGAGAAACAAAGTCAACAGCAGAGCAGCTGAACTGGCTAGAGGAACTGCTGAGACTTGAAAGACTTACATAAGTAGAAGACCTTAAGCTGGAGAACTTGACTCTACAGGAAAAAGTGGCCATGTCTGAAAAGAGTGTAGATGTTCAACAACAGATATTGACAGCTGAGAATACAAATCAAGAATATGCAAGGATGCTTCTAAATTTGTAGAGCAGATCAACACTGAAAGAAACGGAAATTAAAGAAATCACATCTTCATTTCTTGAAAAAATAACTGACTTGCAAAATCAACTCAGCAAGATGAAGAGGAACTCAGCAACTCGAAAAGGAAACAGCAAGAAAAGCAGAGAAAGAAAATGCAGTGGCTGAATTAAACATGGAAAACGATAAAATGGCATCTCCTTTATAAAGAGCTAAATAACAAAATTAAACTTTTTCAGCAACAACTAGATATATTTGAAGCAGAGAAACAGGCATTGCTGAATGAACATGGTGCAAGTCAGGAACAGCTAAATAAAATCAGAGACTCATATGCAGAGCTACTGGGCTGCCAGAATCTAAAGCAAAAACAAAAAAAAAAATTAAGCATTTTGTGAAACTGAAGATGAAAACAGCCAACTCAAACTGCAGGCATCAAATTTCCATTATCAGCTTATTAAAAGGAAACAAAATGAGCTCAGACTTCAGGGAGAATTGAATAAAGCTCTGGGCATCAAATACTTTGACCTTCTAAGGCTTTTTCATGATTCTAAAGAGAATTTTTCCCTCAAGACCCCATTAAAAGAAGGCAACACAAGCTGCTGCTGGGTTTAGACGCAACATCAAGGATCATGGAAGTATACATCTAAAATACCTGAAGATTATTTTATTATTCCTGATATTATGTTTATAGTATATATTATACAATGTATTTAATTTCTACTGTCTATTCTTAGGTTTATGAAAGGACATTCAGCATTTGCTATTCAAAATGTCTTAATTCTAGAGTTCTTTCTATTCTGCTGAAGAGTGGAAAGGCTCACAACCATCTATAATGCAATTTGGTGCCCTCTTCTGGCATGCAGGTGTGTATGCAGACAGAACATTTTATATATAATAAATAAATAAATCTTCAAAAAAAAAGATTTTTAGAGAATTTGTCATCTGCATAACCTCTGAATGTGTAATATAATATAAACTCATAAAACAACTAAAAAATACAGTGATGCTATATTCAAAAGGCTGAATACTCAAATTCATTATTTCTAAAGTGAGAGTTAGTGATTCAAGCGCAACCAGCAGCTGTCAAAGGACTGACCGTTATCTGCTATGTGCTGAGACTGTTCACCCCTGACTAATCATCATCTGCTCTTAAGAAACCCTCATCTGCTCTGCATCGTTCCTCTGAAAGCTGTTTGTACTGCCTTGTAAATGGTGCTCTCAGTTTGTAACAGGGCTTTCATCCCAGGCACGTCTGCCATCTGCGGCAGGGTGACTCCTGGGTAGGGAGTCCTTGTGTACTGCAGTCTACTTAGCGGCACCCCCAACCCCTGCCTAGCTGCTAGTAGTACCTTGCCAGTTATAGCAACAAAGTATCACCAGGAAATGCCAAATGCCAAGTGAAGTGAAATGACTCCCCACCACTGGCCTTACTGTCCTACAGGTGTTTACTCTTCAGAGGAGCCTCTGGCTTAGTACTCTATGACTCCAAGAACAAGGGTTTTATTTCATGACAGGAGCTTTAAAACATGGATACTTGAGTTAAAGACTGTTACCTATGGGAAAGCAAGGTCTAGAAATAGGAAGATATTCTAGAAACAGAATTTTTTTTTATTATTTCTCCGTTCCCTTCACTTTGGGACTTTCCTCAAGTAAATAATGTTTAAAATATACTAAGTAACACTTGGTTCTCTTTTTTCCTTATTTCTACTGACTGGCAACTGTGGTCTCTTCTACTGCTCCTATATTTAATGAGCAGTCGTCTGTGTTTTAAATGAATTTATTCGTTGGCTTTCAAATACAACAATGTTTTTGAGCAGAAAGCTATCTCTCAAGATCTATAGACCAGTAACATGGACCTAGTATAGTGTATTTGCCTATTATACTGATTAGGATTAACAAACATACCTCTTAGAGATTGGTATCTTCTATTCAAGATTCCTACTGAGCAAAAAAGCTTGATAGATAGAGGTTAGGATCTAAAGAATACAGATATAAGAAGAAACCTATATTCTTTAAGTTGAGTACCTACCCTAAACTCACGTTTAGAGCTCAAGCCCACAAATAAGGGTCTATTTAAATACTATCACTAAGAACTACAAATTGTACATCACTTTCTTCTCTTTGTCTTCCACATCAGTGATACAGGTCAAGACTACAACAATCTTAATATATTCCAAATGATTTGTTTGTACTAAAAAGAGACTATGTACTAAAGTGCTTTATATCTCTGGACCACATCAGTACATTATAAAAATCTTAAAAAAAAGAAGTTTCAAGTTCTTGTAAAGAAAAAAAAAGATTAAATATAAAAAATTTAGTTTACTATTATTATTAAACAAATTTAACCAAGAATCAAGAGAAGTGTTTTCCCTCTTGTCTTTTTCTCCCCATCTCTCTTTTTTATAAACAGGAAAGTGCGGTGAGAGAGAAGGTGAACTCGAAGACGGGGCTGGCGGAGGCGCGGAGGCTGCCGGCTGCTAGTGAGAATGCACAAACATGTGCCGCAAGAGCTCCTCGGCTGAAGGTCGCAGTTTGGCCTCTACAAAAATCCGTTTGAGGAAGTCCCGCGTATAGTCTGAGACATGAGGTGGCAGCTTTGGGTTTGTTGGCTGAGTGGCGATCTTAAAGATGGCAGCCATTGCTTCAAATTCAGCCCAGGGTGGCTTTTCAGTTAGCATTTCTACCACAGTACATGCTACACTCCTAAAAGGAAATGAAAACGAGCATTACCCAAGCAATAATTTCAGGACAGAAAGCCCGTTAGCCAGAAAATAAGAAACTGGGGTTAAGCCCACATGTACTTCAATATTACTTATTTCAAATACAAAGTTTCACTCAAAGCTTAATTAAATGAAACTGTAATTCAAACCTGAAAATCAATGAAAGGCTAGAACAACACACACATTTCAATGAAACTACATCATAAATTAGGGCGAAAACTTTATTATTTTTATTTTATATAATTTTCAAACATGATATTAATAATTTTGTCCCTATCCTACCAGGAATAAAAGCATTATAAATTATTTGCCTTCAAGTTCCTAAAATATATTTGTTTTCTGGTTGTAAAATAAGAAGTGGTCATTTTATGAACTAAAAATTACTAAGTAATTTATTAAATTAATTTCAAGGCACTAATAACTAAACACACAGCCCCAGCCCTAACACAGCCCTGCCAGAGGCACAGGCCCAAGCATAGTTCTTCTTTCTCGCCTGGAAGACTTGTAGATACCTTAAATCATTCAGAATCCAATAATATATTTTCCAAACCAAACAAAACGGAACAAAAACAGAGCTAAGTATATTATAAAAATACCCACATCACACCACACCCACAGCAACAGGTTTATTCATGTAATGCAACCATTGATTTATTTTAAATAATTATACAATCTGACAGTCAAGATCCTTGGAAAAGTTGATGATGCAGTCAAAACCCAATTCGCCCACTAATGGAGCTCGTCTTATTCTTCAAACCCATAAACAGAAATTATATGATGATCCTTCAGAACCACAGTACCTCACTGTAAGGTTTGGAACCGTTAAGTGAATATCCCTGCAAATGGCAAGTTGGTGAAGTCTGATATGCCCCAGGACAGGGTGGTGGTGAGGAGTCAGGGTCTGTGTTAGGAGGGACAAGTTAATGTCCTCAGGTGACCTCATAACCCACCTTTACCCCAATCATTATTTGAAAGTTCAACAACAACAACAAAAAATCACTGATTCATTTTTTTTTTAAGGACACTGATAACCAAGAATACAAGTTATCCAGGGAAATAAAAGCTTCCTAATGTTAAGGCCTGCTTAAGACAAAATCTTTCCTAAAAGAAAAATAGGTTCAAAGACTCAAATAGTCAGGCTAGCCTTGACTAGGTATAATTGAAATGGCATTAATACTTACAATTTATATATCCTGCTTCCAAGGTACAAGAAATAATTTAAATCTGGCAATTTCAAATGTGGGGAGAAATAAGAAGGTAAATTTCCAGGTAATCTGACAACCAAGCTTACCAGATATCTGCTTTTCTGCCATAGCCTTCTCCACTGATGACCTCAGGACTCATCCAGTACGGTGTGCCTGTGACAGACTTCATTCCTGTTCCTGACAGACAGATTGTCTGAAGGCGTTTGCTGGCCCCAAAGTCTCCTAATTTGATATTGCCTGTGGAATCCCTTAAGATATTTGCTCCTAAAAATAAGAAATAGTCTCATTTCAATGGTTTTATTGGCATTCTAAAATGTATATAAGTGGCAGAGAATTTCTTTGTAGATTCTACAAATTGGGCTGCTTGCCCCTCCCAACAGTGCCTAGCCGGCCTGTGGTCAGTTAGAGAATCCTATTTACCTTGCATCTGCTGCTTGTACATTACTTATCCAGATATGTATTAGAACCTAGTGAGCTTCTCCCAAAAAGGATAGGACAGGGGCAGGTGAAGGGAAAAGAAAGGAAAAGGGGCTATGAATAAAGCTTAGTGAAGCACCAACAAAGGCTCTGGCTTCATTTTTTTGCTATAAAGCAAGAAGACTATGGCTGAAGACTATTTTCCTGATCAGCCAGCTTCTCCTCAGGAACCTCCAAAAGGACCTTCATATCAGAACTTCTAGCATCATATGCCTATGCCAATATTATTTAAACATCAGTTAAATGTTTTAAGGTGTTTCTTTCTGGTGGCTGTTGTTATTTTTAATTCAGGTTTTTACTATGTAGCTCAGATTGGCCTCACACTTCCTGCCTCAGTCTCTCCAGCATTGGGATTACAGGTATATACCAACATGCTACACTTTCTTCTTGTAATGATTTCTATGGAGGAGGCTGAACAGTGCAGATAATCTACATTACAGACCATAGAAAACGTGAATTCTCCATCTTCACCATAAGCTTCTATTTCCCCAGAACATTCCCCAGCCTTACAGCAAGTCCTCGTAGGAGTCTGGGGTCCTTCTCATCAAAACCTATTAAACCCAATGGGCTGACCCACCAGTAATCTTCTAATGTAGCTCTGCTTACCTATGGTCTCCTACCATCTAATATATTAAAAAGGGCTCAGAAAAACACCTACTGCCTAGAATATTTAACAACAAAGAAGCGAAACAGACTTTTGTTTGCTTAAGATGTGGTCTTGCCATGTTGTCAGGTAACTTGAACTCTTGGGCTCAAGTAAGCATCCCAGTCTTCCTGTCTAAATTTTCCTAATTTTCCATGCTTAATAAATAAGCCAGGTTTTACTAGCTACAAGAAGAAGACACCTTCCCTACACACACCGACACACACACACACCACAAACAAGAGTCATCTCTGGAGAGATGGCATCCATAATGAACCAATGCTCACCCACGGAAGGAGCTGGGGAAAACCAGGTAACCGGTTCCAAACACAGTATCTACGTTTTCAAACTATTTCTATTTCAGTAAATTAAAAATAAGACTTTTCAAACATACCCAGGAATAGACAGAATTGTTTATATTCCCATTACCCAGATCTAATCTCCCAGTGTACAACTGTCCCCACTTATTGACTTCCCCTCTTTTCACAAATCCAAGGCATGAGAGCAATAAAAAATTATGGCATGTGCGTGTGTGAAAGTGTGTATGTTCCAGTTGCCCTTAGTGACAAATATCTGTAATCTCAGTAGAAGAATGGTGACTTCCATGTCACCAACCTGGACTATATTGACATACTCAAAACAAACAAAAGATTCAAACCAAAGCAAAACAAAAACCATTAAGGATGGGGAGGTGACAGTGGGAAAGGGTGCCTGTTTTTCCAGCATGAGGACCTGAATTTAGAGCCCCAACATACTTAAGAGCTGGTGCATCTGTGTGCATCTGTAATCTTAGTACCATAGCAAGGACACAGACAGGAGGATGAATAGTACTGGACAGCCAGCTTAGCTGAAAAGCGGTAAGCGCTATATTCGGTGAAAGATCCTGACCCAAGAAAACAACACAGAAATAGAACAGGACATTCCCTATCCTCTTCTGGCTTCTGTGCATATGCATATACATGCATGTGCATGTACACACACACAAATAAAAATCATTAAAAAATTAACTATTAACTATTTATTAACTATTTGGTCTTCAATATAGCTCCTTTTTTTTTCAATATACAGAAGCATGTACCGCCACCATGCCTGTCAACAGTGGAGTTCCCAAAGGAAAAAAAGATGAATAGGGTCCTGTGACACACACCGTGGAGGAAGAGAGCCAATTGCTTCACGTCAGATGCACCTACTTCCACACACGAGTAAATAAAACGTGAAGAATTTAGAAAGGCGGGGAGGGAGGAGGGGGGAGATGAGAAGGGACGCAGGGATAACCTTTAGAAATCAGTGAGTTTCCCAACAGTACTGTCTTCATCTTTGTTCTGACGCCACAGGTCTGAAGTTACAGGAACTCAGTTATCTTTACCCTTCCTCTCACCACTTGTAAGTTACTCATAAAAAGTAGAAGACACAGCCAGGTGCAGTGGCGCACATCTGTAATCCCAGTACTTGGGGAGGCAGATGCAGGCAAATCTCTGAGTTTGAGGTCAGCCTGTTCTACAAAGCGAGCCAAGGCCAGCCAGGGCTACACAGGGGAACTGTGTCTAAAAAAAAAAAAAACCTAACTAACTAAATAAATTTTAAAAATTAGAAGACATAGAACAAGTAAATATATATATATATATATATATATATATATATATATATATATATTTGTAGAAAACAAATACTACATTGCCATTTGGTGGCCACCATTCTCCTTCTGTTATACTTAAATTTACAGGCTTTAATACGATTTTTGTATCTTATTTTTCTCTTTTCAATATAGTTGTCCTGTAATATTTATATATCAGCTTGCTTTTATCCTTCTTTACTTGACCAAGGTGGCTGGGAAGATAAGAGGATCTATCTATACAGAGGCCCTCTTTGGAGGGCCCTCCTGCTAAAGGTTGCAGCCTCCAAGACTGGGTATCTCTGAGCTCAGTACAAGATGGAGGACTCCCTTTCCCTGTCAGGACTTCTTCTCTGCTAGTCCTTAGCTGGAGGATGTCCCTGAGATAGATGCCTGGCTTATCATAGAAGTAGCTTCTGACACAGCTTCCTGCAGAATGACCACCCCTCTACTGTCAATATGATAATTGGGTAATGTGTCCCTGCATGGGTGATAGGACTCTGCTGTTTAATGCAAATGAAGTACACTGTAAACACCTATCAGAGTACCTCCTGGCTGCTTCCCTTTTCCTATACGTTCTCCTCACCCCTAGAATAACATTGATCTGCCTCCTGCAGCTGATCCTCTGGAAGTCTGTTATTCTGCAGTTCTCATGGCCCTCTGAACCCTGGCCCCAGCCTCCTCTGCAGCTTCTGTCCTCATAGGCTGGTGGCCAAAGGGCCCCAAGGAAGAGGAGACCCAAACCTCTGTTTCTTTTCTTACCATATTATGAACGCCAAAGGGAAGCTGACTTGACTAGGAACAGATATTCCTAACTGAGTAATTTTTTTAAGATTCTTTAAGTGATTGTTTTGACACTTAATAATCCACAGTCTAGTAACTCTGCATACTAGACTCACACTAGAAATTAGTGTTCAGTCATCAGAAATGATCGGCAATTTTCTTCCTGGCCTAATCTGGACACAGTCAGGATACACCATAGCATAGGAAAGCAAAAGTCCAGGAACTTGTAAGAGTGCCAACAAAGATCAATAAGTAAATATTATATACACACATTTACTTTTTTTAATTCATTGATTTCTAAATTTTGGGTCATAACGCAGTTTTTAGAGACTCAGGTAGGCTCCACAGTACAGATCTGTGAGCACTCCTCAAGTTTTACACATCTCTACCATTAACTCATTTCACATGCTCATTTCTTTATCTGATCCTTGGGAGAAAAGGTGAATTTACCTTACTTGGAGTTCATCAGAGCTCAATCTGGGGATCTTAGCCCTCCTCTTTATTCTTTCATGACACCTGTTCCCATGACTTTAAATTCAATGCAACATAAAGTATATCATCACAGCTAAATTTTAAGTGCTGAGCACCAGACACTGTTTTATTTGGTTTCTGTTGCTATTGTTGCTTTGGTTTTTGAGACAGTGCTTCTCTGTTTATCCCTGGCTGTCCTGGAACTTGCTTTGTAGAGCAGGCTGGCCTTGAACTCAAGAGATCCACCTGCCACTATCTTCCACACGCTGGGATTAAAAGTGTGCACCACCACTGCCCAGCACGGACATCGTTTTAAACACTGCAACGTTAACACAGTTGATCCTCTCAAGAGTCCTATAAATTTAATACTATTATGACTCTCACTTAAGAATACGCAAATGACAGCCGGGAGTTGTGGCAGAAGCCTGTAATCCCAGCACTCAGGGATGCAGAGGCAGACGGATCTCTGTGAGTTTGAGGCCAGCCCTGGTCTACAAAGTGAGTCCAGGACAGCCAAAGCTATATAGAGAAACCCTGTCTTGAAAAACCAAAAGAAATAAAAATAAAAAAATAAAAAAGCAAATGATAGGACAGTAGGTACATCTCAGGGCTAAGGAACTTGTATATTATTATATACAATTCCTTGGGTTCCATATCCTGAAATTGGGGGTTGTACCATAGGGAAGGAAATAAAAAAGGGAGAATGATAGAGAGAGGGAGGTATAGAAAGATTAATGAGAAATGAGGACATAGAAAGATTAATGTGTCCAAGGTTATATTTCGTAGTAGATAAAGTCCAACTCTGTGGTCACAGAACCTCTGCTCAGTGTCCTAACAATCAGACAATACACATGCAAACATGTTCACATTATTCTAGGGACTTCTGAATAAAATTGATTCTCTGGATCCTTACAGCAAAGCTGTCATTCATGCCTGAACTGCAGAACTAGTCTGACTGGACATTGATAGAGTCCACGAGAGAGCTGGAGAGCTGTTTCCCTATGACAGTTTATAGGTAAATATAGTACCTTAAATGTCCAATGCTATGATGACATTTCTTTCATCAATCTCACACACATAACTGTGAATTAAAAGTAAAAAGTAAATCATGACTTACCTTTGATGTCTCTATGGACAATCATATTACTATGCAGATAATGAACCCCCTCCAGAATCTGACGGGTATATTTCCTAGTCACATTCTCAGTAAGAGCTCCATATGCTTTTAGTTGGTCCTTAATTGAACCCTAGGATACAAGAAAATAACTAAACCTTCAGTTTACAAAACAGCTGTTACTAAATATTTTTTAAGAGAATCCTAGCTCATGGCTAGAAGAGAATAAGTAGAGAGAACAGGAATTCTCAGGAACATAAATGTGTAGAGTTTCTGTTCTTTCAGATTTTTTATGCTGAACCATTTTCTTTGAGATTAACAATTTATAAGGCTTCCATATTTGTAAGAGCCTTAATACAACCGCAATTTGTTTTCCAAAAATAATGTTTAAGCTAACTCACACTGGAAACAGAATATGGGAATACATGAAAGTAGTAACAAATAAATCCAGTGGGTAGCAACGGTGTCACGTAAGCAACTGTGCATAACGGCAAGAGCGCAGTGCTTCTTGTACTGCCAGGAGCTGGTCGGTGAGCTCAGTGGCGACTCTGAACCTTCAACGTGTAATTCTAGCCATCTACTCCCATAAAGACCCATAAATCAAACTTCCTTTTTCCTAGCTTACGCTATTAAATGATCAGAGTATTTTTTCCTTTTCAGCTTTTCTTTTAAAGACATTTTGCCAAGTCTAGGTTGGCCATGAACTTGAATGCTTCCTACCTCTACCTCTGAATGCTGGGATCATAGATGTGTGTCACTATGCCTGAATAAAGGCACGTAGCTCATGAGTAAAGATGCTAACTGCCATCTTGAAAAATTATTACAATTACAATTTACGTTATCTATTTTAAAAAAAGCAATAGAGTAAGGTCACAATTTGCAGTTCTGACTGAAATCACTGCCACCAGCCACAACTATCAATCAACATTTTATATACACACAAAGACACAAACACACACACATATCACGTAAATGTTTAAAATAAATTGAATATTCCAACATACCAATATTACATTTCAGATTGCTTCCTTGTCTACAAGAAGAGCTAAAACTTTATAGTCTAGAATTGCACCACGATCATCTCCTCTTAGAAGTGATCAGCACTGTGACCGTGGGATAACCAGAAACCCTGGGTCTGACAGCAAGTGACATCAGGTACAAAATTTCATCTATGATGCAGCAGATCAAAAGGGCTGAAGTAGAATCTTCTCAACTTATTTTTTAAAAAGAATGCCTTTTCAAAAAGATGCATGAACTTACCCCTGGCATATACTCCATAAAGATGGAGAGTGTTTTCTCCTGAGGATCCCTCAAACAGCCATAATACTGAACAATTCGCTCGTGCAGCAAGTTTTTCAACAACTGAATTTCACACTCAAGTGCATTTACTTCCTAAAAGACAGAACTCCTGCTAAGTCTTTTTTAAAAAATATTTTACTACATTTGTTCATCTGTCTGTCTGTGAGTGTATGTTTGCTTGTACATGTATCACAAAAAACATGTGGAAATCATAGGATAACTCAGAGTTAGTTCTCTCCTTCAAACATGTGGGGCCCTGGGAGGTGGATTCCGGGTACTGAGCTCAGGTCAACAGGTGTGGTGGCAAACACCTTCACCTGCTAAACAATTTCCCTGGCCCTGCATCATCTTTATAGCATCAGAGTAAAGGCAAATATTTACTTCATGAATTAGCATGGTGGTTAAATTGTGAAGTATTCATTGTACATACAATATTTTAATCTCTAACCAATAATGTTTTAAATTTTAATTTTTCAATATATGTGAATCTGTCTGGGTTTGTCTGAACCACATGTGTGCAGTGTCCTCGGAGGCCAGCTGATGGTGTTCAACTACCCCTGGACATAGAGTTACAGACAGTAAGCCTCCATGTGGGTACAAAAACTGAACCTGGGCCCTCTGGAAGAATAGCCAGTGCTCTGAACTGTGTGCCATCTCTCCAGATCCCACAAGTCTTTTCTTAACAGCGCTGACTGTATGCTAAGATAAGACCAAGTCAAACCAGAATACAACCTGGTCATTTACCACATGTTGTTATGTTACATTTTAAACTCTTTAGGTCCATTTAGTCTGTCTGTGTGGGGGGGAGTTGTACACAAATGTGCAACAGCACAGCTGAACAATCGTGAACAACTCCTAGAGAACAACTTGTAGAACTTGGCCTCTTTTTCTAGCACGTGTGTTCTGGGGACAGAATGAAGTCTCTAGGCTTGAAGCAATCTCTCTAATCTTGTGTTTGTCTCTGCCCCCTCCCCCCCGCCACCAAGTAGAAAAGTTTTTTGGAATGGCCAAGTTCTCCGCATGGAGCCTGTTACCTTGCTGGTCTCTGGGCTGTCAGGGTTAAACTGAACTTGTTTAACAGCCAGCTCTCTTCCAGTATCAACATCGTAACAGAGGTAGACCCTACCAAAGGCTCCTTGGCCAAGCAGTTTGCCCAATCTCCAGTTGGTTGGAGCTCGAGGTGCTGAAAAACAACATTTTCTTAAAATGAAATATTAGGTGTTACACAGTGATATCCCTAGCTGAACATTCTAGATGCAAGGGAAAAATTATGACCATCCAAATTTACAGTGGTCTCCATCTTTCAAAACTGTTCTCTCTTCTCCCTCACCTCTCACTTACTCTCTCTCCCTTCTTTCTGTATTTCCTCTCACCTCTCTCTACATGTATCTCTCTCTTTCCCTCTCTTTTTCCCCTCTCTCTCCCTCTCTCCCCTCCCTCCCATGCATGGCATCCTAGAGATGCTACCGATGAACCTGCGCGCATATATATATATATATGAATTATAACTCAAAGTTTGTATTTCATGATTCATATGGCAGCCATCTTTTACTCAAAGAAAAATCAACTATAAGATAGCCTGTTTTCCAGTGTTTCCTATAGCAAATTACAAATACTTGTAAATAGATTTTTGTTTTTTTTTTTTTTTTCAGTCCCATCTATAATACAGAAATCTGGAAAAAGTATCATCTCCCATCTCTATAGGAGAATTCAGGCAATCAATAAAATTACAACTTTATTTTATGCATATGAGTATTTTTACTACATGTGTGTATGTGCACCACATACATGCAGTGCCTGAGGAAGCCATAAAGGGCAGGGCATCTCATGGAACTGAGTTAAAAGATGGTTGTGAGCCATCTCCTGAGTGCTGAGAATCAAACCACGGAACCATCTCTAAAGACCCTGTAACTTTTTTACATCGATTTTTTTTTCTTTTTCTTTCCCCAGACAGGGTCTCACTCTATAGCCCTGGCTGCCCTATACTTTGTTATTTGCTCAGGGTGGCCTTGAATGTCTGGTATACTTCCTCCTAAGTATTGGAATTACAGGTGTATACTGCCCTGCTTAGAAAAAATTATAACCTTCACTGAACATTTTAGAACACAGATTACAGGGCACACAACTAACCTAAAAATCTAAAGAAAAGGAGGCACTTCAGGTAAAGATGAAAAAGAAATGGAGAAGCACATAGAAAAACCCATTCCAACAAGTACAAAGAACTAAGCTCCATGGTGAACACGTGTGGGCTGCCATGGCTGCACTGAACCTCAGGAGAAGCAAGACACACATGGGTCCTGCTTGTCCAACAGCTTTGCTATGTACCTCCCTCCTGAACTCACACGAGCCAGAGATCTCGGAGAACCTCCCTTGGTGGTCAAGGTTAGGGAATGGAATGGCCATGTGATAGTTAGCTAGCCTGACAAGTCAGGGCCACTGCTGGGCATGGGCTTAGTCCTACCACTAACGAGGCAAAGGCAGCTGGACCTCCCATGGGAGTCCAGGCCAGCAGGGCTACACAGTGAGGGCTGTACCCCCCCACCCAAAAAAAAAGTCTTAAACTTCTTGAAGAAGAATAACAAAACCTGTCACCACTATGTTAGAGCAGTAGAAAGGAAAATGAAACAAAACAAAAATCTTTGGGAACTGAGGGCTGGAAATCTGTGGCCTTAACCATCAGGAGTTTTCTACTCCAGAAAAGAAGCCCATCTCTGAGAACTGAAGAACTTGGGCCTGCTCACAAGTGAAGCCAGACAGACTGTCACCCTTATCCTAGGCTTTTAAAAGCAGGAGCAACCTACTGCTGAGGGAGCAGAATCAGGAGAGAGAGGAGAGAGAGCTTCCCTCTCTGAGAAGCAGGCACACAAAAAGGACCAAATGCTGGAGCTAGAAAACCATCTCAGCAAAGTTCTAGAGGAACTGAAATTCCATGGTGCACAGGAGCAAACAAAATAACAAATCAAGTAAACTAGGCCTGTACTGACTCAATCCCTCATAAAATGAATGAGGTAGAGTTGTTCATATACCCAGGCATAAATTTTATCTCAGTCCTCATGATCCTACAAGTGATGTCTGGAACTCCATGTAACGGTAAGACACATGAAAAAGCAAACTTAAACACACACACATAAACCAGGCATAGTGGCATATACCATTAATCCCAGCACTCAGGGGGCAGAGTTCAAGGCCAGCCTGGTCTACATAGTGAGTTCCAGAACAGCCAAGGCCACATAGAGAAATCCTGTCTGGGGAAAGGAGATTACCAAAAAAAGCAGTCAACATAACCAGACTCAAGATAACTCAAGAAAGTTAATATAATTTTGACCTACCAGTGGGCTTGGGGAGGGGCATGTGTGGAGAAGGGGGGAGGGAGGGTGGGACTGGAGGGGGAGGAAGGAGGGGTATATGGGAGGAATACAAAGTGAATAAAGTGTAATTAATAAAAATTAAAATTAAAAAACACAATAATTTTGAATAGGCTGAAGATACAGCTTAGCAGGGACACTGAGCAAAGCACTGTTTTGGAGGTGGGGGTATTTGTTTCTCTGTCTTTTGGGTCTTCTTGAGACAGGTTCTCTCTGTGTAGCCCTGGCTGTCCTGGAACTCACTCTGTAGACCAGGCTGACCTCAAAGTCAGAGTTCTTCCTGCCTCTGTCTCCCAAGTGCTAGGAATAAAGGCATGTGACAACCCTGCCTGGCTTTCACTGGGTTTAATCTCCATAAACACACACAAAATACAAACAAACACAAAAATTAAAGTAAAAACACAAACATATGGTGGCTGAAGAGATGGTTCGGCAAGTAAGAGTGTCTGCTGCTCCTGCAGAGGACACACACCGGATGGCTCACATCACCGGGAGCCCCAGCTCCAAGGAATCTGATGTTCTCTTCTGGTCTTCACTGGTACTGTACCAGTGTGTATGTGGTCAAGGGCGCTCTCTCTCTCTCTCTCTCCCCCCCCCCTTTTCTTCTCTTTGTCTGTCTCTCACACATACACACACACACACCTAAAAATAAGATCTTTTCAAAAAACTGATTAACATATTAGGGGTCTGGATGGAGAAGGTCTGGATGCAAGAACAGATATAGAGTCAAATAAAATTGCTAGAAATGAAAAGATCCCTTCAATAAGAGCATAAACCCTTAAATCCCAACACGGGGAACTAGAAACAGGATGATCAAGAGTTCAAGGTCATCTTCTAATACACACAGAATTTGAGGTCAGTCTGAAAACTGTCAAGATTCGGCCTCACAGAACAAAGAGCGAAGTATCCAAGTAGAGCAGAGTGAGAACAAAGGCAGGAGCACAGGTGCAGAGCAGCAAGGACGAGGACTGAGGAGGGAATCGGAAAGGCAGCCAGAAAGAGAAAGGAAAAAGCACACCATTTGCTGAGGAAGACAAATCTTTGTTGAAGACAAAGATTAAAAGTGAACTTCTCTTTGAAAAAAAAAATATATAAGCCAAAAGACAAAGGATAATTTGAAAGCATTGATTTTTATTTTCTAATTTTTTTAGAAAATTTATATGCAAAAAAAAATTCTTTCAAAAAATACCTTTTCAAGCAGGCAGATGGTAAATGAATGCATTACCAATCGACTTGAATTACAAAAAAGGTTAAATTCAAGTCTTCAAGCAAGAAGAAGTTTATGCCTGACTGAATCTTGACTCTATATAAAGATCTACACAAACAGATAAACTGAAGGTATGTACAAAAAAACATGTCAAAGATTTTCCTTCCTTCTTTTTTTTGTTTATGGGTGTTTTGCCTGCAGGTGTGCCTAGGGCCCTCGGAGAGCAGAGGCGGCACTGGATCCTCTGGGACTGGAGCGACACACAGTTGTGAGCGGCCATGTGGGTGCTCGGACCTGAACCCAGGTCCTCTGGAAAGGTAGCCAGTGTTCTTCACTGCTGAGCCAATTCTCCAGACCCTTCCCACCTTGTTGGGGGTTATTTTTATGCTAATTGCTGGCCTTCAAGATCTGGATCCTGCCCAGATAAACCTATCCTTGTTTTGTAAACCTGCCTATACCTAAACCTGCCTTATACCTGATTGCTTGATTGCCTATACCTGGGCAGGGCAGAATGGGGCAGGCATGGTTAAGGTTCCTGGGGTTTAAAGGACAAGAGAATCAGCGGGAGAGGTGGGAGAGGCGAGAGGAATAAGGAGGACACCATGAGTTAGTGTGGAGAAGAAACCACATGGGCCAGAGGTAAGGACTCCAATAATGGCATGAAAATGCCCAGATAAAGAATACAAGCAAGTATCGTAGGATTATGGATAATCATAGGATTAGCCCAGGTAGGAATGATTAAGGCAGATGGCATTGGATGAGCACTGGGTTATTGAGAAAATCTAGGTAGAAATATCTGCCTAGCCCAAGATAAGTAAGGCAATTATAAAATCTAACAGGTGTCTGTGTCTTATTATTTGTGATAATAAATAATACTACTGCAATAATAATAGGGCTAATAATAAACATTATATAGTCCAACACTCATTTTTATTTAGTTCAACACCACCTAACTTTCAATCCCTTTAAATACAGCTGTCAAGAACACAGTAAAAGCAATGCAGAGCATTTTTTATAGATGCAAAAGTGAAGAATGACAACACTAGCAAAAAAGGGATTCAGATCACGCAACTTTTACTGCAGTATTTCCTGTCTTCAAGTGGAGCATGTAAAGATACTGTTGATAAGGTTCAAATACTTTTCAATCTGATCTCATTTACCACTACAGTCCTGTTCCCACAATGTCAATAAGAAAAAAATGAGAATGTTTCCAGAGAGGATTAACTGAAAAGGGAAGACCCAACCTGAATGTGGGGTCATCTTCCCCACATTCTCCCATGGGCTAAGAATCCCAAACCAGGATAAAAGAGCAAAAGGAACTCAGAATCATCATTCTTCCTGCTTCCTTCCTGCAGACTAGACATAACCAGCCTTTTCGTGCTCCACCATCATGCCTTCCCTTCTATGACTTCATCCCCTCAGCTCCTGAGTGAAATGATGTTGTTCTTAAGTCGCTTTGGTCAACAAGAAAACAAGCCGATGCAGATGCTTAACAAGAGTTACAGGTGTAACACTAACTTCCCCAATCCACATAAGCATGCACACACTCACACAAGGTGATAGGCTCAAAGATAAAAGCAGAGCCAGAAAGACAGTTATTCAGTGCTGATGGAACATTTAGGAAGTTGTGGAAGTGTGAGGAGGTGGAGCCTTGTTAGAGGAAGTGTCTCACTAAGGAGAAGGGCGCCTCTGAAGATTATACCTCATCTACTTACTTTAAACCTAAGCCTAATGCACGGGTGAACTGAGTTCCACATCTCCACCTTGTTTCTCATCTATGAGATACATACCCTCTACCAAGGCTTCTACCACCATGTTGCTCTGCCTCCGATGGAGCCACGGTCAACAGAGCCAAGGACTATAGACTAAAACCTTGAGCCAAAATAGATCCTTCCTCCCTTAAGCTATTTTGGTAAGATACTGAGTCAGTAATGGAAAGTCTATCATACAAAACTAGTAAATTTCTACACATATTTATGATCTAGATTAAATGCTATACTGTAATTTCTTCTTCATAAACCAATCTCATTAGGTTATTTCTTAGAAGTCTCATAAAAAGTCTCAGTGCTTAACAGAAATGCACAATAGAATGGATGAGAACAATTACTAACAATTTTCCTAATACAAGTAAAGAAAAATTAGGTAATTAGCAGTGATACCCCCTTCAGACCTGTTAGCCTAGCCACTTCAGCTATCACATTACTAAGTCTTATAAAGGCTTTCTTTACCCTGAGTTCTGGCCTGCCGTTTATTCATAGTAACACAACACTGCAAAGTCTCTGCTATACATTCTGTTACTTACACCGGCTGGGTGGGCTGATGTCTGTGACAGTCAAAGCAGGACTGTCTATGTCACTTCCCCTTCTTCTTGTCCGACCGTCATCATACTCTGGGGTAAAGATACTGCTTCCACTACTGGTGCTTAAGGAGTGATCAGTGGGACTGAAACTCACAGGAGACCGGAAGCTGGTGCCCTGGTTCCTTCTAGCTCTTGGAAAAGTCTTACGACCTACAAAGTAAAAGTAGAAATTAACTCATTCCTTTTATTAATATAACTACACTTTTAAGATACTTAAACATCTACAGTGTAGGGAATAGGAGGCCACCTTATAAATATAGGCTGAAAAAGCTTAGGTAAGAATGAATATGTGTGAGCAGTAGAAGTGAATACAAATTCAAGTGCTCTGTTATGGAAAAGTGCACACAAACTCATATGCACATGAAAAACAGAAGAAAACCTTCATTTTCACAGAAAATTTTTTCCCATGTCCAAGAATAGCTTTAAAATAAACATAAACTCAAATCAGAAAGTTACAGGTAGCAGAGTCTGTCCTGGTTGTTCTTTTTGTTTGTTCTGTCAACTTGACACAATCTGGAGTCACCTGGGAAGAAGGTATCTATCACAACTGAGGAACTACCTCCATCAGACTGGCCTGTAAGCAAGTCTGTGGGACACTTTCTTGATTAATGATAAATGTGGGAGGGCCCAGCTCACTGTAGGTAGTGCCATCCCTGGGCAGATGGTCCTGGGCTGTGTAAGAAAGCTGGCTGAGCAAGCCATGAGAGCAAGCCAATAAGCAACATTTTCATGGCTTCTGCTTCAGGTCCTACCCGGACTTCTCTTCATGGTGAACTGTAACCTGCTAGGTGAAATAAACCCTTTCATGCCCAAGTTGTTTTTGGTCATGGTATTTATCACAGTAGCAGAGAACAAACTAAGACCCTGTACATCCACATTTATTCACATCAGCAAAGAAATGGAAACAGTCCTAGATATGTACCAAGATAAGAATAATAAAAATGAGACACACATATTGTGCCAGTTTGGATAAGAATGGCCCAAATAGGCTTATGTATTTGAAAGCCTGGACTCCAGCTGATGTCCTGTTTGGGAAGTACTAGGAAGTGTGGCCGTGTGGAAGAAATGTGTCACTGGGGTGGGTCCGGGGTCTCAGACGTTCAAGCCAGGCCCAGTGTCTCTCCTTCCTGCTGCCCACTGCTGTGGGTGTGGAACTCTCAGCTACCTCTCCAGCACCGTGTCCACTACGCTTCCGCCACGACCATCACGAGCTGAACCTCAGAAACTCCAAGTCACCCCAATTAAATGTCTCCTTTATAAGAGTTGCCATGGTTATGGTATCTCTCTACAGCAACAGAACATTTGACTAAGACACATCTGATACACCCTCATGCATGTACATGCATGTGGAGATCAAGAGCAACACTAAGTATCTTCTTCAACCATCTCCATCTTTATTATCTATTTACTCATTTATTTATTTACTTACTTACTTTTTATTTATTTATGGCATAGCCTTGTAATTTTATTATCCATTTATTTGTTTGTTTGTTTGTTTATGGCATAGCCTTGTAATTTATGTATTTATTTGGTTTATTTAAGACAGGGTATTAACTGTGTAGCTCTGTAATTCTCACTGGCCTAGAACCCACTATGTTGACCAGGATGGCCTCCCATGTGCTAGGACTAAAGGCATTGGCAACATGTCCAGCCGCCATCTTTATTTTTTGGAATACAATTTTTGGGTCTCTCACTGAACCTGAAGTTCACTGACTGAGCTACACTGGCCAAGGTTCAGAAATCTACTTGTTCCTCCTCCAAGCTCAGGTTAGGGGTACACACTGCTGTGCCCAGCTTTCACATGGGTTCTGAGCATCTGACCTCAGGTTTTGTGCTTGAACGGCACACACTTTACTGAGTTACCAGTCAATTACCAGAAAAAAGATTTGTTGTCTTATTTTTGTTTTGTTTTATTTGAAACCAGGTCTATGTAGCTGGCTGTCCTAGTTCTCACTATGTAAACCAGGCTGGCCCTGATCTGCCTGACTCTGCCTCCTGGGCACAAGACTAATGGAATTCCTCGCAAAGGTTTTTATTTTTTAAACCAGAAAATTAAGTGACTTAAGAAAAAAATTATTTGATTATCACAAAAATAAAGTTTTTTCAATTTATGCTCATTTTTGTAATATTTTCTAATGTTAGTCTGTTCTTATAGTCTGATTACTCAAAACTTACCATCATTATACTCTTGATGATGATATGAAACATGATACCTTCTTGGATATGTTCCTCCTTTTCCAAATTTCTCAAAAATAGGGTTATCGTAGTCTGTTAAGACATAGAATACTATCATTAAAAAGTCAAATCTTATTAATAATAGAAAGCATATTATCATTTTTAATTATTTCAAAAAATTTCCCCCTCCTAGCCAAAACATGACATAAACATTCAATCATGTAGAATTTATAGTCTTACCTGAAAACTCCTGATGATTATCTGGGTAACTCTGTGCTCTAGGCATCCGTGATTTTGGATAGCTTTCTCTATAAATAGAAAATGTAAAATTAAATCAAAAGAGGGTATGTAATAATACATTAAAAAATCTTTAAGCAGTATCTATGTTCGTATGCATGTTCATCTCTCTGTGTGTATGTGTGTGTGCACAGAGCTCACTTAAAAATTAACATAAATTTTTAACAAGAGAAACTTCTTTTAAAACATTCATTTGGTACACACAGACAAAAAGCCTTGCTTTTAAAATTGGCTACCGTGTACAAGGGTAAGAATGATGTATTTGGAAGCAAGAAGGGTTTTTCTGAAGCTGTTTCTGAATCTATATTAAAGGCACAATCTAACATAACAAACATTAATGAAAAATGCTCAGCACAGTACACTAAAAACTTTCTTTCAGCCTGGCATATGCCTGTAATCCCAGCACTCTGGGAGGCAGAGGCAGGCAGATCACTGTGAGTTAAGAGGCCAGCCTGGTCTACAAAGTGAGTCCAGGACAGCCAAGGCTACACAGAGAACCCTATCTCGGGAAAAAAAAAAAAATTTCTTCATTTTTTTTTTTAATTGGGGAGGGGCCCAGAGTATATTTCTGGAGGTAAGCACTGACAGACAGGTATGGATGAAAGTAAAGTGTATGTGAATTTCCAAAAGTGTATGTTTTCATAAAGAAGCCCAGAGAAGACAAACAATTTACAATTCTGAGCTACAGGAAGACTGCAGAGAGCAGACTTCTAAGAACAGGAGAAGGCATCCTGACAAATGTACAGTTCGCACATACAGAATAAACAAATATAATTTTTAAAGTGCCAAAACCAATAATGAGAAATTTTATAAGTTTCAAGAACATAAGTAAATTCTAAATTTGCACTGCTTCAAACACATTTCTGACAAGCAGAAATAGTAGGAAAAAAACATAACGAAACAACTAATAATGGAGCCACGCATGGTGGCACGCGCCTTTAATCCCAGCACTTGGAAGGCAGAGGCAGTTGGATCTCCATGAGTTCAAGGTCAGCCTGGTCTATAAAGCAAGTTCAGGACAACCAGGGCTACACAGAGAAACACAAAAACAAGATATTGAACCTGAATCCTGTGAGGTTAAAGATTTTTTTACAATATACAAAGCTTCACTTGTTGTCAGTGTAGACAATTTTCAATTTTCTTCAGACTGTAGAAAAGAACTATTGATAGCCCTATATTCCATGTGTACGCATTTTTACCCTATGTACTGAAAAGCACGACTATAATCATTACCCATCCAAAGGACTATCAAGTGATGGACAGCTTCCTGAGCCAGAGTTTTCAGGGCTGCTTAAAGACAATGGATCCAGCATCTAGGAAAACAAAGAGTCCACAGTGACTCTTTGACAGTTACCTTAAAACAGCTGTTTGAGACATAAAATAACAGAGATCTCATCCATTTAAAGTATATAATTCAGTGGCTCCTACCATACCAAGAAATGTATACAACTTTCCCCACAATTTTAGAATTCTTTTAGTATCTTCAAAAGAAACTGTAAAAAATAGCAGTCACTTTCCAGAATTACTCATTTTTAAACATCCTGTATAAACAAGCTGGGACCACAAAATTTTAAGAGAAAAATATACTTTTTCTATAGTCAAGTAATTGGAGCTACAGTAATTTTGCTTACTGAAAACTGAGCAATGGCCCTGTTCAATTGAGATGAACAATACAGTGACTGCTGCATGAGGAGATGTACAATGTTGCAGCACTGTGGCCACTCCATGATGTAAGGGCCTAACGGTATTTCACAAAAACATCTGCATACCACAAAGCTGAAGCATTCTTAAAATGCTATAGACAGTTCACACACCTCACTTCATAAGGCATTTATAACTTTACTCTATCTTTGAAGTGTTCATTAAGCTGAGCAGTGGTGGCATACACTTTCAGTACCAACACTCTACAGCATTCAAGGCCAACCTGGTCTACAGAGTGAGTTCTTGGACAGCCAGAGCTACAGAGAGAAACCTTGTCTTGAAAAACCAACAAAATACAAATGAATATATAAAATAAAGTGTTAAGAAATCTGAATGTCAGTTAATCTAAGATTACAAGCCAAATGCATCATAGATGATCGATATAAAAAAACTAGCTTATTCTAGTATTTTTTGACATACCAATACAAAAAGGCATATATAAATTAATGAACAGTTTATAATAATTTTTTGACTTAAGAAGATAGATTAGAGAAAATGCACACAGACATACACATACACAGAGGCACACGGACAAGACCTCCATTCTAGTTATCTGCCAAATCACACTGGTCACATGACCAGGGTATCTTTATATATAGTGATAAACAGAATCCAAGCTTGGCTTACTTGGTCCATGCTCTCTGGAATGAACTCTCCTTCACTGTTGATGCTAGTGAATGACCCATTCCGGGCAATCTGGTGCAGTTCATCTGGAATGTATCCCGGGGGAGGGGAACTTCTATCTCTATTAGTGGGACCTCAAAAAGAAAAGTTATCAAGTTTTATCATTATCAGCAAGGAAACTAATTTTTATTTCAACTAAATAGGTTACATTTCCAACTACATAAAAATAATTTTAGCAAATAAAATCCAGTGATTACAAAAAGTTAATCAGAATATTCAGGTTGAGACCTTTTTATAGCCTTTCTAAATTCACACTCTACAACCTCATTAGACTATGCTAATTTATACTCAAATTCTTCTGACTGTTGACAACCATATCATGGGCTGATGACAAACACACTACAGAACCTTACAGTAATACAACTGCTTTGGAATTTCCAAAGATAATGTGTATCTGACGGTCTTTAACATAATCTGTATTGATATCAAGATACAGTAAAAGAATACGGGCTCTGTAATCAGGGCATGGTTTAAATTCCAGGGTAGGTTACCATCTTAGTGTCTTTAGCAAGCAGCCTGTTTTCACAGCAATGAACATTACTTCTTGGTAAAAATACTGTGATGGTAAATCCATTCACTAAAAACATATGTTAGGTACGGTCAGCTCCACGATATTCTTTCCACTCACTATCTTTATCTTTAGAAACCTGAATTAAGATTGCTTCTTAGTCATTTGGCTGCTATATTGTACTTCATATCCTGAAACTTAACTTTTCATTACTTAAAACTAGGCTTTTATGGGACACACTTAAATTTCTTTGTAATTTTCCAGGTGTAGTGGCACATACCTTTAATCCCAGTATTCAGGAGGCAAGGGCAGGAAGATCTCTAAGGTCAAAGCTAGCCTGGTGTACAGAGTGAGTTCCAGATTAACCAGGCCTATATAGTAAGACCTTGTCCCCAATCGCATGCCCCAAACCTTCACAGTTTAAGAAAAAACAGAGGAGAGCCTGGCATTCATTTAGGACAGTTTTTAATTTAATTGCCTGGGTCACAAGAAATGATACAATTCAGGTTTTTTGCTCGCCTTGCAGTTTTTTTTAAGTAAACATAATTGCTGTATGCATTTAAGTTCTTTTTGTTTGTTTGTTTTTCAAGAAAGGGTTTCTCTGTGTAGTGCTGAGATTAAAGGCCTGTGTCACCATGGCATGAAGCAATTAAGTTCTACTTAAGTTTAAATCCCCCCCCCCAAAAGTAAGCATATGTAAAGGGGTCATCTAATAAGTAGGGAAAAGGAGCAAGAGAACATCTATTAAGAAGGTGCAGAGACCTCATCTCCTGTCCAGAAAGACGTGTGGGCTGAGTGCAGTTCATGTAGGCTTTGTAACAGCTATAGCCAGTTATCACTGTATCCCTGACACTTTCATCTTTCTGTATACTTTTTTGTTTGTTTTTTTAGTAAAAGAGCAACATACTCAACTGAGAAGGAAGATGGCTATAAATTTCTTCATCCAATTACTTGACAACTCATATTTCTTAACATGCATTGTAATGGGTATGTTAACACACTTAATAGTAACTCTGCAGTTTCCAGTTTTTTTCTTATCCTGGCACCAAAGTCAAACAACAAGAATACTTACTGGTGGGTTAATATTGAGGAATTCAAAATGGCAATTTAACTAGTGCACGCAAACTTTTCCTATCTAACAACTGAAATGAGGAGGCTGTTTTACTTCTACAAAGAAAGAAATGTACAGTTAATAGCAGCTGGGCCTCCGGTTTGAGAAATGAAACATATTTCACAAGTGCTCTGTTTATGGCTTGAAACCCACTGTTTAAAGGCCAGGGTAAAGTGGCCGGTTTCATAATGAGAGTGAGAGTACCAGCATTTGATTGCCTGAGCTCAAATATTCTTTCACTTTTAAAAAAGTACTATTAAGTGTATCTGAGTGAGGACAAGGCAGGTCTACCTGTGTATCCTCACTGCAGGTGTTAGCTCTAGGTTTCTGAAATAGACGAAAAGTTCAGAATACCGCTTCTTTTAGAAAACAAAAGAATATAAACAACTGCTCTAGTTACTTATAAGCTAATTCAATCTTTTCATTCATTAGTAACCCTCTTCTATTCCAGTCACTTCTAGATTTTCAACCAAATGTCTCACTTTGTCCTGCTCTCTATTTTTTTCTTCTCTATTTACCTGTCTCTCCTCTTCTGCTTTCCCTTTCAAATTTATGCCTCAGTGCCAGAGCTCATGCTATCTGGAATGGCTACAGCCTCTGCCCTATTTGTTAAAAATACTTATATCAGCTGTTCCTTAAGCATTGAAACATTTTTATCTTTTTATAACCTTAATGACACTTTAAGAATTTATTTCATTATGTTTATTTATGTACACGAGTGAGTTACACATGTACATGTGCATGTGAGTGCCAGAAGACGCGCTGGAGCCCTAGACCGAGATCACAGCACCACACATTGGTGCTGGAGACCAAACTTTGTTCCTTTGCAAACAGCAAACACTCCGGGCCATCCCTTCAGCTCCTTATCGTGTTTATGGCAATAAGCATGAAGGGTTCAGAACACTTCTGCCTTAATAAGGCCACAGAGTCTTTTTTTCTTATCATAAGCTTAGGTATAGTGAATGCATTGTTGATGATAAATAAACTGGATACGAAAAAAGCAATAATAAAACAGTCTACCCTTAGCCATTTTTATACTGATTTATACTCTGGAAACACCGAAAACCTTAGAGAACTTAGGAACAAGAGTCCAGTGTACTCATTTTAATGCCTACAGTTACTTTCCCTCTCTATTCACATCATAAAGAAAGAGTCCAGTCTACCCATTTCAATGTCTTAGTTACTTCCTCTCTATTAAAATCATTACAGATTTTATCTAATTCTTAATATTAAAATATTCAGTATAGAAACAAAAAATTTATATTGGCTATTGCTAGTCCTACAATATGTGAAAATAATTTCTCAGGAACATCAGGTAAGACAAAGTGGCTAAAGTAATTGTAGAGAGCATAGAATTAGGGTGCTATTTTCAGGGATACAGTTCATGTTACACTAAAAGATGAGAAGGATTTGGGAACTCACTCATTTCCTTATTCAGACCCTGCCTTTCTCACCTACTACAGATAGCCGCTTTTTCCTCTCTGCACCAAGTGGTGTACTACTCAAATCTTCTGGTGATGGCGATGGTTCTAAATTAGTAGCCTAGAAGAGAAAAGGGCAATTAATGATATTCTTCCCATCTGAGGCACACAAAGACTCATCACCCTCTTAATAAAATACAACCTAGCTGTTCTCTATTCTTGCTGGGCCTTTGCAAATCCGTTCTTACAAATTTTAATCTACTAGAAGAGTGATACCATCCCAGCTACTTGGAAGATGAGACCAGGAAGATGGCTTGGTCCCAGAACAGAAAAGGAAGGAAGGATGGAGGGAGGGAAGGAAGAAGTCGGCTGAAGTGGGGAGAAGATAAACAAGACAAGACATTTCAAGATAAGACAGCTCAGCAGGTTAGGGGGCTTGCTGTCAACCCCTATGACCCAAGTTCAAACCCTGAACTAACATGAGAATTAGAGAACTGATCTTCATACATGTACCGGCATGTGCACACCCCACCCCACCTACACAAAAGTAATGTAAAAAATTAAAAAAATAGCCATTTCAATTCTAATATAATTCTCCCTAAATTGCCAGTTTCTATTATTTTATTTCACATGTATTTTTTAAGATTTATTTATTTTTACATGAGTGCTCTATCTGCATGTACACCAGCATGCCAGAAGAGGGCATCACATCCCACTATAGATGGGACCATGTGGCTGCTGGAAATCAAACTCAGGACCTCTGGAAGAACAGACAGTGCTCTTAACCACTGAGCCATCTCGCCAGCCTGTATAATATATTCTTAATTGTAACTCTAACTACATAGTTTTAAGAAGCAAGGATATTAAGCTACAATAATGACAAGTATATAATTCACATTTCATAAATTAAAACATATTACAACTCTTATAATCTTCAGTCAGAAATACAATCCGAATTCATACCTGTGTACTTCCATTTAATACAAGTAATATCTTGAGACTCTTCATGTGAATACTGCGATCCAGCAGTTCTACAGCTTTGTCCAAGTCATCTTGGGTAGTTAACGGAATTACCAACTGAACAAAAGAGACAAGAATCATACAGACATTACACCCGGTCACGCTCTTTCAGGAGCAGCTCCATTACTGGAGTATTATAAAACCTGAAGCACATTGTACTTTATTACTACAATGAAAATCTAAGGAGTATATGCATCGCTATTCTCTACTCCAGCATTCTGCTTTCTATTTCAGCACCACTAAAACCTCAGAGTGGATATAAAGAGTTAAACTTTTTGCCTTATTAGTCATTATATTCTTCTAGTAAAGATATCTAAAAATTAATTTTCTATGATATTCTTACAACATTGTTAAATTTAAGGTATAGTAAGGCTATTCATGCCTAAGAACATTAAAGTGTATACATACAAATAATATAAAATAAAGTACTACTTTTCATCCGCAAATAAAATTCTTAATTCCTTTTCTAGTAGTAACCAGGGATTTACCCTTTGCCTGGTGTGTTTACAATGTTGTGGCAGCTGCCTTGGGAAGGTATCACCAGCCACGTATCTGCAATCTACAGGTCATCTATATTCATCTCTGGTCCTGGTAGACCACTACACTCTAGAACAGGTGAACTAAATGAGTAATCATGTCAGGAAACCCTCAATCTACTTTCATTAGTCCTCTCTCTCATGGCTAAAATGTTAAAAAAGAAAAAAAGCAACCAAGAGGTCTATGAAAAAAATATGATTCACATAATTTACAAAAATCTAAATCTTTTATATTTTAAATAAAAACATTTCTTGCAGCTTAAGAAGACTGTCAATGACATAAAAGTAGGTATCATTTCACTGAAAGAGGAACACAGTAAAGTGAGCATACACCACACTTACTAACCATCTCTAAAAAGCAAAGCATGTGAAACATTTACAGTCTATGTGGCTGAGAGTCCTCCGCAGTATCAATCCCTGGAGATGAGGCTCCCCTCCAGCAGAGCATAGCCAAGAGCCGGCCCTTTGCGAATGTTCAGTACAGGGTGAGCACCAGAGGCGTACCCAAACCTAAGACCTACTATAGTATGTAATGAGTCTAGAGACTGTTGCATGAAAACAATCTTTTTTGTTAAGACTGACAGAAGTTCAAGGCCATCCCTGGCTATGCAGTGAGTGCTGGGCCAGCCAAGGTTACATGGCAAGATTCTGTCTCAAAAAAAAAGTTTTTTATTTAAAAAAATGAAAAGCTGCTATATATAAATACAAACCAGATTAATTTGAATCCTGTCTTATACTCGGCTTATATCTGTCTACTCTGTATTTAAAAGTTTATTTCCAATTTCTATTTACAGCTAATTTTGTGCTAGTGCACATCATCTTAGTCTAATTTCCTATTGCTGATAAAACTCCCTGAGAGTGAGGGGAAGGAAAAAAGGGGGCAGATGAAGGGGTTAGAGAGTATGGTGACTTTGTTTACCTGAGAATTATGTTAGGAAATAATGATTCAAGGTCAAGTTATTTATATGGGAAAAGATTCTAGATAGAGGAGTGGGAAAAATGAAGAAAGAACAGAAGGTGGCCATTAAAAGTACTTATCCAGAAAGCTGCCCCTTTAGGACAGTTAATCATCTATACACATCTCCCCATGTCCATACCTCCAGAAAACCCTGAGAACCCCAGGATGTCAGCTGAACACCTGGCCAGCATATACATGTTCATATGATAAAGTACCAAGAAAAGACTGAGTAAGAAATATGCTTATGCATAATTAAAACCCCAGATTACCTGAAAAGAAAATTTTCAAGATAATGCTCCAGTTCGGTCTTCATTACTCTCTGTTCAAGATCCCACTTAAGAGAGATTTGTACTTGGGAAAACATGTCCCTCTGCCTCCTTGGGACTCAACTCCAGGTCCTGCCGTGGCTGTGTTTATAAGCTGGTGTGGGCAGAAGGGGCTGACAGGGGCTGCTGGTGCTGCTGCAACCCCTGGAGCTCCCAGAGCTCCTTTTATTCAGAAGAGGAAGTATTTTATGTAGTGTGTAAGCAACAGACTGTACTGCTTATGGCAATAAATTAAAAGTGTCTTCCGTGTTTAAAAGAATATTTCCATCTCTGAGCTATTTGAAGTGTTTCATTGTACAGGGTTCCATGTATGTTCTTAGATAAAGTCTTACTATGGTGTTGGTATAACGTTCCTTCAAATGCTGATTTCTACCCCCACTCACTCTCTGGTTTCAATCTGGATATTATATTGTGATGTTTATTCTAAGCATCCTGTCTCAACTCTATGTAAACAAAATAAAACAACTAGACACAATGTTGAGCTGGGAGGAGCCAGAGGGCAGGAAATGAGTGGGAGGAGAAAAGGCAAGAGAGAACTTGGAAGAGAGCTAGAAAAGGAGAGCTGGAGGGAGATCTTGGAAAGATGAGGAGAGATGGACTGGACCTAATATATCACAAAACGCAAGTACAATGTGGGAAATCTAAATGTTAGGAAACTGTGAGGGCTTGGAGGTTTAGGAGGGAGTAACTATTGCTTAGCATTGTGTTCTAGGTTAACTAAAATCCCAGCTTTGTGTGGTGATTTGGTTTTAAAGCTGTTTAGGATTAACAGCAAACATTACCAAAAGATATATCAATAGTAAATATTAATAGCATTTTACAACACTATGGCTTCCCTTGTCACTCCATCCCCACTGGTACCCTTCCCATTCATACTGTTCTCAAGCGATTCTATCCCTCATCCTTCCCTTGAAACTCTGTAGGGCTGCCTTTCCATACTAAACTCTCAGGATGAATATTGCCTCAGCTAGTTTCTCCTTAATAACACAGAGAGGACACTCACATCCTTTTTTGAGACAGGGTCTCTCTAGGTAGGCCTGGATGTCCTGAAACTCATTATGCCTGCCTCTGCTTCCCAAGTGCTGGGCCTGAAGCATGCACCACCACGTCCAGCTTTGACTTAAAAAAAAAAAAAAAGGTCACTGCCACAAGACTTTATACATTTCCTTCAAAGATCTTCAATTCCTCTACTGCTGCTTCTACAAACCTGGAACACCTACCCCATAAAAGGCTGCAACTCATGAATGCAACATTAGGCCAGGAAACGTATTTTCACAAGATAAAAAAAATTAACGAGAACATTTAAGATCCCACAAACAATAAGAAATCCAGTTACCATCTAATCCAATTCTAATCTCAAGATTAAAACAGATTTCCTGAAAATATAGTGCGCCATCAAGACCACATGTACTGACCACAAACATAAATATAGCAATCAAAAAGCATCCTAACCAACATCACACTGATCCTAAGTTTCCCAAGGAAAGTAATGTCATTGAATACAAAGTGAAAGCAGAAAATGGCATGGTGGTGCTGATTTCCTCCAACTGCACAGTCTAAAGCATCTGCACCGTAGCACCTCCGTTTAACAGTAACATTTGCAAATACACATTTCCCTCATCTAATGCTCCACTCTTTACTAATCACCAAATAAAACACAACCTCCTACATGAGCAGTACTAACTTTACAAAACAAGGGCTACTGAAAGGGAAATGCACGTGTTTACCTCATTGTTGGTGTAGTGTAGATCCATAGACTGCCCAAAGGCTATTTTAGACTTAGACCTCAGATCTTCTAGTTTAACTGGCCTGGTAACCTGCAGGATTCTACATAAAAATATTTTTTTAATATTTTATTTTGTAACAAACAATATACTTACAAAAGTTCTATTTTGTCAGATGAAAAAAATAAGTAAAAATTATAATATACTTTTGATCAAATATAAGAATTTTCAGTACAAAATTTAGAACCATTAAATTTTTTCTATTGTAACTTAACTTTTAAAAGATTCTCAAAGTTTTAAATTCACAATCACATAAACATTAAAGCTCAATATAAAGTGCCCACTTAGGAAATTGTTTGAATTTAATTAAATTCAAATTCATGTCAAAACTATATGACATATGTATAACAGACTGCAATGTAACTGTTAAGAATAAGTTATTCATTCTGTGGAGATCAAATTTTGATTTCTGAATCCTTCTCAATTTAAAAATTTAGCATATATATTATATAAGCATCTATAAGACTTTTTAAAGGGATTAATGTGAAATATGATGGTATTTGCTTCCTCTACTCCTAAGGCAGGACAGGCCCAGGGGGCATGCACTAAATCTAGAGAATAGCAAAATAGATTATTAGCTTCAGGGAGAAGAAGCCACTTCCACACTCAACTTTATAAATCACATACTAAGTACAGAGCTGAGGAAATGCAAAAGCTAAATATCCAGAAAATAATTCCAAATAAGGAATAAATTAGATCATAGTTTTATGGTATGCAAAGGAGGTATACTCTTTTTACTTTTCCTTTTTATTTTTCAGTATCTCTGGTAAAATATGTTCACATCTTCAAATTATATGACTTGTGAGCCATGTTAAATTCCTTAGGATTAACAGGCCTGAGCCAGCTGTGGTGGCATGCCTGTAATCCCAGCACTATGGGAGGCCAAGGCAATAGGATCTCTGTGAGGTCTGAGGCCAGACTGGTCGACAAAGTGATTTCAAGCCAGCCAAGACTACACAGAGAAACCCTGCCTCGAAAACAACAACAAAAAAGACTTAACAGGTCTTTTATTAATCTAATGACACACTAATAACAGGAGGAATTATCTTCTGTAATTCCTATTAGGTCTTTTTGTCAGCTCTCACCAACTGCACACTGTGCCCTGAGACACAGATGCCAGGGCAGACACCAGGCATAGAAGGCCAGGCTTACAATCCTGCTAAATAAGTAGCCTGGAGCCACCATCCCAAGTCACTTCTACAGAACTATTAACAAATTATATGCTACAGCACTGAAGTCTCTTGAGACTAGTCAAAACTCTTCCTCGGTAGGAATAAAAGTAAACAGTAAAATTTTAAAGTGTGTATTATCTCATTTGCTCCCCAGTGTTGCAAAGCAAGCACATTCGGTATCTCTAACGGCTGGCGTGCACTGTGGCTGGCGTGCACTCTGACATACCCTACTTCTAGCCAGTCTAGGCGCATGTCATATATTACCAAAGACTATTCCATTTTCAACTTCAAAACCACAGAACTTCACTCAGATCTGGAAAGAATCTTTAGAAGTTTAACTGGAATACATATTTTTAAATAAACTAATTAACATGTAATGTTTCCTTACTTACCTTTTTTCTCCTCTGTGCTCAAATTTGACACGGACATCATTCTATAATAAAATGAAGGTATCTGTCATAATCATGCAGAGACCAGATAAACTTCTAAGTCATTTTTTCCTTAGCCTATGCATTTAACACAGAGCAAAAGAGAGGGGGTTTCATTTTCAAGGTGCAATTCCAACCACCTGATATCTGCCAAAAAGCTGAGGTGAGAATTACATTACCAGATCTGACGACAGGAAAGAGCACAAATATTTACTCATGCACAAGTGATCTGAGCATAAGGAAATACAGAATGCTATATTGTAGGCCTTCCTCATCTATGTGTTTCAAGGCCTCTGAACACATATGTTTGTTGATTTACTTGTTTTTCCTTATTAAATTCAGAACATCCACTTTTTCTCTTAAAAGAAATACTCACTTCCCAAAGCCACAGAGGAAGAAAAAGCAGCCAGTCCTGATGAGACCTGATAGACTAGGGTCAGGTGGAAGGGGAGGGGACCTCCCCTACCAGTGGACTTGAGGAGCAGCATGGGAGGAGAGGGAGGGAGGGTGAGATTGGCAGGGGAAGAGGGAGGGGGCTACAGCTGGGACACAAAGTGAATAAACTGTAACTTATTAAAAGAAAGAAAGGGTGGTGTAGTGTGCTATGAGGAGAAACATGTTCAAATAATGTTATATACCTATGTGAAAACTGGTGTATAAAATAAACGTAAGAAGTTTCAGGTAAAAAAAAAACCCTTTTTTCTGCATATTCAAATTGTCAGTACCTTTACTCTCATATTTTGTTAATCAATCCCATTACTTAAATAGCTTCTAGGTAACAGATCAGTAGCATATACAGTATGGGTACAACAAACAAAGGTATAATTCATGCCCTAAGCAGAGTAAAGCAAGACAGTGTGAGGTTTCATTATACTATTTCAAATGGCATGAAATTTAAAACTTGGATCTGCTTATGTCTACAACCTTCCATCTGTTGTTCCTGACCTAAGCTGACTGTGGGAAGGGAGATCTATTATCTCTACTTTCTGTGCTTTCTACTGCATACTAATCTATTTATAGGAATCAAAATCACCCAGTTACAAGTATTTCAAGGAGACTTCTAAGAAAAAAAAAGAAACTATTCATCTTAGGTGCTTAAAGAATGGATGAAATAATAACTTTAGCAAGCAGTTACATAGCTTTTTTTTAAGTACATTCATTTTTTTCTTGTCATTATTTCTTCAATATTGTACCTATACATAGCATTTATATTATATCACATATTATGTAAATACAAGTAAAATGCACACTTATTGGATAATGTGCTAAATACGACATTTGATCCAAAGTATAAAAGAAGTCCTTACAAGATCAGGCTATGAAATGAAAGTAATTCACAGAAAAACAAATACTCTTATTAAAATACTATTGATGTTGGGACTAGAACGATGGCTCGGTGGTTAAGAACACATACTGTTCTTGCAGAGGCCCAAACCCATGTTCAGTTCCCAACACCTATGTCAGGCAGCTCACAACCACCTATAACTCCAGCTCCACGGGGACCCAATAGGCACCTACAATTTCACACACGCACACACAATTTAAAAATAATAAAAATTGCTGAAAATTATTACTGAAATAAATACCTGTTTTTTGGGTGATAAAGGTTTTGCTTTTCTGGTTTCCTGTAAGGATAATGCTGGCCGACTGGCCTTGTGAAGGACAGCCAAATCTTGCATGATTGAATTCAAAGCTTGCTGATCATCTGGATATTTTTAAAAGAAGACAAACATACACACACAGTCTTAAAGAACTGTAATTTCAACATATACTCATCACAGACATCAAGCAGAATTTATAATGGAATTTTAAATGAACTAGCTGAAACAGACAGGCTCAGTGGTTAAGAGTGCTTGCTTGCTGCTCTTTCAGAAGATCCAAGTTTGGTTCACACTGAGCAGCTTACAACCACCTGTAACTCCAAATCGGGGAATTCTGTGCCCTCAGGCCGGGTTTGACTCAAAGAAATCCACCTGCCTCTTTTTATGAAGTAAAATGTTAATTGTGTTACAAGAAAAAAAATCTAAGAACAACTAACATCAAGAATTAAAACTCATAACAAAAGACATAAACTAGGTGCCCACATACAGGACATTTATTTTTGTTTTAAATATTTTTTACTTTACTTATTATTTTCTATTATTTTTAATAGTGTGTATGTATGTGTCTGTGTGTGGATAAGTGTATGCAAGTGCTGATGCTCATGGAAACCAGAGGTGTCAGGTCCCTAGAGCCGGAGTTACAGGTGGTTGTGAGCCATCTAATGTAGGTGCTGGGAACAGAACGCAGGCCCTCTGAAAGGCCAGTGTGTGCTCTTCACTGCTGAACTCCCTTCCAACCCTGCCTAAGGGAGGCAAAGTCATTCTAATTTGTTCAGTGACTGAGCACAGAGTCAAAACAGCTTTACCAGAACAAACTCTTTCCTGTGACGCCTAAACACACATCAACCACACATCAAAAACCTTAATAAAAACTGAGGGGGGAACCTTGTGTAAACATGATCTTCCTTACCAATTACATCCAAAACACAGACTTCATTTTCAAGATGTATTTCTGTTACTGATGTTTAGAGAAAGAAAGGAACGCTCCAACCATGGACACTACTAGTAACTTCCCAAGACCACAAAGAGACGGCTCGGCGGTTGAAAACACTGGCTGCTCTTCCTGATGACCCAGATTCAATTTCCAGCACCCAAACAGCAGTTCACAACTGTCTGACTCCAGTTCCAGGGGATCTAACACCCTCACACAGAAGCATATACATGTAGGCAAGGCAAAACATCAATGCACATAAAATAAATAAAAGTATTTATCAAAAAAAGCCAATAGCAATTTAACAGAAACAATGTGGAGCTGGAGAAGTGGCTCAGGAGTTAAGATCCCTGGCTCTTCTTGCAAAGGACCAGAATTCAGTTCCCAGCAGCCACATCATGCCTTGTAACTGTCTAACACCAGTTCCAGACAATCCCACAGCCTCTATTACCCACGATATGCACCAGACACAGATAGGGTGCGTAGACTAACACACCGGCAAAACACCCATGCGCATACACAAAAATTTAATTAAAAGTAAAAATATAAGAAAAATTCACTCCTTAGAAAACAGTGTCCAGCAGACTGTAATACCAGCATCTGGGGAGGCAGAGTCCAGGACAGCCAAGGCTACAGGAGAAACCTTGACTCAAAACAAAACAAACAAAAACTTCAAAAGAGGAAAACAGTGTCCAGAACTAAAAGGACTGTAAACCATAAAGTTTTCGTGTCTTCCAAATAGATTTCCTTTAAAATCATAAACATGCACTGCTCTGAAATGCCAGAAACAACAGATTTTTGCTAATAAATCAATCCACTAATGATTATTAACAACTGATAATTGATTATAACAACTGATAAATAAAAGAATCAAGGGCCTTTACAATTAACATTTTTAAATGTACCCATTTTGTTGGGCAATAATTTATATTCCTAGAGTAATAAAAACAAAAAACTGTTCTGTAAAGGAAATCATTAAAAATTTAGTAATTCAATAGTCATTTGACTATATAAGTAGCAAACATAGATAATTTGTTGATTTTTAATATTCGATATAATCTAAAGTTAAAGTAGTTGTGTACTAATAATTAAGGTAGAGGTTATAATGCTTTTATTGATGAATTCCAGGTTAGGAGGGTACGCAGCACGGTGCTTATGTGGAAGTCAGAAGGTCAACTAGTGGTCAACTTGCAGGAGTTGGTTTTCTCCTTTCCCCATAAGAGTCCAGAGACTCAAATTCAGGTTGTCAGGCTTGGGTGAAAGTATATTCACCTGAAAAGCCGTATCACAGCCTCCAAGAGAAAAAGAAAAATTAAGATTTTTTTAAACGTATGTGTATATGTATATACCTGCCCAGGTTTGTGTGTGCCACATATGTGCAGTGACCATGGAAGCCAGAAGGCTTTGGATCACCTCAAACTCAAGATGCTATGCCTGCTGTGGTGCTGGGAACTGAATCTGGGTCCTCAGAGCAGTACGTACGCCTAACTCCTGAGCTACCTTTGCAGCCCTTAGAGAGAAAATATCTGTAGCCCTCTTTAAAGCATTCTATATAAAATAGTATGTCAAAGTGTTAGCTTAATCAGACAATAACTCAGTTACACTGTGATTACGATAGCACACCATAAAAACATCCACACTACACTGTCCACTGCTGATAAAAATAAACTGTGTCAATCTCAGGAAACTGAGACTGAGGTCAAATGGAGTAAAATCACTTGATGTGACATACTTTAAAAAAATGTTAGGATCCTTAATTCCATACTGGAATGAGAATATAATACTTAAATATACCTACCTTGTTCTCATTATTTTATTAGAAAAATCTTTAGTGATGAATTCTGGCAGTTTCTTATACTTAGTATCATAGTGCCCAAATAAACAAATACCTAAGAAAACTTCAGCTAAAAGCTCTTTTCACACCTACATGTATTTCCATGTTAAGAAAAATAAATACTTTTTATCATATGTGCAAAAAAGGAAAGGGTCGTTTAACAAAAGTTCAAGTCTTAGGAAGATAGCATACCAAGGTGGAAACTTACTCCGCAGATACTGACAAGGCAGAAGAGCTAACAAACCCACAAAAGATCAAATATAGTATACACACACCAACAGCTAGAAAAGGGACTGTTGCAATGACTCTGTTAAGGATCCCTGTGATAGTCATGGAGATGACACAGCTTACAGATGTCAGAGGTCATAAACTGATCCAACAGGCAGTCAAATGCCCTGGGCATTACAGACTAAGCACAGCACAAAAAGGGCCATCAGTAGAGCATAAGAACAGAAAAGGCTTGGGAAATAACTTCAAATAACTTTTATTAGGAATACTGAACTTGAGCCAGGCATGGTGACTCATGCTTTTAATCCCAGCACTTGTGAGGCAGAGGCAGATGGATCCCTAACTTTGACGCCAGCCTGGTCTACAAAGTGAGTTCTAGGATAGCCAGGACTACATCGAAAAACCTTGTCTCAAAAAAAAAAAATTCTGATTTTGATACATTATATACATATTCATTATATATCAACATTGGGGGGGGGATCAAGTATCTGTGATCCACATTTTTGTGATTTCTTTGTTTTGAGACAGGGTCTCATATGTAGCCCTGCCTGGCCTCGAACTTTATGTAGTCCAGTATGGTCTTAAACTAAGAGCCTGCTCCGGCCCCTGTCTCCTAAGGGCTGACAACATGCTCCAGCTTGTGATGCCCACTTTTAAACAGTCAATGTTTCCTATGAGCTCCTTTGTATCTATTTCTCATTTGTTGGTTGAAATCATGATTGCACCATTTCCCCATTCCTTTTATGTATTTGTTATTATTTTTTATTTTTATTAATTACATTTTATTCCCTTTGTACCTTTTATGTATTTTTAAGTCATTGCTTAAACAAAACAATTATTCTTCCTTCTTTGTCTTGTTGCTAACTACACTACACACTCTTTTGAAAGGGTTATAAAAATCAACTTAATATATAAGTTGAAGTGTACAGAAAGAAACAAAAGTGAGACGCAAACAGGAATCAGTAAAAGTGTATCCAACTTGGAGCTATTAGAAACATGCTTAGAGTGGAGAATCTCATTTACCAGAGGACATTACATTCAAGGGAAAGAGAAACTTTAAAAGTGTAAAACTCTGGCTTATAGATCACTCTAACCACTTACAGGGAGAGTATGCTAAGTCTTCCAAAAAAGACTCATGTCTTTTTAACATCTACCACCTATAGTGTGTATGTGTATATATACATGTGTGTGCATGTGTGCATATGCATGTGTATGTGGGGGCGTAGGCATGTGTGTGTGTTTTCTTAAGCAACTGTTTAAAAAGTGAGACAAACTCTGGCAAGTAAATGTCAGTGTTAAGTTATCAGAATTAATCTCAGTTTAAAAACAGCATACATTAATTACTCTGTCCACTTTTCTCAACTTACGGTTGGGCACACCATTTACTCTGTTTCTTTCTAGTGTCTATCTAACTGCTATCTCAGGGTAGAACCCTCAATATTAAGCAGAAGGGAGTGGGAGGAGCAAAGATGAAAAAATGATTACAAACTGTATGTCCAAAATAGGACAGACTGCTTCTAAATTAAACTTTCACTACCAAGAATATTGTGGAAAAAAATGTCTCTGGACATCAATAACTTGCTGATTTACTTGATTATAAGATTTGATGATTGGGCTTTTCTTTTTTTCCTTTTACCACCTGACTTTCTAAGCAAATCACAAAACATCTGAGCAGTTACTCTAATGTCTCTCCTGGGTCCTACAGCAAATGGTCATTCCAAAACTGTAATAACATAAATGGTACTTCAACTGAAAACTGCTTTGTTTATTCTACTACTCCCTAAACCTTAAAATCCAGTAAGCAAAATGTTGCTAAATCTCCTATATCACAAATGATATAAATCTATGTCATAAATTATAACATAAAAAGTTTTTATAAGACAAATATTTTCTCCCTAATCCTATCCTTTAATTATAATAAAAGAGGTGTTTTTAACTTAAAACTTACCCATTATGGCGACCAGCTCAATAATTTGAAAATTAGGAAAATAGTTCTCCCATCAACATTCTTTACTGCCTTAAAAGGTAAGAAGACAAACATATGAATTAGTAAGAACCAGAAAAGGCAACCACAAAAAGAAAAATAATGGTACAAATAACACTAATCAGGGATGTATGTGTATATGTACACCAGAAATATTTTATAAGTTTTTCAGAAAACATAATATTTGGAACTGATCATGTAGGTACCTTCACTAACACACTTAACTTTCAAGACCCAAGAAGAAAAGCAGGTGAGCAGCAACAAATACACTGTTTGTATAAACAAAAAGTACTCATAAGACCCAATGAGCCCTTATAACAATCCTCCTTGAATCTGAGCTCTGGGGTACAATTTTATATCAGGCCTTTCTAACAATACGCAGTCTTCCTACCATATTAATTCTTTTCTATGACAACAGAAATAGGAAAATAATACATTGTTTTAAAGAAAAATTCATAAAGAACAATTATAATGCTGTGCATGCCTTTAATCCCAGCACTTGGGAGGCAGAGGCTGGTGGATCTCTGAGTTCCAGGCCAGTCTGGTTACACAGAGAATAAACCCTGTCCCCCACACCCCAAAAAAGCAATAATTATAACTGTTGCTGGGCATAAAAAATATATAATTTGTATAAATGTAAGGAGGGAGGGAGGAAAGATAAATTATATAATTGTTTGTGAATATTCTTGCAATTATGTCAGCATCAAGCCAACTACAATGTTTTCAGTTACAAAGATATTCACTGTAATTCCCAGATGAACCACTAAAAAGTAAACCTAAAAGAGAACAAAGGACACAAAACTTAAAATATCACACTATAACACACACACACACAAATGTTAATAACAGATAAATGAAGAAAAAGAAAATATGGCATACAGAACACAGAAAAAGCAGATATACCTTATGTAAATTACATTAAATATAAATGGAATAAAAACCAATTAAAGGCAAAGCTTATCAGAACAGATTTAAAAATTCCTGAACAGAACACCAACAGCACAGGCTCTAAGATCAACAATAAATAAATGGGACCTCATGAAACTGAAAAGCTTCTGTAAAGCAAAAGACACTGTCATGAAAACAAAACAACAGCCTACAGACTGGGAACGGATCTTTACCAATCCTATTTCTGACAGAGGGCTAATATCCAGTATATATAAAGAACTCAAGAAGTTAAAAAGCAACAAATCAAGTTATCCAATTAAAAAAATGGGGTCTGGAGCTAAAAAGAGAACTCTCTGTAGAGGATTGTAGAATGGCAGAAAAACACTTAAAGAAATGCTCAACATCCTTAGCCATCAGGGAGATGCAAATCAAAACAACCCTGAGATTTCACCTTACACCTGTCAGAATGGATAAGATCAAAAACTCAAGTGACAACACATGCTGGAGAGGTTGTGGAGAAAGGGGAACTCTCTTCCATTGCTGGTGGGATTGCAAACTTGTACAATCATTCTGGAAATCAATTTGGCGCTTTCTTAGACAATTAGGAATAGTGATTCCTCAAGACCCAGCTATACCACTCTTAGGCATATATCCAAAAGATGCTCAAGTACACAACAAGGACATTTGCTCAACCATGTTTGCAGCAGCTTTATTCGTAATAGCCAGAACCTGGAAACAACCCAGATGTCCCTCAGTCGAGGAATGGATACAAAAATTGTGGTATTTTCACATAATGGACTACTACTCAGCAATTAAAAACAAGGAAATCATGAAATTCGCAGGTGGGACCTGGAAATGATCATCTGAGTGAGGTATCCCAAAAGCAGAAACACTTGGTATATACTCACTTATATAGACCTATAGGATAGGATGGACATGCTGAAATCTATACACCCAGAGAAGATAAGCAAGAAGGAGGACCCAGGGTGGGATGATCAATCCTCGCTTAGATGGACAAATGGATGGACATTGAATGTAGGAGCAAACAAGCCTACCACAGAGGGCCTCTGAAAGACTCTAACTAACAATGAATCAAAGCTGACATTAAGACTCACAACCAAGCCATCGCCTGAGTGCAGGGAATCATATAAAAAGGGGGAGTTAGTAAGATTTGGCGAGGATAAGAGCTCTACAAAGACCAAAGAGATCAGGGCACAGGGGTCTTCTATGAGACTGTTTCTCCAACCAAGGACCATGTATGGATACAAACTATAACCCCTGCTCGGATGTGGCCCATGGTAGCTCAGTACCCAACTGGGTACCCCGGTAAGGGGAACAGGGGCTATTTGGGTCAGGAACTCAATGGCTGGCTTGTCGACCACCCCGCCCCCCAAGGGAGGAACAGCCTAACTAGATCCCAGAAGAGGACATTGCAGTCAGCCCTGAAGAGCCATGATAAGCTAGGGTCAGATGGAAGTGGGGGGGGAGGGGTCCTCCCCTATCAGTGGACTTGGAGGGGGCAGGGAGAAGACAGGGAGGGATGGGGAGAGTGCAACGGAATGAGGGAGGGGGCTACGGCTGGGATACAAAGTATATATCCTGTGATTAATATAGAAATAAATAAATTACTTATAAAAAAAACTATGCTCGAGAGTGTAAACAGACAAATTTTAAAACAAAGGCAGACCAGTCAACACTACATAGTGTTTTTCAATAAAATACTAGCAAACCTAACCCAAAACATAAAAAAGAATTACAGAGGGGGCTGGAGAGATGGCTCAGAGGCTAAGAACACTGACTGTCCTTCCAAAGGTCCTGAGTTCAATTCCCAACAACCACATGGTGGCTCATAACCATCTATAGTGGTGCCCAATTCTGGCAAGCAGGCACACATGTGGGCAGAATGCGGTATGAATAATAAATAAATAATCTTTAAAAAGTGTAATTCATATAATTCCTATAAAAAGGATTACAGGGGCTATAGAGAACAGCTCAGTGGTTATGAACAGCTCATGTCCTGCTCTTGTGAAAGACCCAGGTTTGATTCCTAACACCCATATGGTGCCTCACAACTATCTACAACTCCAGGAGATCTGACACCTTCTTCTGACCTCCCTGGGGACCAGGCATGCAAATGGTGCACATACATACATACATACATACATACATACATACATACATACATACATACAGGAAAAACACTCATATACATAAAATAAATAAAGCTATTAAAAAATTAAAGGATTAAATACCACAAATACACGAGATATAATCAATAAAACAAGGTATGTTCAACACACACAAAAAAATCAATACGACAAACTGCACTAATGAAACAAAGGATAAAAAGCCACATAAAATGTAGGTCCCAAAATTCAACCCCCTTTAGCACAATGAAAATACCAACAGCAGCTGTTTCCTTGTTTGGTTTGTTTCAGTTGCTTTTACTCATTTCTAACCAGTTCTAGTTGTAGAGATTAACAAATAATATTATGGAAAAGAAACCAATTCTACTGTTAATAGCATAAAAAGAAAAGTGCTTAGGAATATACTTAATAAATTCAAAGTGTGTATAGTAAAAACTACAAAATGCTGCTGAATAAAATTAGACTTAAAGCAGGGAGGCAGAGGCAGGGAATCTCTGAGTTCAAGGCCAGCCTGGTCTACCCAGTGAGTTCCAAGATACACAGGGCTACCTAGTGAGACCCTGTCTTGAAAAACCAAAAAATGAAAGAAAGAGAGAGAGAGAAAGAAAGAGAGAAACTATCACAACAGTAAGAGTATGTAGAGCAACTTACAAATTACTCTTGGAGAGAGAGAAAGCAAGTGGGTTCTTGGTTGGTCTTTTGAGGATACAGTACACTACCATCCAACCAGACTGTGGATGACTGGTTTCGTGAAGAAGCCAGAAGCGATAATGCTGGCCACTATGCTAGAGGCCTTGGGAGAGCTCACTGCCTTTTGGCCTAGCATTCTATGAAGGTGCAAGTATAATTCATACGTATAATTCACAGTGAAAGTAGTAGAGAAGCACTGTCCTAAAATGAGGCTCTCCTTTAAAGATTCCAACAGTCATAAAAACAACTAAACCTCAGGTTTACTGAAACCAGGGCAGGTGCCACTGCCCTGAAGTAGAACTTCAGATAGGAGTTTGCTATATGTAATTTGCTATATGTAATTAGCCAATGACTACATAAGCCTGATGAATAAGTCTATTTAATCTTCCACAGGAATGGTGAAATCCAGTTTTATAAGACACAAGCTTGACAGAATTGCAACCTCTATGCTTATGTTATGATCCACATATTTGGACACTTAGCAAAGGATATCTGCTGTCCAACATCTAAACTACGCTTGTTACTCTTCCCGGCTGACCCTTCCTGAAACCATACTGCACTGAGTTGTATTTAAGTGTACTACTGTGCTAGAGCCTTACCAATATATACGAAATTTAACATTAGGAATCAAAATAGCCAGCACAATACTTAGACATTTTCAGCATCATACAGAATCAAAGTTCCAGAAACTGAGAGAACCCCAGAGCTTCTGCGGTTTATTCCTTCAGACATTTTAAACGCCACGAGGCTTCTCTTTGTTATCACTGTGTTTATATCTCCCACACGCACACACATGCACATCAGGTTTGTTCAGCCACTGACAATATTTTGCCAGGTCTTATGCTAATTATTTAATGATTGTTTCTATGTCTTATTCTATGCCATTATGGGAAACCTCCACTCTGAAAATATACTTTGTTACAGAAACACATAGCATAGAATATGTGCTTCAATTTAGTAAATATTTTAAAAGTAGACATGAACTGTAGCTAAATTTTTAAGATTATATCATCTCTCTCCCATTTCCTCTCTCCAAACCTTCATACACACACACACACACGCACACGCACACATACACATTAAAAGGCCATGAATTTGAAAGGGTGTGTGTTTGTGTTCCTAAAACCATGCTCAGTCTGTATGTTCCTTGAATGGCTGGTACTGGATAGCTGTTGGGAGTCAAAGTGATGCAAGACTTTCTCAGAGGCCTTGATGAAAAAAACAAAGGAAACGGTTAGCTCTGAATCCTTGTCCAGGAGTAGATTTGGCAAGGCCAGACTGGGGTGGGGCCCATGCCTCAAAAGAGTCAAGGCTGTACTTTCTGGGGCCTGTCTCTTCCCGGTGGGCTTTGGTTATCAGTCCTGAGGCTATTTCCGCCTGTAGACAGTATGTAAGATGCTCCACTCCTTATTGACTTGCTTGTGTAAGACCTTCCACCTCAGCTCTCCTCCTTTTCGTTATCTTCTCCTCTCCCGGCCATCGCAATTAGGACTCTGTCACTACAGAGCAGCTGCTGGTCCAGGTCAGATAACCACCTCCTGGACTCTTCCCTGGGGAAGACTCTCTCTTACACTGTCAGCATTATTCCTTAGTGGGCTATAGTTCTTTGTGTAAAACTGAGGCCTTGTACAACTCCCTCCCTAAACATGTCGTCATATCTATTGTTGTCCTGTTTGGTCAGTTATGTTGGTGAGACTTTTGGGGTATAGCTTTGGCATTTCCAGGAGACATTATCTCAAAATAAATTCCCTGTTCTTTTGGCTCTTAAAATATTTCAGCCCCCTCTTCCACTGTGCAGTCAATGTTCTGAGCCTTAGGTACGGAGCTGTCTTGTAGATATACCCAGCGCACCGGGGCTCCACAACTCTGCATGCTAACTGGTTGCGGTATCTGTAAGAATGGTCTCTGTCTGTTGAACAGAGAAGTTTCCCTGTGTGAAAACTACACTTATTTGTAGATATAAAGACAAATGTTTAGAATTAGTTAGGGATTGTGCTGGCTTAGCAGAGTGACAGTTTAAGTTCACTGGCCCTGGGTAGTTGGCTAGATTTCCAGTACCAGACATGAGTTGCCTTGTGTTGAGTTGGTCTTAAGTCCAATTAGAGAGTTGTTGGCTACCACCAAGATATGTGTGCCACTACTGCATCCATACGTTATCATAGACATCTGTAGCTAAACAATTCTTAATCAAAAAATTTGAAATTCTTATGTTTCCATACTCTCAGAAGTTGTTTTCCAACTTATCTGTTTGAATTATGATTTTCCCCAACCTCTAGGAAGGAAGGAAGGAAGGAAAGAAGGAAGGAGAAAGAAAGGGTTATACAAATGAACGGAGCAGACATCTAATAGCTACATAACTTAGTAACTGGGTACTTGAGAATTTGTTTTATTAAGTAATCATAAAACAGTGATACGTATTTTTCAACATATATTTATAATACCTTGGAATAGATGATTATAGTTCTATGAGCAAAATAATTTGTCAGTATTCATCAGCTTTGTAAAAACTAAGATCAAAAGCTCAGAGATAAAAATCAAACAACAAAATGCTGTTTAAATATTAGTGACAGAAAACAAAGGATCCATTATCACTTGAACAGCAATGCCCACTATCCACATCTCGCCTTCCAATCTGTTCTCCCGCATTGCTGTGCATGCCATCTGAAGCTTCATTTCACACTGCTGCTCTTTTCATCCTATCAGACTTCTTGAAGGAACAACACCCTTTCCTATGATAACAACCACTACCACCTACAAGCTAACTGACAAGCCCCAAATTTACCTCTAACGTCTAGTTGGAACCAGCTTTCTATTTCTTAAGTGTTTCCATGGTCAGCCACTAGAGAGGATGGCAAAATGTCTATGATGACGTCTGAGCCTACAGACCATTATATGAAAAAGCAGATCTTTTTTTTTGCTAACATCTCAAATTTATTACACATACACAATTATAATCTCTGATACAGCACTACACAGAGAAGATGAGGCTCTGGGTCATCACTCCTTAATTTATCTCTTTCATACAGGATTTGCTCACAAGATTGTCAGATACCAGAATGGAAAACTACATAATCACAGGACATTAAAGAAAGTACTCAGAAGCATCTGGAAAAAACTCTGCACAAAAACAAATAAATGTTTTGGCTCTACCCATCAATCTTAAAATTCTTGAAGAGAACCAATATAAACAGACCCATAAGTGACACGCTGGCATAAACAGTACATGATGCCATGAATTCTATTGCCACAGCTATATTCAAGGAGATAAAAGAGAGATGTTAAGTGCCTTGGAAGTTTGTTTCATGTTTTGGGTTTTGTTTTGTCATGCTGTTTGTTCTGTCATCCTGGAAACTGAATCTAATGCCTTGCAAATGCTAAGGAAGATCTATCACTGAGCTATTTCACCCATGCTACCTGTGGTGGTCTGAATAGGAATGGCCCCCACAGACTCATATGTTTTGAATGCTCAGATGTTTGAATGAAGTGTCACTATTAGGAGGAGTGGTCCTGTTGGAAGGAAATGTGTCACTGTGGGGGCAGGCTTTGAGATCTTCCATGCTCATGCTCTGCCCAATGTGGCATACAGTCTCCTGCTGCCTGCGGATCCAGATCACTCTCAGTCCTTCCCAGACATGCACCATGTCTGCTTGCACGCTGCCATGCTTCTCGCCATGATGATAATGGAATAAACTGCTGAAACTTTAAGCCAGCCCCAATGAAACATTTTCCTTTATAAGAATTGCTACGGTCATAAAGTTTCTTCACAAGTAATAAGACCCTAATTAACTAACTAACTTAATTTTAAGTAAGTTCTATGTATGAACCCCACTTACAAATAAATAAATGTAATACAAAATTTAAAAGCATATGATACATACAAAAACAGTGGCAACGGTGAATAGCAGAAATATCTTTAAAGCACTAGAAGAAAAATTACTAACCCGAACCACCCCTCCTATAAGACAAGGAAAAAGAAAGAAGACAAAAACCTGCCAGCCTATGTAGAAACAGTAGCAAGGATGAATCGCAGAAGTATTTTTAAAGTACCAGAAAACAAAATTCTAACTCCATCCACACCTCCCAAACAACAGGGAAAAAACAAAACAAAAAGCAAAACCTGCCAACCCAGAGGTCAACATTGTAAGAGAGAAGGTATGGGACATACAAGTGCATACATGCTAAGACACAGCACATGTGTACAGTCAGACACACCTTGCAGGAGCTGGTTCTCTCTTTGCACCTTGTGGGTCCCAAGAACCAAACTCAGGTCGGGTATAAGCTTCAGTGCATGTGCCTTTGCCTGCGAAGCCACCTCACCAGCCCCCAGTCTAGAATTCTAAAACCTGGAAACATACTTTTCAAAAATAAAGGAAAATAACTTTGACAAATAAGAGAAAAATAAAGATTTCCAGTCAGTAAGAAAATAAAACCTAAAGGAAGTCACAACCAGAAAACCTGCAATAAAGAACAAAAGAAGTCAAGAAATTCATTTGAGCAGAAGGAAAACACTAAGAGAGCTGAAGCAATGCTAGTAGTTAAGACCACTTCACTTATGGGTTAGATTTTATGGTAGTTTGAACGAGAATGACCCTCAGGCATACTTGTTTGAATGCTTAGTCCTTAACTGATAGAACTTGGGGGGAAAGGAAAAAAGGTACGGCCTTATTGGAGGAGGTGTTCCACTGGGAGCGGGCTGTGGGGTTCAGAAGCCACGCCATTCCGAGTTAGCCCGCTCTCTCAGCCTCTCCTCCCCCTCCTCTCTTCCTCTCCTCTCCCTCTCTCTGCCTCCTGCCTGTGGATCAGATGCAGCACTCAGCTACTGCTCCTGCACCATGCGTACCTGCCTATTACCATGCTCTCCACCATCATGGTCATGGATTCATCCTATGAAACTATAAACAAACCCTCAATTAAACACTTTTTTTAAAGTTTGCCTGGTTATGGTGTCGACTCACAGCATACAAAACACTCTCCCTCTCTGCTTCTTTGGTGGTTTGCCTAGGAATGGCTCCATCGACTCCTGTGTTTGAATGTCTGGTCCACAGGGAGTGGCAATTTTAGAAGCTGTGGCCTTGTTAGAGGAAATGGGTCACTGGGGTGGACTCTGAAGTCCCAGAAGCTTAACACTGGCCAGTGTGTCTGTCTTCCTTCTGCTGCCTGCAGATCAAGAGCGTCAGCTCCTTCTCTAGCACTATGTCTGCCAGCACACTGCCATGCTTCCTGCCATGACAATAATGGACTAAACCTCTGAACTCTAAGCCAGCCCCGGGTACACATTTTCCTTTACCACTTGCCTTGGTCATGGTGTCTGTTCACAGCAATAGAAACCCTAAGACAGCCTCGTTCCCAGAGAACTCTGCAGTACCTACTGCAGACCCAGCTTTCCACCTTCCTATGGACCCTTTCAGCCTTCCACCACAACACACACACTTCTAGCTGCTCACCAACATTCCTTCCTGTCAGGCCCCAATACCCAGAAACAGCACCCAATACCTAGAAACATGTTCTACCTAGACCTGCAGTGGCTACAACTAGCAGGGACTCCCTACCGGGCAGCCCACTGCCACCACATGATCCCAGGATCCAGAAAGGGCAACAGAACCAAAGAACAGACAATCCACCCACAAAGACAAGACAAGGTATCAACACCTAGAATCACATTCGTCCAAAATCCAGATGCCTTGACACTAGTGCAAAAACATAATCCTAACACCCAAGGCAATTACATTTCCACTAAAATCCCAAAATCCTACTACTAGGCACTGAGAAATGCAATATAGTAGACGCATAAGAAAAGGACTTCAAATTAACTATTATGACTGTGCTCAAGGACCTCAAAAAGGAAATCCATTAATGAGCCCTGTGAAAACACAAACAGTGTAATGAAATGATGAAATGGTTTAAGACATGAAACTAGAAACAGAATGACTAAAGAAAACTCAAACTGAGGTCAAACTGCAAATGCAAAATTTAGGAAGTCAAACAAAAACTTCAGAGATAAACAACAGAATATAAGAGATGAAAGAGAATCTTAGGCAAAAAAGACAAAATTTAAAAAAATAGATAGCTTGGTCAAAGAAAACTTTAAATATAAAAATATCTAGGCACAAAACATCCAGAAAAGCTGAGACATTATGAAAAGACAAAATCTAAGAATAACAGGAATAGAGAAAGGAGAGAATATACATTAATGGTATAAAAATTATTTTTAACAAAATCATAGAAGAAAATCTGTCTGACTTAGAGAAGAAGGTCACGGTACAAGAAGCATATAGAGCACCAAATAGACTGAAACAGAAAAAGAAAATCCCTATGACACATTAATAATCAAAATACTAAATGTATAGAAGAGTATTAAAATTTAGAAAGGAAAACGACCAAATAACATAAAACCTACTAAAGTTATATGATATGTATGTATATCTATGTGTGTGTGTTGTATATGCTATATATAAAGTTAATGGCAAACCTATTAAAGTAACACCTGACTTCTCAATGGACTCTAAGGGCCAGAAGAGTCTAGGCAGATGTCCAACAAACTCTAATAAACCACAGATACCAGCCCAGACAGACAACTATACCCAGCAAAACTTTCTGTCACAATATAGATGGAGAAAGAAAGACATTCCAAAATAAATCTAAATTTAAGCAAATTATCTATCTACAAATCCAGTCCAACCCTCTAGAACTTCATCCTGTAGAGGCTAATCACAGCTCCCACCCCTCCAAAAAAACAAAACAAAACAAAACCACAAGGAATAAAGTATCTCAGACCAGCTAATCAAAAGGAGATGAAAGAGCACACCTCAACAACGAACACTACTCACTGATAATTCTCAACACCAATGGTGGTCTTAAAATTCCCCAATGAAAAGATACAGACTAACAGACTGGATATGAAAATGGGATCCATACTTCTGTTGCATCCAAAAAACACACTTTAACATCAAGGACAGATATCACCTCAGAATAAAAGGGTTAAAATATTCTAAGCACACAGACCTAAAAAAGCCACTGTCACCATTCTAACAGCTGACAAATCAAACTTCAAACCAAAACTAAGAGATAGGGAAGGCCACTAAATACACAGAAGAAAAAAAAAAAACCAACAGGAAGATAATGCAATTCTTAAAATGTATGCACCAAACACACAGGAACACCTAGGTTCATAAAAGAAACACTACAACTTAAATCACATATCAACCCTCACGTGGTAAGAGTAGGTGACTTCAATAACCCTCTCTCCCCAACAGACAGGTCATCCAGAGAAAAACTAAACAGAAAATGATGGAGCTAACTGGCATCATAAACCAAGTGGCCATAACAGATATTTATAGAACATTAAACATAAACACAAGAGAATATACTTTCTTTTCAGCAGCACATGGAACTTTCTCCAAAACTGAACACATTCTTGGACAGAAAGCAAGTTGTAACCGATGCAAGAATTTGAAATGACACCATGCATTCTATCTGCCTACTATGGAGTAAAGCTGGATATCAAATAACAAGAGAAAAAAGAAAGTTTACAAATTCATGGAAACCGAGTAACTCACTGCTGAATGAAAAATGAGTCAAGAAAGAAATTAGGAAAGAAATGTAAAAGCTTTCTAGAATTAAATGAAAATGAAAACACAATATATCCAAACTTACAAGAAAAATGAAGGTGATTCTAAGAGGCAAATTCATAGCACTAAGTGCCTATAAAAAGAAGAAGGGGGGGGCGCTCATTCTAATAACAGCACACCTGAAAACTCTATAAAGGAAAACAATGAAAAAGAAAAACAAATAACACTAAAAATGAGAAGGCAATAAATAATCAAACTCAACACTTAAATCAATAAAATAGCAACAAACAATACAAAGAACCAATGAAACAAGTTAGTTCTCTGAGAAAAATACTAGGAAGACAAAGCTTTAGCCAAATCAAGTCAAAGCAGAGAGAGAGAAGAATCAAATTAAAACTAGGAGATAAAAGGGAGAGGGAACAACAGACACCAAGGAAATCTAGAGACTCGGAAGGACATACTTAATTGGAAAGTCTGAAAGCAACGGATAGTTTCTCACTGTATAACACCTACCAAAGTTTAATCACAATCAGGTAAGCAATTTAAGCAGACCTATAATTCTTAATGAAATAGAAACAGTAATTAAAAGTTTCCCAACCCAAAAGCCCAGAGCCAGATAGTTTTAGAGAAGAATTCTCCCAGAGTTTCAAAAAAGACTTAACCTCCAATACTCCTCAAATTATTCCACAAAAAGAAACACTTTGCAATTCTTTTTACAAGACCACAGTTACTTTTACACCTAAACCACATAAAGACTCAACACAGAAAGAGAATTGCAGACCAATTTCCCTTATGAACAAACAAACAAAAAAACTCAAAAAAAAATACTTGCAAACCAAATCCAAGAACACGTCAAGCTCATCCACCATGATCAAGTGCACTTCATCCCAGAGATGTTCAAGATATATAATCAAAAAATGTAATTCATCGTATAAACATACTGAAGGACAAAACCCGCATGATCATTATATGCAGAAAAAGCCTTTGACAAACAAATCAGGAACAAGACAAGGTTGTTCACTCCCTCCATACTTTTCAAAATAATACTTGAAGTCTTAACTAGAACAATGAGACAACTGAAGGAGATCAAGGAAATACAAATAGAAAGGGAGGAATCTTTATTTGCAAGTGATATGATTACATACATAAGTGACCCTAAAAACTCCACCAGGAAATTCCTGCAGCTGATAAACATTTCAGCAAAGTTGCAGAATACAATCAGTAGACTTCCTACACATCAATAGTTCTCAATCTTCCTAATACTTCGACTCTTTACTACAGTTCCTCATGTTGTGGTGACCCCCAACCACAACATTACTTTTGTTGCTACTTCGTAACTATAATTTTGCTGCTGCCATGAATTATACTATAAATATATGATATGCAGGATGGTCTCAGGCTAACCCTGTGAAAGGCTTGTTCCATTCCCCTGGGTGTCACAACCCACAGGTTGAGAACCACTGCTATGTACAAATGTCAAGTAGACTGAGAAAGAAATCAGAGAAACAACACCTTTCACAATGGCCTCAAAAAAGAAAAAAAAAAAAAAAAGCTTAGGGTAACTTTAACCAAACAAATGAGAAAGACCTGTATGACAGAAACTTTAAGACACTGAGCAAAGAAACTGAAGAAGATATCAGAAGATGGAAAGATCTTCCAGGCTCATGGATCAGTCGGATTAATAAAGCAATCCACAGATTCAGTGCAATCCCCATGAAAGTTCCAATACAATTCTTCACAAATCTTCAAATGAAAATTTCCAGCTTGATATGGAAAGACAAAATACTCAGGATAGCTAAGAACAATCCTGAGTAATAAAAGAGCTGCTGGACTGGTCACTAACTCTAATCTCTAAAAACAGCCTGGTATTGACATAAACACAGACAATTGATCAACGGAATTGAAGACCCAGCCACTAAGTCCACACACCGAGAGACTCCTGGTTTTTCATAAGCCAGAAATACAAACTGGAAGAAAAAACAGCACTTTCAACAAGTGGTGGGGGTCTAAATGGATGACTGCACATAGGAGAATGCAAACAGATCCAAACATCTCCCTGCACAAAATTCAACTCCAAGCGGGCCAAGGACCAAATGGATCGTTTGCCTCATAAGGAAAAAAAAAAAAAAAAAAACCAGATACATTTAACCTAATAGAAGAAAAAGTACGAATAGTCTTGAACTCATTGGCACAGGAAACGACTTTTTGAATAGAACACTGATAGCACAGGTACTAAGACCAACAATTGATAAATGGGACCTATGAAACTGAAAATGTATGGAAAATGTTCTTTGGACATTTGGAAATAGTGGCAAGCTACAAGATGGGAAAAAAATTTTAACAACTACACATCCAATAGAGAGCTAATATCTAAAATACAACTAAAGAAAAAAAAATCCTGAACAGTGGGGTACAGATCTAAACAAAATTCTCAAAAGATGAAACATAAATGACTGAGAAGCACTTGAAATTTTCAACATCCTTAGTCATCAGGGCAATATAAACCAAAACTACTTTGAGATTTCATTTTACACCAGTCAGCCTGACCAAGATCAATAAAACAAATGACAGCTCATACAGTTGAAGGTGTGGAGTAAGGGGAACATTCAACTAATTGCTTGTGCTAGTGCAAACTTGCACATCCACTATGGAAATCAGTGTGGCAGTTCCTTAGGAAGCTAGGAATAGATCTGCCTCAAAATTCAGCTGTACCACTCTTGGACATATGCCCAAAGGACTCTACATCGATTATTGCTCAAGCATGTTCATTGCTGCTCTAATCATTTATAGCCAGAAAATGGAAACAGATTCCCTGCCCATTAACAGATGAATGGATAAAGAAAATGTATATTTACACAATGCAATAGTATTCAGCTGTTAAACAAAAAAATGAAATCATAAAACATGGAGGTAAATGAATGGAGCTTAAACTCATCCTCAGGGAGGTAACCCAGACCCCAAAAGACAAATATGTTATGTATTCACTTGTATGTGGATGTTAGCTGTTAAGTCTTCAATAAACAGGCTACAAGCCATACAGCCACAGAGGTTAGGTAGAGAGTAAGGGATTATAGTGGAAGGCAGGATCGTGAGGAAGGAGAAATAGAACGTATAGCTGTGGGTCGATGGAGGTGCTGGAAAAGGAGGATTAAACAAAGAAGTGGAAGTAACAAGGAATGAAGAAAGGAATTCAGGGAGGGACAGCTAAAACTAAGTGCCATTGAGGGGTCATATGGAACCTTCTACAGTAGAAGCTTTTTAAAATATGTATGTATAAGAAAGAAACCTAAGTGTAGTCACCAAATAACAGGGGAGACAATGTCCCAGCAAGACATCTCTCACTACCAAATGAAACCTCCAGCACCAGGAATGGGTTACAGATAACTGAGTGTCCCCATGGAAAGCCCCAAGCAATCCAGGCATCGCCAAGGCTATTGGCTGATTTTGACAAACTGATGGTTTGGCCCAAAAACACACAATTAAAAATAAATATTTTTAAAAGCACTGATCATCAAAAAAGCACACATTTAAGATATAGTCAACTAAGTTTTTAAAAATGTACTAAGGTTTTAAGTTGAGAAAGGATAATATTTTCTACGTATGGTGGCAAAGCAAAAGGCTTTGGGGGGAAATAGAGTTTGGGGTTTATTTTTTGGTTTTGTTTCTTTTTAGTTTGGGAGATTGTTTGTATGAGAAATGGTCTCACTGTATAGTTCCATCTTGCCAAGAAATCATTATGTAGACCAGGATGACCTTGAACCCACAGAGATCTGCCTGCTTCTACCTCGAGAATGCTGGGATCAAGGTATATGCTACCATTCCCGATGAACATATAATATATAAAATATAATGCATGATGATTTGTAAACCTGAGTGAGCAAAACCCATTAAATTTTAGGGGGGAAATAGTGACCTTGAGTTTGGCAAAGATTTCTGTTTAGTTCCTTAATAATATCCTTAAATAAAAATTATTTACTGGTGGAAGCAGATTCAAGATTGGGGGGAGGGTAGAGGGGGCTAGAAGTTGGTCCCAAGAGCCTCAGAATCCCACGGAGGCTTCTCAGGGAGGTGGAGGATGAGCCTGCAGAGTACATAATATCTCTAGAACAATTTTTAAAAAGGGGGGGGGGATCCTTATGAGAAGTTTTTTTTTTCCCTCTGGTTTTTCTAGACAGCGTTTCTCCTGTATTAGCTGTCCTGGAACTAGCTCTGTAGACCAGGCTGGCCTCAAACTCAGAGATCAGCCTGTCTCTGCTCCCCAGGTGCTGGGATTAAAGGCATGCGCCACCACCTCCCAGATGGGAAGTTGCCTTTAAAAAGTAGTTTCATGGAATTAAAAACAAAGACAGCGGAAAGAAGCAGCATGCTGGGCAAGAGAAGCAGAACTAGAGACACAGTGGCGACACCAGGTTTGGGAGTACTCACAGCCATGGCAGACAAAGGACCATGTTGTTGACAAGTAGGACTCAGGCTGTCAGGAGCCTTGGACCACCACAAGATGGCCTCGCCCTGTTGCTGCCACTCGACCCTAGTGGAGCTGCTGCCATTGCTGCCACCGCTCAAACTCATCACCCTGGGGGGAGAGGACAGTGCTGGCTGTCGAGCTGCAGGCTGCAAGCACAATGGTCCTGCCCGGTGTGCTGGCAGTGGGGCTGAAGCCAAGGTGCTACACAGCAGCCTGGAGATCGTGCAGGTCCTGCCCCCAGCACGCTCACCCAGCAACAAGACAGCCAAGGTGAAGAATGCTCAGACTTCCGTGTTTAGGCCGTGTTGCTCAGTAGTCTGTGCAGCAGCAGACGGCAGTGATCTGTGCAGCAGCTGCAGACTGTTGATGTCCATGCTCCATGATGCTGCCTGCCAGAGGCCATGTCCATGGTCTGTGCTGCCACTGGAGACCATGTTGATGCCTATGGTCCATGCTGCCTCTGGAAAGCATGACAATGATCTGGGCTACCACTGGCCCCTGGTCTGATATCTATGATACAAGCTGCCACTGGAACAGTGTGGAAGTTCATGATCCGTGCTGCCTTGCGTAAGGAAGCTTCTTTTGCACTGGTATCAAGGACCGCAGACTCATAACTGAGAATGAGAGACACTGAAGGCTTCTATGACACACAACCCCCACCCTCCCACAAAAAAGAAAGAACTCGTCCAGACAGGAAGTCATTAAAGAGAGCCCTTAAAAACGGATAAAGATGCTGAACTTGATGGCTTCACAGTTGATGGCTTCTGGGGAGACTAGGGGAAAAGGGGGACAAAGATGGGCCTCTGGGGGAGTGGGTGAGGTAAATACAACTCTGTTTTCTTTAAGGGGCTGGCCACTGGGAGTTTGACCATGCTCCAATGAGTATATAGACAACACACCTTGCACTTGGTGGGTTTTTTATTTGTTTGTTTTTGAGGGGGGACAAAAGAGTAGAAGGGTGGACCTGGGAGAAATGGGAATTGAGTATGATCTGGGTGCATTGTACAAAATTCCCAAATAATTAAAAATAATTATGCTGAGAAATAAATAAACAAATATTTAATTTCTAAAAGACAGTATTATTTATGTATGTATTGACTGATTGAATGTTATATATATGTGGGCTCATATACCACCACAGGCACGTGGAAAACAACGTACACCATGTAAGTCTCAGGGATTGAACAAAGGCGATCAGGATTGCCAGCAAGTGCCTTTACCCATTGAATGGGTCATGATCCCTTCCAAAGTAAAGACAGAAAGCATGGTATTTAAAAGCTCAGACTGTGGGGCAAACCTGCCTGATTTTGAAACCTGCATCTGTTACCAACCATAGGCAAAGAACTTAATATCTCTTTCCTTAGTTTCCACATGTGTAAATATAGAGATTGTGGTATGATACCATAACCAAATTTCTATGGAAATGAAATGAATAGATGTTTCTTTGTGGGTTGTTTTTGTTTTAGTTTTCTCCCAGTACTGGTGATCAAACCCAGGTCCTTGTGCATACTAAATAAGAACTATACCTCTGAGCTACAGTCCCAGCCTAACAAGTCAATATCTGTAAAGTACTTCACTGAAGCCTAACTATACAGTAATAAGTATGATAATAATTATTAAGCAAAATTAAGTTGATGTACTGCTATGGCTTGAATGTTTCTTTGAAAAACCATATTGTTGCACTTTTCCCAAAAGCACAATAATAAAATATAGAGCCTTAGAGAGGCAGTTATGCCAGGAGGGCTTGGCCTTCATGCATAGATTACTGCTGATAATAAAAGGGCCTGAGGCTGTAACTCTGATCTATTGCTTTACCTACCCATAAATGTATTCTACCATGCTATGATACAATAACCTCTTGATTCTGGATTTCCCAACCTGTAAGAAATACATCTTTGCTATTTATTTATCTATTTGTTTAAAATAAACATACACTGAGCAGGAGAGATGGCTCAGTGGGTAAGAACACTGTCTGTTCTTCCAGAGGTCCTGAGCTCAATTCCCAGCACCCACATGGTGGCTCACAGTCATCTATCCTGGGATCTGATACCCTCTTCTAGCATGTATGTGTATGCATGTATGAATAAATAAATCTTTTTAAAAAGAAACACTATTTAAATATACATAAGTAAATATATTTATTTAAATAACTTTCTTATACATATGGGCATTGTACCTGCATGTATATCTGTGACAAGTATATGTATGCAATGCCCATATAGGCTAGAGAGGCTTTAGATTTCCCAAAACTAGAATTACAGACGGTTTGACCCACCATGTGAGTGCTGGGAATTGAACCTGGGTTCTCTGGAAAAGCATACAGTGCTCTTAAACATTAGGCCATCTCTCCTGCCCCCTAGAAAAGTATTAAAGAAATGAAAGGTAACTTCTAAGTTAGTTATAAATATAACTTATAAGTTAGGAATAAATTTAATATGTCCTAAATAACTTTGGACTTATGTACAAAGTTATCAACCCTAACTGTTGACTTAGAGTATTCCTCTGAGGTACTAAAAAAAAAGAAAGAATTCATAAATGTTTTACCAAATATGTTACTCAGTGTTCACTGATAATAATTATAATAATGTTCACTGATAGTGTCCCTCATAAGGAAAATGGGGACAGAAACTATATCCACTTCATGAGCACTGTAAGAATTAAAGGAAATGTTATTTGTAAAATATTTAAAACACCAGATCATAATGCATACATAAAAACTAAGTTATTACGTTCAGTATTCGAATCTAATCTTGTTCACTATCTACTCACACACACTATTATATTGCCTTTTGTTCATTTATTTGTCCTAGCAATATTTAATACGTGTCTCTGGTGCACTATGATACTGCCATCAATAATCTCCCTTATTTAAAAATGACAAATAAAGCCAGGCATGGTGGCACACATCTTTAATCCCACCACTTGGCAGGCAGAGGCAAGTGGATCTCTGTGAATTTAAGATTAGTCTGGTATGCATATTGAATTCCAGGCCAGCCAGAGCTACACAGCAATATTCTGTCTCAAAGAGAGAGAGAGAGAGACAGAGACAGAGACAGAGACAGAGAGAGAAACAAAACAAAACAAAACAACACAACTAATAATGCTGTGTGGCACATGCCTTTAAGCCAACATTCAGAAATCAGAGGTAGGCAGATCTCTGAGTTTGAGGCAGCCTGGTCTACAGAGGGAGAGAGTCACAGTACAGCCAGGAGTACAGAGAAGCCCTGTTTCAAATCCCAACCCCAAAAGAAAACAACAATCAAAAAAACTAATAAAAATTTTAAAAACTAAATTACAAAATTATGTATTTTTAAATTTCCAAAGTTAACACATCTTTAAAGTTCTAAAACTGGGTCAGTTAAAGTTCTAAAATCGGTCACCCAGCCGTAGGACCTGAGTTCAATCCCTGGAATCCACATGGTGAAAGAAAACCAAACCCACAAGCTAAACTCTGACCTACATACACATAGGCACACAAGCATACATGCACACAGTAATAAATCCACGGAGTACACACACACCAACACACATACATACAAACATAAACATACACAAAATAAAAATTTTAATTAAAAAATTCTAAACTCTTTACAAAGCATAAAAGTAATATTTGCAGGGCCAATAAGATGGTTAGAGGTACTTGCCACCAAGCCTTAAGATCTCAGTTCAATCCCCAGAACCCACTTAGAGGGGAAAGGAGAGAACTAACTCCATAAAATTGTCCTGATCACCACATGCACCATGGCATGTGCACTCACAGACACATCATACATAAACACAATAATAGTAACATAAACAAATCCTTTTAAAAATAAAATGTATGCCAGGTAGTTGTGGCACATGCCTTTAACCCCAGCTCTCAGGAGGCAGAGGCAAGCAGATCTTTGAGTTTGTGAGCAACCTGGTGAGTTTCAGGACAGCCAAGGTTTCTTTGAGAAACCATGTCTCAAAGAAACAAATTATTATTGTTGTTGTTGTTACTACACCTTAACACTGGCCTAATAAAACAATTCTGATCCCACCATAAAAATATGCTTATGTTGAGAATTCTCTTTTGTTGGTAGGAGTTTAGTACTTTTTGCTGCTTAATTTATTTATTTTTATTAATTACAGTTTATTCACTTTGTATCCCAACTGTAGCCCCCTCCCAATCCCACCATTCCTCCCTCTTCTCCACCCATGCCCTTCCCCAAGCCCACTGATATTGGAGGTCCATCTGATCCTAGTCTATCAGGTCTCATCAGGACTGGCTGCATTGTCTTCCCCTGTGGCCTGGTAAGCCTGAGTCCCCCTCAGGGGGAGGTGATCAAAGATCAGGCCACTGAGTTCATGTCAAAGACAGTCCCTGTTCCCATTACTACGGAACCCACTAGGACACTGAACTGTCATGGGCTACATCTGTGCAAGGGTTCTAGGCCATCTCAATGAATGGTCCTCAGTTGGAGTATCAGTCTCAGAAAAGACCCCTGGGCCCAGATTTTTTTTTTCTGCTTTCCTTGTGGAGCTCCTGTCCCCTCGGATCTTTTTATTTACCTCCTCTTTCATAAGATTCCCTGCACGCTGTCCAAAGTTTAGCTATGAGTCTCGGCTTCTGCTTTGACACTCTGCTGGGTAGAGTCTTTCAGAGGCCCTCTGTGGTAGGCTCCTGTCCTGTTCCCTGTTTTCTACCTCTTCCGATGTCCATCCTGTTTGCCTTTCTGAATGAGGACTGATCATCTTACCCTGGGTCCTCTTTCTTGCTTAGCTTCTTTAGGTGTACAGATTTTAGTATGATTACCCTATATTGTATATCTAATATCCACTTATAAGTGAGTATATACCATGTGTGTCTTTCTGCTTCGAGGAGACCTCACTCAGAATAATCTTTTCTAGTTCCCACCATTTGCATGCAAATTTCATGATTTCCTTGTTTTTAATTGCTGAGTAGTATTCCATTGTGTAAATGTACCACCATTTCTGTATCCATTCTTCAACTGAGGTTGTTTCCAGCTTCTGGCTATTACAAATAAAGCTGCTACGAACATGGTTGAGCAAATGTCCTTGTTGTGTACTTGAGCATCTTTTGGATATATGCCTAGGAGTGGTATAGCTGGATCTTGAGGTAGCACTATTTCTAATTGAGAAATTGCTGCTTAATTTTTAAATGTCTTTATCTTACAAGTTTTGCCTACATGTATGTATGTGTACCACATGCATACCTGGTGCCCAGAGAGATCAGAAGTCAATGGATCCTCTGGCACTGGCGTTACACATGATTGTGAGCTACCACACAGATGTTGGGAAACAAGCCCAGGGGTCCTCTGCAAAAATAACGAAGTGCTCTTAATCATTCCTGTCCGCATTCTGCTCCTTACTATATAAATCAGAAGTTCCAAATACTATCAAAGGTTGTACTGTTCCACCAAAACTCAGAAGACCATTACCAAAACCTCAATCTCCAACAAAAACCTGTGACTAACCAATACCATACTACCTCGCATCTCCCCAAAAGACTTGCGAGACCCTTCTTCCAGGGCCTACGCTTCCAGCACTCCAAGTGCCCATCTTCGGCTCCTCTGGAGTGATCCTTACTCCTAAACACATAACACAGCATGCAAGAAATGATTTCCCTGCATGAGAAAACATACAGTATTTGTCTAAGCTGAGCTTGTTTCTCATTTCACTTAACACGATGGTCTCCAGTTCAGTTCATTTACTACAAATGATGTAATTTTCTTTACAGGTAAATAAAACTGTTACTTGTATATATATAATATATGCATATATATATATATATTCACACATATACACATACACACATACACACACTACCACCATCCCAAAAAGGAAAAGTTTTCAAGTAATTTTATTGCCACTCTGAGCACTTTTGCATCCCATTTTGGGGCATGATCTTCCAATATGGAATTATTTTTATTGGCCGAACTGAGGTTTTTGACTATTTACATCTTGTTTCCATTAGGTAAGGTTGACATATAAATATATTTCATTTCTAAAATACCAATACTAATACTGACATCATAATTATATATATTTAAATGCTTAATTTTTGCTGAGCTATTAGAATATAGTGTTTTATATTAAAGATTCCCACACTAGTTTTTAAATATTTGATTGCATCACATTCATTTTTACACATGCAGGGAAACCATACATTGCAACTTGCTAGTGGTTGTTGCTGTTTATTTTTGTTAAATAAGGATAATTCTTTTAACATTTATCTATCAGTGTACCATGGGATGCAGAGGTCAGATATCTATAAAAGGTATGTCTCTGTTTGATCATTCTATAAGGGACAGTGGACAAGAATTACTACCTGGAAACACCAGGGAATATGTTAAGCAGTTCACACATCACCACTCAACACTAACCACTCTCAATGACAGCATTTGCTGTCTCTCTACTCCATGCTTCTACGTGTTCTCACAGGCTAGACTAAAATATCCTCAAATATAAGAACTTCATATCATATTCTTATCTCCCCTCATGTTTCTTTCTTTCTTTCTTTTTTGCCTTTTAAATGTGCTAGTTTAATTCAAAGCGATACAGAATTCCAAGTACAACAAAGATGAAACAGCAGGCTCTGGCCTGGGTTTTCTTTGCATTCAGAGCTGAGACAGGAATTGCTGAACACTAGAGACAATGAGCCATTGTATTTGTTTTACTACAAAAGTTTATTACAATGTACAACAGGCTCCAGGATAACACCTCATTCTAGCTGTAGGTGGCACAGATGCTGTGGCAGGGGATCCAGATGTTTAAATAGGAATGGAAGAGGATCACCATCACCTCAGATATGAGGAACGGCTTACTTTTTGCCAGATTTCTTAATTCCACCTGTGGCCAGGGGCCCCTTCCCCGTGGCCTTGGCTTTTAGCTCCTCGAATTTCTTCTGCTCCTCTTTCTGTTTCTGCTTGAAAGCCTTATCCTCCTCATCCATCTCCTTGGCCTGCTTCTTGGGCTGTTTCAGGGCTTCTTTTTGCCACCTTCGCGGCCGAACATGGCGCCGACCTCCCCTCATGTTTCATCTCTCCATCCATCCCTCTTTCTTGCCATTACTACTGTAATTACTACTGGCACTAAAAGCTATGGTGCTTACTGTATTTTATACCATGTTTGTAGAGTAAAAAGTCCAAGCTCACTTCCAGGTTTTGAAAACTCAACCAGTCCCTGAGGCAGGGAGACCAGCCATATGGTGGAATCTGTTGACAGCTCTCAGTGTTCGTTGAATCATGAGCTTGAGCTTGAAATCACACCAAAGCTCAGGACTTGGAATCCCACCAATCCCCACCCTGGAAATCTCATCTCCACAAGAAACACTATATTAAGCCCACTTAATTCTCTGCTGCTTCTTACCCAAGCATAGCTAGCCACCCTCTTGTATCTTTCCCAAAAAATCTCTTGTGTGAGGTTTGTTGTGCGCTGTGACTTTGTGCTATTCCTTGACTCCACACCGGCAAGATACCTTTCTCTTCAGAGCTGCAACACTTCCATTGGGGAAACTTTCCCCTCTGAGCTGCAACACTTGTATTGCGGAAACCTTTCCCCTCAGAGCTGTAACACAATGCTGACACTGCTAAATACTTTTCACAACAATCCCATAAAGTAGATAAGAAAACAGGTGTGGAAAGATTAAGCAACTGGCGTTATCAGATTAGTACGGGCATAGACTGAAAACTCCTGCAACATCCTCCTTTGTGGAGTTTTTCACCCTCCCTTAACTGTTATAGTAATCGTACTAGGTCAAGTTGACAAATTCAAACTACATTTCCCAGAATTCTATTCCAGGTTACAGTTGGCCAAAGGAGCAAATTACTCTCTGAAACATGATTCAACGAACACTGAGAGCTGTCAACAGATTCCACCATATGGCTGGTCTCCCTGCCTCACATACAGCTGTTCTCCCAAATCCAGGTCCACCACTAAAAGCTTGACAAAGCCAATGAAGATGTGGCTGTGCAGAAATGTCATCTCACAGACTTTCTGCAGCTCCACCCTGTGGCCCCCTAGTTTCACCTACCATCTGTGTAGAACCAGTTTCAGACAAGTTGGTAAGTGGCTTTTCTCAAATCTGTCCTCACACAGTAGGTAGGGTCTGAGTCTCTTCCACAACACATCTGCTTGTAGTGTTTTCTTAAACCTCTTATTCCATATATTACAGTAGCTGTATTTCCCTGATAAAGCTCTCACATAGTTCAAGAACCGATTCTCCTTCCAATCTACTGACCAAAAATTGCGGGCAACTTTCCCTTCTGAGATTTTTGCATAACCAAATTCAAGGTGTTTGGCCCTCCCCTGGCCTCCAATTAAATCATTTCTGTAATGCTCATTTTTGCTTCCAAGGAAGCCACTTTTCCCTACTTGCTCCTCTTACTTAAAAAAAAAAAAAAAGTCAGGATTTAGTGAGAATACCAGTCAGTGTAGCTACCAGATTAACAAACGGCAATAAAAGCAAGATTAGTAATAAATGCAAGATTCACAAAGGGACACTTTACCATCTTGTTAAAGATGGAAGGATAGGAAAGGAAAAAGATATTGGTAAATACCTGTCTCAAAAAAACCACTCTCTTATGTACTATGTTGGACTTATCAAAGTATCTCCCTAAAATTTTGTTTCTACTGAGCATAAAAGATTGTATATAGCCAGGCATAGTGGTGCATACCTGTAATCCCTGCACTTGGGGAGGCAGAAACAGAAGCATGCGGATCTCTGTGAGTTCAAGGCCAGCCTAGTCTACAAAGTAAGTCCAGGACAGCCAAGGCTACACAAAGAAACTCTGTCTTGAAAAACAAACAAGATTGCTTATAATTTCCAATATGGCCAGGCGGTAGTAACACATGCCTTTAATCCCAGCACTTGGGAGGCAGAGAAAATGGATCATTGTGAGTTCGAGACTAGCCTGGTCTTCAAAGTGAGTCCAAGACAGCCAGGGCTACACAGAGAAACCCTGGTCTCAAAAAAACAAATAACTTTCCAATATTTTTTTCTTTTTCTAAAAGATTCCTCAGCTTTTGGCTAAAGTAGTTCCAGAAAAGTATTTCACTAGTTTGATTTCTCCACCATAAAATGGAATAATTCAACTCTTTTGTGTGTTTTTCTAGGACCCAGGACTTCTTCATTGCCCCACAACTGACTATGACTTCTAGCTTACTCTTTCAAGTATCAACTGAGAGCCTAAAATCCTGCACTATAAAGCACAGTAAGGTATATGGGTATAAAATTATTTTAAGAAATTTAATTCAGATCAATTAATCACATTAAATAAAGCTATTATCCTGTTTCCAAGAGCTATTCTAAAATAAATCTACCCTCATACTGCTGTCATGTTTAACAACTTCGCAAGAAAACAAAAATCAGAACACTACATGTCCTCTATTAAGCGGTGCATCTCAGAATCATATGCTAGACAGGTCTTTCATACAAGAACACCCAGGCAAATGTAAATCCCTCCATGGTAAAGCACTAGGCAGAGCAAGGCCTGAGTCTGGTTCACCTGTGTTGAAAAGCATTCTGTCTCAGTCAATTTCTAATAAACAGCAGATTTATGGCTACAAGCAAGTTTCCTACCTATAGTTGTGTAGCAGTTTTCTGATGGACTGAAACATTGCATCACACAGGAAAGCTCCTTAAGACAGAAGGTAAACAGGAAGTCCCTGAAACTTTACTAGATTTACTAAGCCCCTCTCTACCGGAGAGTAAGAAGCAAAGACTGCTGATAAATTACTCTTAGCCAAAGGCAGGCTGCAAAGAAAACTCTAGACCAGACCAGCTGTCTAGAAGTTTAGACTAACTGAGTCACTTGTAAAGGACACTCTCTAGCCTGTTAAGCTGTGTGCAGGCTGTGCAGTGTGCGCCAGCTTTCCAGCTTGTGTGAGCTGTCTCCCATGCTGGATTGAACTTAGATGAGTCTTTGAGACGTTTTTGCTCCTTCAAGTAACCCCTCACCCATATTCCTGTAAGTGATCCCAATAAAATCTAATGGCTCACCAAGCTGGACTTTGGTGATGAGCACGCTCTGGCCTGCCGTGGGCTCCCTGTCTCGGGTGAGACCTGTGTTGCATCTCCCCAGGAAAAGTCATGTCACACATCACCTGCCTAGACTGTGACCATAAGATAAAAAGAGAACATTTTTTCTTGTTTTAATCTAATTTTTAAAAATGAGATTAGTGTCTCTGTGTCATTCTAAACAGAAACCAAAAAATTTATCAGAGTATCTTCAAATCTTTTCCACTCACAGGCCTTTTCACCTGAGAATTTTAAACAACCAGGTATACAAAATAGATAATTCAAACATTTACTGAAAACTGTAAAGAATTTTATTTTAAATGGATTTTTAAATCATTTTCATTATTATTATTGTGTGTATGATAGATTGTATGTGTTGGCACACACATACTATGGCATGCTTGCAGAGGTCTGTTCTCTCCTTCCACTTGTACAAGGATTCCAGAAAGCACACATGGCTCATCAGGCTTACACAAAGCAAAATCACTTTTATTTGATGAACTGTCTTGCCTCCCAGATTTTTATTTTAAAAAAATGCTTTGAAAGAGACATAATTTTATCAATTAATAAAAATGAAAGCAAATTTGCATTTGGAAAAAATGGATGCACTTGCTCATTTTTACATTTGTATATTTATAAGATGCTTTTAAGAATTATGCTTGACTATCATGCTGCTGGGTGAAGAGTATCTTCAAAAATGTTCAGAACTGACCATTGCTTGACTCTGTAATCAGCTGACAGCGCAACATGCAGTACAAAATGGCAGCAGTAAATTTCGGGTCCTTTCAAAAGTGCTAGAAATATTAATCCCAAGGCCAAATTCACGCAAGATTTTTTTTCTTTATGACACTCGAGACAGCAAATCAAAGTGTTTGTGAGATCCTTCCTTAGGAGCCACCCACCTTATTCTGTAAGGCAGAATCTCTCGTGGGTTTAAACCTTGTCAAGTAGTCCAGGCCAGCTGGCCGTGAGCCTCAGAGGTCCACTTGTCTACGTCTCCCCAGCACTTCCCAATCACCACTCCCAGCTTTTAACACAGGCTCCGGACTCGGGTCTTCACGCTGCACAGCAAGTACTAACTTTACTTGCAGTTAACTCCCCAGTTCTCAAACAGCATTTTAAAAAGCAAACGTTCTAACACAATCAAAAACCGTATTAACCTATTATTTATATCCTGAAACATAGCAGTAAAAAAGTACTGTCTTTGTTTTCCATAAATAAATCACTATGCCTCTATAAGAGAAAATTTTGTATATACAGTTAAAAATACAAGTCTTAATACATAATTATCTACAATCTAAACCCAGGCAGTGTTCACTGGTATTGCATGGTGTGACTGAACATGTTGTATGTTTAGAAACAAGGCTACAATGAGGTTTTCAAATACAACAAGGACAACACTGCCAGAAACACTCTGGATGTGTTATGTGCTGGATTTTGAGTTTATTTTGTCACTGAGTTCAGACACCCTTTCCTGTTGTCAAAATATTATGCAAGCCCAGGTGAGACTGTGACCCACAGTTAAAGATGCTGTGATTTACATGATGTGATTTCACTGGCCTAGTAATATCTTACTGTATTATATGGCACACAAGATGTAATAATTACTATTAAACAGTACTTATGAACTTTATTTTTTTAAAGTAGAGGTGGTGAACACACAGAAATTTGTTTTTGTTTTTGCTTTTGTTTTGTTTTACAAAATTTCACTGTGTAGCCCTGGCTGACCAGGAACACTCTAGACCAGGCTGGCCCTGAAGTGAGAGAGCTCCACCTGTCTCTACCTCCTGAATGCTGAGCTTGAAGACAGGCACCAGCAATCCAGCTAACACTCTATTTTTAAAGGTGACATGGCATTTACCCAACTGAGATCAGTACATAGCTACATCCTAATGATTTCACTCCAAAGCCATTATATCCTGTGATGTGAGGGGGGAAAAAAAAGTTCTAAGATCATGCACCACCAAACGTTATGCCATAGTATTGGCTCCTGAGGATTTCCTTGTGGTTAGAAGGTTTACTCAGGGACATGCCTAAAGAATTTTTGGCCAAGAGGATTTCTGAAGGGAGTAGCTTCCAACAACAAAATGCAGCATGATTAAAATATAAACCTTTGCTCTTTTCAACCACAGAGATTTGTAATTTTAATACAATCATACTTAAACTCCAGCTATTTATTCTAGTGAAAAAACTACACCATCAATTTTCTAGCCATGTATCAGGTTCTCCTAGTATCCCAGTATTTAAGTGAGCACACTTGCCAGACTGCTTTTTTCTAAGTGTGTGAGTGTGCATGTGTATTACATACATGTGCCACAAGTAGATGCACAATTACTCAATTGCACAATTGATCAGAATTCCATGACTTCACACGTATAAATGACAAGGGTGAAGAGGAACAACTCATCTGAGGGGATTTTTAAACAAACAAATAGAAAATGCTGCCTTATCTCAGAAGTTTCCAGTGTACACATTCCCAGAGAACACAGCATATGTGAGTCTGTAAGCAATGTGGAAGCTGCAAGATAGAAACCTTTGTTCCAAATGGAAAAACCATGAAAACCTCAACTCTACAGTGCTGACAACTCAGAACAAGCTCCTCTAAGCCCCAGTTTCTACTATGGTTGTTCACAGATTTTAAAATGTGGAATAAGGCTAGGCATGGCAGCCCATGCCTTTAACCCTAGCATTCAGGAGGTAGAGGACAGGCAGATCTCTGACTCATTGCAGCCTTGTCTACATGGCAAGTTGTGGGCTAGCCAGGGCAACAGAGTAAAACCTTATCTCAAAATAAATAAGCAAACAAATAAATTGTAAAAAGTGTGCAGAGGTGACTAAGTAGTAGAGTACCTTCCTCGTATGCAGAAGATCTTAATCACAAGAAAAAAATAATAAATATGTCACCAGTTGAGCCAAGTTTCTGCAACACAGGAAACATTCAAACGGTACTTCCCCTTCTACACTCTAAAAGTTACAGAAAATCATATGATGTCCTCAACTTCAGAAGACAATCCTCCATGAAGCAAGACCAGAAAGCCAAAGAAGAGACATGGCTGAGATACAAACCAACAAGGAGACCTAGAAAAAGAGAGAAAGAGGAAGAAAGGAAGGAATAGGCAAGATGAAGTAAAAGCTGATGGAAAATAGAGTTAAATACAGAATTAAAGCACTCATGAATGTGCAAGAATGAAATGAGGTCTGTGTATCTCTAACCCTGCATAAAAAATTAATTCCAATAAATCAAAGACCTTAATGGCATAGCGAAAACACTTCAAGATATTGCTATCTAAGGGCTTTCTGAAAAGGTCTCCAATAGCACAGAAAGTAACTCAAAAAGTTATCAAATGCAGTTACAAAACATTTAAAAAAACTTCTGCAAAGCGAAGTGGATAATCACCAAAGTGGGAGGGGGGGGAGTAGTCTGCAATATGGAGAAAGTCTTTGCCCCATTGGACAAGGATCTAATATCTAGAATATATGAAGAACTGTAACAATTAAACACTAAATATATATATATATATACATACACACACACAGATCATCCAACCAATAAATGAGCTAATTAGATGAACAGATAGCTCTCTAAAGAAGATACACAAATAACCAATAAATATATGAAAGTATTCAGCATCCTTAGCCAAATGCAAATTAAAACTCCTTTGACATTCCATTTCACCCTAGTCAGAAAAACTATCATCCAAAAAGAGAGAAGGTGGGAACTAACAACCAACGATGGCAAGGATGTGTGGGTTGAGAGGAACCCTTACATACTGCAATGGGAATGTAAACTTGTATAGCCACTATGGAAATTAATATAAGGCTTCTCAAGAAACTCAAAATAGCACCAAATAACCCAGCTACATCATATACCTGAAAAACTCAGTATTATTTATTTTTCTATTGCCAGGATAAACACCAGAACCAAGGCAACTTTCAGAAGGAAAATTTTGTCTGGCTTATGGTTCCAAAGGTGAAAAAGTATGGCAGAAGCAGCACGCATGACAACCAGAGCAAGAAACAGAGAGCTCACTCATCAACCACAAGCACAAAGCAGAGAGAACAAACTCAAAGCAAGAGGAGGCCTGAAGCTCTAAAAGCTCACATCCAATCACATACTTCCTTCAGCAAAGCGCACCCCAAACAGCACTACCAATTAAACACTGACCGTTCGAATCCTCAAGACTAAGAGGGACATTTCTCATTCTAATCACCACATTCCCTTCTCTGCCCACAACAGTCTCGTGGCCATATCATGATCCAAAATGCATTTAGTCCAACTTCAAAAAAGCGTGTAATCTTTCACAATCTGTGATCCCTAACGTTGGTTCTCAATACAACTAAATCTGGAATCAACTAAAACCCAGGCAGCTGGGGCACACCTGTGAAGGAAGGGATTTTCTTGATTGGATCATTTGAGGTAGGAAGAGCCACTCTAAATCTTAACCACATAAAAGGATGTGGGAAAAGGAAGCCTTTGCTTTGTGCCAGCTTGCCTTTCCTTCAACAAACTCATCCATCACGTTCTGAGGCATTCCTTTGCTGGTTTAGAACCTACTTCTTCCAGATTCCACCACAGACTGAAGACTAGCAACTTCCTAGGAATCCCCTAAGACTCCGGCACCAGATGAAAGCTGCTGAGACACACAATCTCCTGAACCTCCATTCTTGCCTTTGCAAAGGGAGACTACCATTCAAGAACTACCCAGACTACAGCCTATAAGCCATTCTAACAAATCCCTTATATATGTATATGTACATATATTCACTTTTTTCTACCAGTTCTGTTTGATTACAGAACCCTGACTAATGCACTGTTTAAAAATCCAAAGTCTAAAGTCTCTTCTGAAACTCAAGGCCAGAGGGTCTCCTCCTCTCAGTTTTATTTCCCTTACCCTATTTTTACTAAAATGAATGCCATCAGCCCTAATCATATTAATAGAGTTTCGCTGTTCATGAAAGAGACATGATTTGTGTGTTGCACACCTGTAGATTTCCTATAATATATACATATATTTTGAAATGAAATACACATATATACATATATACACAAATAACCATATTTATATAAATATTATTTATAAATATGTTTATAAATATACATTTATAATATATTTATATATGTGTAAATACATACACACACATAGTATATGTATGTGTGCAAACTCACATGCATGAGTACGACAAGGATTGTCCTGGACATGCTGTACCATTTACACATCATAACAAATCTGTGTGTTAAGCTCTGTAATCTTTACAAATAAGGCAAGTTAAACGTGGAGCAATTAAAGGGTAGCACTAGGACTCATTTAGGTCTAAGTGCCAAACTCCTATTTACGGCCTTTATCAGTTCTTAACCTTCTTAATGCTGTGACCCTTTAATACAGTTCTCATGTTGCGGTGACCATAACCATAAAACTGTTTTTGTTGCTACTTCATAACTAATTTTACTATTAAAATTGTAATGTAAATATCTGTGTTTTCTGATGGTCTTAGGCAACCCCTGTGATACTCCACTCCAAAGGAGCTCAAGACCCACAGGTTGAGAACTGCTGACCTTTATCTTCTTTGTCTTCTGCATTTTTAAAGTATCTTCAGTAGGATTATAAGTAGTCAGTTCACATCTGGAATTTGTTCATTAGGTTCCTACAGTTGCCTATTTTTCAAGGCCTTGGGAGACACACTCAAGGGGCTTACTGCATTATCGGTAAGGCCTACTACCTGGGTAAACCAACAGAGAGGCAGTGTGTAAAACCAGGGCTGCTGGAGCCAGACAACCCTCATCTGAACCCGAGCTCTACAGCAGGAGATTCCAAACACAGGCAGACTACCTACAATCCCAGAGACTCCAGCTCCTCATCTGAAGTCTGGATATAGTTTGAATTTATCTCTAAAAATCTTAAAAATCCACAAAACCAGATTTTAATTAACATAGCAGCTGCCCAGGATATTTTACAATTTCCATGATCTTGTTTCCATCTGTTGACCAACACAAGATTACTACAATGAATTCACAAGTCAGCTTGACAAGGATATTACCACACTACAATTTGTAAATGAAAAATTATTATAAAGAGCTGATGAGATGACTCAGTGGTTAAGGGCACGGGCTGCTCTACCAGCGGACTTGGGTTCAATTCCCAGCACCCATACAGTAGCTTACAATAATCTGGAACTCCAATTTCAAAGACTCCAACACCCTCTTCTGGCTTCTTCAGGCACCAAGCATGTGATATTGAGATATACAGGCAGGTAAAATACCCAAACACATAAAATTTTCAAAGATGAGTGGAGACTAGGTTAGAGTCACCAAGGTGCTCATTTATCATGACCCCAGATGTCTTTTTTTTTAGACTGGACGGCTCTATTTAGTTAGCTTCAAACTCAGAGATCACCTGTCTCTGTCTCCTAAACACTGGGATTACGGGCATGCACCACCATGCCCCAACAGATATCTTGCTAACTGTAGTAGGAAACAGGTTTTACTATAATTCCCTTAAACATATGATCAAAAAGCATTAAGAACAAAAGGGACGAAGCTAGCATTCTTGTTCTTGAACTCTTTAAAACTAGTTTATAATCAACAGCTAGTTTAAGTGGGACAGAGAAAAGAGCTTCTAGTTGACTTCACTGAAAGAAAAGTCTCTGACAAATCCAGAATGTGAGTCATTTTCTAAGACAACTGAATCCTGGGTCTCTGTTACTTCACAAGAAGAGTTTGGATAGTCTACATTAGAATAGATTTGAAAGGGTTAAACATGTTTGTGTAAGAACGGCTGTACAAAGCTCTAACAGCCCTTTCAGGACAACTGGAGAGATTTAAATACTATGATCTTAGATTACACTGAGGAGGGATTGGAGCTACAGCCCATCAGTTAAGAGCACCAGCACCAGGGGCCTTGCAGAGGGCTCAGATTTGGATCTCAGCACCCATATGGTGGCTCACAACTACTTGCAATGTTAGTTCTAGGCGATCTGATGCCTCCTTTGACTTCCACAGGCACCAGTCATGCACACGTACACAAAGTGTTTTGTTTTGTTTTGTTTTAATTATGTTAAAGAATATGAACAAAAACAGTACTTTATCCATGCCAGAAAAAAAAAAGTGCCCTTATCTTTAGGCAAAACAAGCAGACACATCAAGGGTAAAGTATCATAACGTCAACAGCTCAGCTTTAAGCAGTTCAACTAAAAACAATATATATTTACAAACAAATACTGCAAGTTATCAACAAATGTTGAATGGAGAAGGTCACCATATGGCTGTTTAGCACTAACAGATTTTCTTTATGCTTAAACTGTTTCATGATAAAAAGTTGTGGAGAAAGGACCTAGAGAGCTCCAGTTTTCCAAAGCAGGCACACAAGCAACCTAAAAGCCCAACTGCAAAAAGCATAGCACACTAAACACTGCAGCATCTAATAGAGGTCTGTCCCTTTAGCAACAATCAACTAGAGAGCAACACTCCACCTAAAACACCACTTAAGTGATTCCATTTTAATACATAATTATTTAAGATAAGCCCTTGACAACTAGCTCTTTCCAAACAGATACACTGAGAGCATGACTAGACAACCAGTCTGAAATAATATTAAATTCAACCTACTTTGACAAATGTCTGCGTAAATGTGACCTCTTCCCTACACTTTATCAAAGACAGTCAACTACACGTTTTCTTCAAAGGGTAATAAACTAGTGAAATTTGAGTATTACAGTTGAGCATTTCTATTACATGAAACTTCAATTACTCTAAAGGAATTCATCAGCATTTTCTTCTGTAAAAAGCTCCAGCTCTGATTACTAATCAAACATTACATTATGGTGCTAAAATTAAAATGCCTGTTAACTGACTGGTAACATTTTGCATAGATTCTTAAATCACAACAAATCACTTTCTGTAAAGTTGTACATATTGACTTTTGACATTAAACTCTGAAATACTACATAAAACAATGCAAAGTCACTAAGTATATTGACATTGCCACATAATGAGCAACAAAAATAACCTGTGAATTCCCTATCTACATCAACATAGTGCAAAAATAAAAACATAACCTCAAGAAGTATGCAGTTTTAGCAAGCATATTTCTTTTCAATAAGATAGAAAATGGTTTTCCTGTACAGTCCTAATACACTAAAAGGATGCGCAGAGCCATTTTCCACAAGTGATGCCTTTGGAAACTAAAATGACTAGGGATACGCTGCAACAAAATATATCTCCAACAACCTAAGTCAGCGTAAATACTATCCAGCTAGGTGTTTCGAACTTACAACCAGGGACAAACGCTCCAGCCAATCCCATTTCCCTAACATACTTGTTTTTGCAAGACGGAGAAACGAAGTCCTTACAGAAACATATCTGTACATCTGAACTGAGGGGCTGCCTCGATGACCACTGGCTGGCATGACCTTGGGAAGTTACACCTTCAGCTCGCTGAGCCTCAGTTTTTTTCATTTTTAAAGCTGGTGGCCTGCACACTCGTCCCGCGGGGCTGGGAAGAAGAGACGAGTTGACGTACAAGTACAGGGAGCAAAGTATTTGCACCGACCGCTCCACGATGAGGGGAAACAACCTTCCTCCACAGCCTGCCTGCCACACCGACAACCCAAAGACAAGCACATTTTTTGGCTTAAAGCACGTCGGTCCCAGCTTGCCTTCGATCAGCTAGTTGCAACCTTCTGGTTAGAATAAAATTCCCGCCGAGCACGAGCCTGACAGTTTCCCAGCCCACGTCGCCCTGACCTGGGGGTTCTGAGGTCAGCCCGAGCCCAGCAGGGCTATCCCCGACCCCCTGCAGCGGAATTCCCGTCCCGGGGCCCAGTCGCACGCTGAACCAAAAGCGCTTACCGCCGCTGGGAGGGGATCGCGGAGCCGAGGGCCGCGAGGAGGCCACCGAGCTGGCCCCTCCGCCCCCGCACGGCCTGTCACCGCGCCCCCCAGGAACGGCGCCTCGCGGGGTCCCCGAGGCCCGAAGGGCCGCAGCAGAAACCGGGCACGGGCCGGCGACCAGGCCCAATCGGCTTCACATAGGGCAGCGGGCGCGCGGACCGGGGCCTCTCGCCCGCTCCTGGAGAGCTGCAGCCCCGGGGCCCGAGGGGTGAGCTGGGCCGATGAGGAGGAAGCCACGGGCCCGCGTCGCCGGGAGCCGGGGAAGCAGCGGGGCGGAAGCGGCGACTCTGCCACCGATCGTCCGCCGCGGATCGTCTCTGTCGCTGGTCGCCCGACCCGCGAACGCCGCGCCACCCTCGCCAGGCAATGCGGCTGAGGACAACCGGGCCGCCACTACACACAGACCCGTGATGTCTGGCGTAGCACGGCGGCGCACGTCACGGCGGCTCGCTCGGGCGCGCGCAGCCCCTCCGCCCGCCCGGAGCGGAACCCGCCGCGGCCGCGCGCCCGGGGGGGAGGCGAGCGAGCAGGCGCCTGCGCAGTGCGCGCTCGGCGCCGCGCACCCGGCCCCGCCCACCCGAGCCCAGCTCGCCGACCGCGCGCGGCGGAGCCTCTGAGTTCTGCGCGTGCGCACAGTGTAGCGCGTCAGAGACTTGCAGGAAGGGTTTCCCCCTGAGGACGCAGAGAGGCGAAGCCGCCGAGAAGCGGTTGACTGTCTCCCAGTCCTGGCAACCATCTGCTGCTGCAGAAGTTTTTAAAGGACTTTAGAAATCGCTGTCCTCACCTAAAAGCACCGCCTTGGTCGCAAGCTAAGTTTTAAGCGTTTTCTGGTTGGTCCAGAACGTTTATTACTTTTCCAGTTTACGAGAGATGACTTGACATCACATCCCCGGAACAAAAGATCGTGAAATCTCTTTCACCAAAGCCTTCCCTTGCTCCCCTTGGCCGAAGAGATAAGTACAGAGTAATCAGTGAGCTGGATGCCTGGAGGCCCTCTGTGATGTGACCGCACTCTGGGCTTTTTACGAGACTCAAACCCACAAAACACCCATCTCGCCTCCAATACCCCTTAACAATTTCCTGTACCATTCTTCCTTGGTTATCAGAACAGCCTGATCCCCTTTTCTCTGTGAGGCAGACTACGTTCCCACTCCAGCACTTGACAAGAGATGGTAGCTGACATACAAAGCCCAGGGCTACAAAGAGACCCAAACTGTCACGTAGCTGTCCTGACAACAGGCTCAAGGGAGCGAACCATCAAGTACTAGCAAAAACTCAGCGTCTCCTTCCAGAAATTTTCATTATAGACCCACTGACAGAGATATCGACCGCAGAAGAACAAGATTTACCCCAAGTATGTAGAGCTTCCATTTGTTTAAAATGTAGGACTTTTCAACTTATATATGCATAAAAAGAAGAATTTTGTGGACCCAGAGAGATGGCTCATCCGGTAAAGGCCACCCCAGCCTGACAACCTGATTCGCTCCCAAAATCCATCTAGGATTATTTTACATTAGTGACTTTTCCTCTTGGATATTAAATCTTGAATGCGTTGGTTATTTTAGCATATATGATTACAAACTGAGTTCAGGTGTGGTGGCATGCTTTTATAGTTCTGGCATCTGAGAGGCTGAAATGGCAGAATCCTCCAGAGTTGAAGGCCAACCTATGCTATTTAACAAGGTCAAGCTGGAGTTGAATAGTAAGATCCTTGTAGGCACTATTTTAAAGTCTACTTTATTTGAGGTTCCCTAAGCCTCTACCTCCCTTCCAACATCCCAACCCTAGGTAAGAGAGAAAGACAGAAGGGAAAGGAGACATGGACCTCTTTAGACTTAGTTCTGGCTGGTTAGGGTCATCGGGTTTTGGAGCAATACCAATCTCAGTCATCAGGATAGCTAGCAGTCAAACAATAGCAACTGGCAAACGCAGCAGAATGAGGAAGCAGCCTTCTTCCTCCCTCTAGGAGTCCTCCTCCCCATCAGTCTCCTCCAGCCCTCACCCCTTCTCTCTCTGGGCTCCTGAATTTATCTCCTCTCTAGGTCCTCAGAATTTAAACTGTACAGCTGGCAAAGACCACACACCAGTCCGAGGCCCATGAGGCAGTTATCAGCGGTGGACAAACTAAAAGCAACTCCTTATCTCACACGTGGGATTAAAACAAAAACCTGTTTACATAACATAACTGAGTTTTTTGAAAGATATCTAAACTTCCATTACAGATCCTGTCTCAAAAATACAAAAGTTGATGGGACTGGAGGGATGGCTCAGTTGTAAAAGCACTGGCTGGTCTTGCAAGAGGATCCAGTATCAATTCCTAGTACTCACATGGTGGCTCACAACCGTCTGTAACTCCAGTCCTATGGGCTACCAACCCATCTGACCTCTGTGAGTACCAAGCGTGCATGTAATGCACAGACATATATGTTGGCAAACACCCATACTCATAAAAATAAATTTAAGAAAAAGAAAAGATGAGATAATTATAATACAGGATGACTTTCATAATGGCAGGGCTACCCGATGACACAGCAGTCAAAAGGAAAATGTCACAGGTGTGCCTGAAGAAGTAAGGGGAGATTTCATACAAGAGGCGTGGTACCTGAGTCTTCTGTTGCTCCATGGCAAATTACCACAGGCTTCAGAGGTAGTGACGTATACCTGTATCCAGCTACTCAGGAGAATCCACAACCAGCCAGGGTTACATAGAGAGATTACATCTTAAAAGAGAAGGGGGGAGGGGGAAACACCTGATGACTTCATTCAACACCTGTTGTTCACAGTGTTGAGGTGAGACTTTTTCACCAAGAATGTCCCAGTTGCTCTTTGAGGTATCACAGGCTAAGATGAAGAGATCAACTGTACTGAATGCTCATCTTAAATGCCTGCAGAAAGTGCTCGTCCCTTATCAATATTATTGATATAATTCAGTGCCTGGTGGTTCTAAATTGAGCCCCCCCACACACACACCCATTTCCTGGGATTGCTTTTGTCCCCAGGAGGCCACTTGCATTCCTACCACCCTCCTCCCTCTAAGAGTTACCCCACAGGTAAATCTTTTTCTGACTTCCTCTTTTGCTACAAAGCAAAGAAAACTGTGTGTATTAGTTTCTTTCCTATTGCTATGATAAAACACCATTACCAAGGCAACTTATAAAAGGAAAGGTTTATGTGGGCTTACAGTTGAAGAGGAATAAGAGTCCATCACTATCACAGCCACAAAGCACGGCAGCATGGAACGCATGGTACTTGGAGCAATGACTGAGGACTCACAACTTAAACTGCAAGCATGAAGCAGACACAGCAAATGCAAATAGCTGAGAGTCTTTGAACTCTCAAAACCCTCTTAGTGACATACTTCTCCCATCAAAGCCATGCCTTTTCTAGGCCTCCCTACACAGCACCAATAACTGGGAACCACATGCTCAAATGACAGAGCCTATGGAGGACATTCTGATTCAAACCACTCCACTGTGCTTTGAAGAGTTAATAGAGCTGGGAATATGGTTGTTGACAAAGCCCTTTGCCTAGCATTTGCAAGACCCTAGACTTGATCCCCAGCGCTGTTAAATAATAATTAAATTTAAAACAGTTTTTAGGCCAGGCATGGCAGCACACGCTTTTGATCCCAGCACTCAGGGAGGCAGAGGCAGGGGGATCTCTGTGAGTTCAAGGCCAGCCTGGTTTACAAAGCAAGTCCAGGACAGTCAAGGCTACACAGAGAAACCCTGTCCTGAAAAACCAAAACAAAAAAAAACAAACAAAAAACAGAGTTTTAACAATTAGGCTATGTTTATCTAAGTAACAGTCTATTTAAAACAACTTAGTTACAGAACCTCATCAGATTACTATGTACTGTGTTCACATTGCTAAGGGTTATATGGGATAAGTAGACAGGCGCTTCAGATTCTGTCCTGGGAAGGGCACAGAGGCTGGACTTGGGGAGACTGGCTAGGACTCCCACATACTTTGGTGGTTAAGAGACCAATAGCAAATCTATCATGATCATCTCTAAGGCAGGCAGTACCTGCTTTATTGCCACACGATATTAGTAGAGTGTTATTTTCAAACAAACAGAAGACTACAGTGCTTCCTAACCAAAGTAATTTTTGTAATATTTAGAAAGTTTCTGGGCATGTGCTCCAATGTGGATTTATTTTGCCCCTGCTAAAACTCATGGAAAATTTAATTGTCAGGTTAACAGTATTGAGAGATGACAGGACCTTTAGAGGTATTTCGGAAAAATTAATGAAATTCCCTCCAGAGAACAGTAGTTATCACAAAAGCAGATTGTTAAAATGGATCTGGTTGTCGGGTGTGTTGGTGAATGCCTTTAATCCCAGAACTCAGGACACAGACAGGCTGGTAGCCCCTTATCTCCACTCCTCCCTTCTGCAAATGCAGGTACTAAACTGTCGCATTTCCTAGATCCTCAGACCTTGAGCCCACATAAACCTCTTTATTCTCTATTCTGTTATGACAGAAAATGGGCTAACACTGAGAACTAGTACCAACTTGGAGAAGCATAGAGGTTTTTGTTTGTTTTCTATCAAAGATAGTTTTGTTCTAACAATGTAGTTAGTGCAGTAAGGACTCCCTATTTTCAGAACCGTCTGCTGTGCGCTAATTAGCCGGTTGCCTCAGATTGTGAAACCCAACCCCCGTCAGCAGGATGAGATGCCACCTACTGACCTCGCCACCTACTTCTGGGATAAAAGACAGAAACTATCTTGGCCAAGTGTGTTTGTTAGCCTGGTCTGGGTTCTGGTGCAGCCTTTTTGCACAAAGAATTATCTTGTATTTTCTATAAGATAAATCTGAGAATTTAAAAAGCCACATAGTTTAACAGTGTGTACATGCGTAATACTCATTTATTGCATTGTCCTATGCATGTAGTCTGGATTCAGCTTTCTTTTGCTGAGATGGTGTTGTACAGCAATATCTCTAAGCTAGGCAGCTGCCATCGTCCTAAAATCAGCCATGGCTGGTTACAAAATATTACAGCTGGGAGCCTTGATTATTGGTGCTCCTTAGAAGGCGGAGAGAGTGTCATTTAATCCTCATTTGCATATACAGCGGCATCTCCTAGACAAATTGGTCTCTCAAATTAAAGTTTGGTGAAATCAAATGTTAGTTTGTCATTGGGAACTGATGAGGAGAGAGAGAAGAGACATTACTTAGTCCTCCCTTCCACACACAGCACATTCCCTGGGCGAAAATTCTCAAAAGGGATAGTAAATTCACTTGCTAATGTTATATCTCATAATGTTAAAGAAAGAAAACAAGTAAGAGAAAATAGAGAGAAATCATTTTAGTAAGGAGTGATTTATATATAAAGATTAAGATGGTGGCTGTTTCCAGAATGAATGTCTTAGTTGGGGTTACTAATGTTGTGATGAAACACCATGACCAAAAGCAAATTGGGGAGAAAAGGGTTTATTTGGCTTAGACTTCCACCTCACAGTCCATCATATACACATGCATATAAGAGGTAATGTTTTTAAATAATAATTTACTCTTTCTAGAAACTTCAAATGGTTAAAATATGCTGGCTATGTTTGAAAAAACTGTAAAAATGAGGGAATTTTAGAGAAAGTCTTTTTCTATTATGGGTATTGTTTTCTATCGAAGGACTTAGGCTGGCTGATTCCTATTTCCTGGACCTTCCCTTCTTCTTTGTGCCAGTTAACCAATTCTGTAAGATTGTGAAGTCAAGCTCCCACCAAAGGGATGAGTCATCACCTGTGTGACCAAGTGTACTTGCTGGCTTTGCTTGGGTTCTGTTGTGTTTTGAATGGAGATAGCCCCAACAGACTCAAAAGTTTGAATACTTGATTCCCAGTTGGTGGGACTGTTTGTTTGGGAAAGATCAGAGGGAATGGCCTTATTAAAGTAGGTGTGTCATTGAGGGTGGCTTTGAGATTTCAAAAGGGTTGGGCCATTTTCAGTGTGCTCTCCGCCTCCTGCTTCTTATTTGAGATGTGGGCTGGCAGCTTCTCCTGCTCTATGCCTTCACTCTGCCATAATGGACTTCAACCCTCTGAAGATGTAAGCTCAGTTAAACATTTCACTTATAAGCTGCTTTGGTCGTAGTGTTTTCTCACAGCAGTAGAAAAGAAATGAACATGGAATGGTACCAGGAGTAGGGTGTTGATGTGATAGACCTGACCATGCAGGTGTTTGGAGGCATTTGGAAGACTTCCAACTAGAAAGGTGCTTGAATTCTGTAAGTGAAACTTAATGGACCATCCTACTAGGAACTTGGAAGACAGTAGGACTACGCAGTGTGGGCTAAGCCCAGCTCAAGAGCTCCAGCTGGGCTGGAGATTGTTCTTGTGATATTTTGGCAGAGTGTGGCTGGTTTCTTCATTTGTCCTAAGATTTTTCCTGAGACTAAATTGAAAAATAACGGACTAATTTGTTTGACAGTGGAGATTTCAAGATACCCTAATATTGGCCTTATTGTACAGTTATTAGTAATCAATCTAATGCATTTCTACAAAGAAAAAAAGAGCAAGCAGAGCAAAAAGATACACAAATGTATAGTTTGAAGAGATAAAAAGCACCAAAAAATTTAATGTTGAAGCCAAGGCTTGTGCTGAAAGAGATAAGGAGATTAAGGAGATACCAGCTCTGAAATGAAATGGGGGGGGGCACAAGTCTACCCAGATAAGCCTCCAATTTATGAAAGGGAAAGACCGAAGAAATTTTCACTTGCTATGTAATTCAAGGGAGCGAAGCAGACAGCCAGACATGACAATTTTGTTCACATGGTTCTGGCTTTCAAGTCATGAAGGGTCCAAGAGTAAAGAGGTTGTGGATCCTTACTCTGAGTTTAAGGTGTAAGGCTCTTTGATGTGTGGCAGGCTTGCCTCTGCATGGGGGCCTTGAAAGGCCATTTTGTAAAGATGCAAATGTGACACCTAGATGGCATTGGAAATCCCAAGATGTTAACGGTGCCAGAGCCACAGGACATCTGCCAATAAGAGCTGCATACAAGGAGTTGGAACCAGCCGGGAGACAGAAGGATGTTACAGGCAGGAAAGCTGGAGAGACAGAGCCACCTCATAAGCCCTTTAACATCAGTCAAGAAGCCGTAGGATTTGGAATTTGCCTGCTGGGTTTGGGGTTTTCTTTGATCCAGTACTTCTCAATATGCCCTATTCCTCTCTTTTGGAATAGTAATATATATTTTAAGCCATTGTATATTAGAAGTGTAATTTGCTTTTTGATTTTTACTGGAGTTTACAATTAAGAAATTACCTTGGGTCTCAGAATAGAATTTGGACTTTTAAAGTATATTGAGACTGTAAAAGACTATGGTGACTTTTGGAGTTGAACTGAATGCATTCTGCATTATGATATGTTGGAAAGCTTAAAGGTACAAGAGAATGAACTGTGGTGGTTTGAAGAGAATGACCTATATTTGACTAGCTGGTTCCCAGTTGGTAGAACTATTTGGGAAGGATCAGGAGCCTTGTTGGAAGAGGTGCTTCATTTGAAGCAGGCTCTAAGGCTTCAAAAGACTCATGCCATTCCCATCATTCTCTCTGCCCCCCGCTTGCTGTTTGAGATGTAAGCCCTCAGCTGTTTCTGCCACCATGCCTTTGCTCTGTCATCCTGGTGTTTAGTCCTCTGAAACCAAAACCCAGTCAAAAACTTTGACTTGTAATTTGCCTTGGTCATGGTGTTTTGACACAGTGACATAAATGTAAGTCATCTAGGTTCTAATGTACTCTTTTTACACACACATTACCTTGCCGAACAACTTTCGTTTTTATCTATGCTTTCCTTTGTGCGACAGGATTATTCTTTGTTTCTCACAAAAAGGGTGGGATAGTTGCTAAAACTATGACAGTGCCTGGGAAAGGCAAGGAGCAAAGAAATGAGCAAAGTGTGACTGGAAAACTCTGGAGCTCCTTAGCATTTCTCTCAGCGCTTCTGACCAGAAGGCCAAGAGAAATGTGGAAAGTAACAAGCATTCCAATGTCGAAACAAATGGAAATAAGGAATAACTGATCAGAAGGAGGGGTAAAACTTTCCTTGTTAAATAGGAACAAGATTGCTGTTGCATCATGTGCCCTATGTCTTTATTGAAGCTAGAACAAGATTTATGGTAGAATAAAAGTTTAAGCAAAATACGGGAGGGCTACATAGTTATTTTGGTCATGGTATATGTGAACATGCATATTCCTATGTGTGGGTCGGCACTTGTGTGTCGATGCACATGAAGACCAGAGGACAACCTCAAGCTTCATTTCTCAGATAAAATCCACTGATTTCAGCTTGAAGTTTGTTTGTTTGTGTTTGTTTTGTTTTTATGTTGGGGGATAAGATCTCTTATTGGAGCTACCCAAGCAGGCGAGAATGGCTGGCCGCTGAGCCCCAGGAACCTGCCCAAGTTCTGCTTCCTGGAACCAGAGTTGCAAAACACAGCCTTTCCTTCCTTCTCTCCTTCCTGCCTTTTTGTTTGTTTGTTTGTTTGTTTGTTTGTTTCGAGACAAGGTTTCTCTGTGTAGCCTTGGCTGCCCTGGAACTCACTTTGTAGACCAGGCCTGGCCTCAAACTCACAGGCCTGTGTCTGCCTTCCAGGTGCTGGGATTAAGAGTATGCCATCCCCACCCCCAACTCTTTCTTCTTAAATCTGTACGTTTACGTGGCTTCTGGGAATCAAGATCATCATGCTTGCAGTTGCTTTTAACCACTTAAGCTGAGATACAAGAGCAAAGGAATGCCCTGCAGATGTCATTTACAAGGAAAACATTAAAATATTCAAAACCTCACAGACTGCCATGTAAGGAATGAAAAAGTATGCTTGATGGAGAATGCTAAGAGTGTGGCCATGCTAGTCTTTGTTTAAAAGGTACTTATCAATTCAAAAGTCAGCTTCCTGCATCAGGAGAAGAAACCCTCAAAGCACCTCAGCTGTCAAGGCTCCTCTTCCCAAACCATTCAGAATGAGGGAACCGTGAGGGCAGCCACGCTCACTGCCTCCAAGCTACCTTGAGACCCAGCCAGCTTCACCGAATTCCAGTCTAGAACTGAGCTCTCCAATCATGGCTCCGGCAGCCCAGGTGTAGGAGCAAGCAGACGTTGGCAGTATCCACATTCTAAAATTCTGCACAGTGTGCCATATACAAGAGTTCAGAGGACATGGTGGCCTCCATCTAAATATCAAAGGATGTGCTGAACAGCCTGAGAGCGCCAGGGATGGAGCCACACATAAAACTCTTGATAGAAAGTTCCCACACCTGCTGTGGGAGTTGTGCTGGAAACATACATAGTAGGTGTCACACAAAGACATGCATGACCAAAAGGAAAGTAACTGGGCAAGGTGATTTCTCTTTGAAAACAGCGTATGCCAGGACCCAAGCCAAGACAGCAAGGACACCAGGTAGGAAGTTCACTTAGATTTTACTCTAACGTAGGTGATGACGCTGTCTTGTTCCCATTGGCTGTCGTTCAACGTCACAATCTTTTGCCATTGGCTAGTTGTTTCGTTTTGCTTTTTAATAGGAACAAAGGAAATGAAAGAAAAGGGGTTGGCCACTTTAAGCCATCAAGTTCCCAGAAGACAGTTGAGCTTTACACAGGAGTTTTACCAAGTGGGGAGATTAAAAGATTTTTGTTAAAGTTTTACAAGGCAGGAGAGATTAAAAGATTTGAATTCTTTTATGTGAAAGTTTTACAAGGTTGGGGAGATTCATGGAATGTCAGTACTTAGAGGGTTAGCTCCCTTTGACAGAAAAACCTTCTTATAGTAGGATCACCGCTGAGGTACCGATACCCAGAATGGTGATGAAACTAATGGAGTGCAATGCCCCCCTGGGAAAAGTGCACACTTCAATGTGTAGTTCCAACCCCAGAGAGTAGCCATGAGGGATGAGCCCAGCAGGTCCTGGAATGGGATTGCCTGACACCTCAGAGGCCCAGCCCTAGTCCCAGTACCAAAGGATACTATAGAAAAGGAAGAAGTGTATTCCAGCTTCAAGACTTTCGCTTTCAAAAAAAAAGTGGGGGGGGGAGGCTCTGGATGCCCTGCAGAGACTGATACCCCAACCAAGGACCATGCATGGAGAGGACCTAAAACCTCTGCTCAGATGTAGCCCATAGACTCAGTCTCTAAGTGGGTTGCCTAGTAAGGAGAACAGGGACTGTCTCTGACATGAACTCAGAGGCAGGCTCTCTGATCACCTCCCCCTGATGTGGTGCAGCCTTGCCAAGCCACCGAGGAAGACAATGTAGCCAGTCCTGATGAGACCTGATAGTCTAGGGTCAGACAGAAGGGGAGAAGGACTCCCATATCAGTGGACTAGGGGAGGGGCATAGGAGAAGAAGAGGGAGGGAGGGATTGGGAAGAGATGAGGGAGAGGGCCACAGCTGGGCACAACATGAATAAATTGTAATAAATAATTAATAAGAATTTTTTTAAAAGAGTGAAGTACAGAAATATGGGCAGCATTGATAGTGGGCACAGGGAGACTTTTGTTTTCCCTACTTTCAGACTTGCTTTGGGCCAGACTTGCTTCTGTTTTTTAGAATAGAAATGGACACTGTTACTGTCCCATCATTGATACTGGAAACAGGTCATTTGATTTGGCTTAACAAGCTTGGACTCTGAATGCTGAGTTACTTCTAGGATGGGTTTAACACTTTGGAACTATAGAGATGGCGTGATCAAATTTTGCATTGTGATCAGGGCATGAGCTTAGAGGACTCTTGTGGGTGTTAGAGCTGGGATTTTGTCCTTAACAAATTCAATTGCTGCCGGGCAGTGGTGGTACATGCCTTTAGTCCCAGCATTCAGGAGGGAGGACAAGTGGGTCTCTGTGAGTGTGAAACCAGCTTGGTCTGCAGAGAGTTTCAGGATAGCCAAGGCTACACGGAGAAACACGGAGAAACCCTATCTTGAAAAACAAAAAAACAAATTTACTTGCTCACTGTAGTGCTTTAAATGAGAATGGTCCCCATAGGTTCATATGTTTGAGTGCTTGGTCACCAATTAGAGGAACTGTATGAAGGATTGGAGGTGTGGCCTTGTTAGAGGTGTGTCGCTGGAAGAATGGCATTTGAAGTCTCTCCTTTTGCCACATGCTTGTGGACCAAATATAAGCTCTCAGCTACTTATTTCCCCAGCGCCATGCCTCCCTACCTCTCCCACACTTCCCATCATGCTTGTCATGGACTCACCCTCTGAAACTATAAGCAAGCTTCAGATTAAATGCTTTCTTTTACAAAGTTCTTTGGTCCCTGTGTCTCTTACAGCAATAGAAAAGTAGCTAGGACGCATGTAACTATCTTGAGAGGTGCTGGGATGCAGAAGGGGCACAGGTCATTAAGATGCTGCTTCAGGTGTTTGGGTTCTTGTTTTTGTTATTCTCCCCCCTCTCTGTTATATGTGTGATGTGCATATATGTGTTCATGTATGTGCAGGTGGGTGTGCACAAACATATATGAAGGCCAGAGGTCAAGTACTTCCTCTATTACTCTTCACCTTTTTTAAAAAAGGTGTTTTATTACATTTTTAATTTGTATGTGTGTGTGTGTGTGTGTGTATACAGTCACTCTTGGGGGCAAGGAGTGGAAGAGACAAAGTCATCCATGTAGCTCAGCGGCCATCCAGCCTAGACCAGTCAGTGAGATTCAAATTTAGTGAAAGACTCTGTCTCAAAAAATAAGGTAGAGGGAAACTGAGGCGGTACATCTAAAAGGTAAAAATATCTCAGTCTGGCAATGCCCTCCTGGAACACCCCCTTCCCCCATGCTCAAGAATAAAGGCCATAACAGATGGTTCCTATCTGAAACTTCAGAGGCCGGAATAAGGTCAGAAAATCATCCCCTAGCCCACCCTGATATGTCCTTCCCTCCCTCAAGCCCTACCAAACTTAAAGCCTCCAGCACCACAGAGCACAGCCTCTGCCTCCTCAGGAAGACTGCGGCCCTGCAGTCCTGCTTCTGGAGATGCCTATCTTCTATCTTTTACTTCTGTGTCACCTCCACCGTAATCTAACATATCCAATGTCAACTTCTGCCCTGAATACACACATGAATGTAACATGTACCCAAAGATGTGCATACACCCACACTGACAAGTACGTATACCTCTCACTCATAATACAATAATACAACACATACGCAATTTTTAAAATCGGTTAAAAATCAGTTTAAAACTTGCTGATAATGATGACCACGTGTCTTAGACATTGACTGTGTGCTGCCAGCTTCCTTGACCCGCTGCAGCTTTTTCTCTTAGAGGTTTGGTAGTCTGCACTTCACTTCTAGCTTCTATGTGTCTGAAGTAAAATGAGGATTATCTCTTTCTCCCTTTTGACTGTTCATATCTCTTTTTAGGACATCTCTCCCTGTCTTAGTGAGGCTCTCATGTGATGAAACACCATGACCAAAAGTAAATTGGAGAGAAAAGGCTTTATTTGTGTATGCATCAAATCACTAGTCAGCGTTGGAGGAAATCAAAAGACAGGAACTCAAGCAGGGCAGGAACCTGGAGGCAGGCGCTGATGCCAGTGCCATTAAGGGGTGCTGCTTACTGGTTTGCCCCCCATGGCTTACTCTGCCTGCTCTCGTATAGCACTGAAGACCACCAGCCCAGGGATGGGACCACTCACAGTGGGCTGGGCACTCCCCCATCGATCACTAATTTTAAATACGCCCCACAGTCAGATCTTATGGAGGCATTTTCTCAATTGAGGCTTCCTCTTCTCCAAAGACTAGAGTTGTGTCAAGCTGACATAAAACTAGCCAGTGTGCTCCGTATTCTTTCTCCTTCTCTGCTTCTTCCACACCCTCTTTAGTTGACCACAGTTCACTAGGTACTTCTCACAAGCACCCTGACCACCTAAGAAGGTGATCACCAGAGTTATTCTCACAGATAAAAGTCCAGGGAAAGGTTGGTAGCTATACTAGTCTCCAGAGACACTATTGGATCAGCCAGAAAACCTCAGGACCATAGTTCCCACCTAGTAGTTACAGGATGCACAGTCTTTGTCTAATGTCCTGGAGTGTCCTTCCATCTTGCCTTCCCCGGCTGCTCCTTCCAGCACTGAGGCTTCATCTACAGGATCATCTTTGCCATCTGAAAACCTCTAGCCCCCTCCCTCCTCCAAGCACTCTATCCTCCTCTGCCTTGCAGGACCCTCGGCCCTCTCCTCAGCCCACCATGGAAAACTGCACAAGCAGAGATGAGGGAAGAGTGAGTCACTTTCTGGTCTAGTTTCGTGTCTGTAGCTGTGATTAAATTCCTTGACAAAAAGCAACTTAGAGGATAAAGGGGTTTATTTCAGCTCACAATTCTAGTTTACAATAGCTAGTCACATCATTTCCAGTCCAGAGCAGAAAAAACAAGGCTGGAGGTACATGCCCTTAGTCCCAGCACTCTAGAGGCAAAGGCAGTTTGAAGCCAGCCCGGTCTAAGAGCAAATTCCAGGACAGCTGGGACTACACAGAGAAACTCTGTCTTGAAAATAAATAAATAAATAAATAAATAAATAAAGCAAACAACAAACAAGAAATAGACAAAGAAAAAGGAGCAGACAAACAGGAATTTTCATTTGCCTGCTTGCTTGTATTCAGCTTTTCAAAGATTTATTTATTTTTATTTCATGTGTATTGGTGTTTTGCCTGCATGTATGTCTGTGTGAGGGTGTCAGATCCTCTGGAACTGGTGTTACAGACAGGTATGAGCTGCTATATGGGTGCTAGGAATTGAACCCTGATCCTCTCAACTGCTGAGCTGTCTCTCCAGCTCTATCTCTCCACTGTTCTACAGCCCAGAAACCCCTGCCTAGGGAACGTTGCCACCTGAGGTAGGCCGGATCCCATATCAATTAATTTAGGATGATCCTCCATAGCCATGTCCAAGGCTATGCAGGTAAATCTCCATTAAATGTAAATAACTCTTCATTTAGACTCTCCTCAGATGGTTCTAGCTTGTGTCAAGTTGACAGTGAAAGCTAATGCCGTCCTTCTCAAGGTTCTTCATCTCCCTCAACCCAACAGAATGTAGATCCTTCTGGGATCCTGCCTGAGAGTTGAGTCTTGAGTGTGAACTTGGTCCTCTATCACAGGCCAGCACAGCTAAGGTAGGGCAGGAGAGATTGTGTTCTGAGAGGCAACAGGACCACCAAGTACCCAGTCCCTCTGTACTGCAGGAGCTGCTCAGTGCCCTTCCAAAGAGTGTTGTTCTCTTAGCCTCTTTCATATACCATCTATCTGTGGTCTACAGTCGAGGTGGCTCTAGAGAAAACCACACAGGCTTCCTATCTCAAAGACTGTGGTGGAGACCAGCTGGGTAAGGAAGGGAAAGCCTCTAGTGACAGGTAGCCCTTGGCCCCATCTGCTGCCCAGAGAAGTCTCAATGCTGTCCTTCTCCGGCAGCTCCGGCAGAGTAGAAATTAGGCCGGACTAGAAGACATAGTTTTCCTCACGGAGACAGACTCTGTCTGTGGCCCTGCACCGTTTGTTCCCTTCCCTCATGCCCTAGTCACCCTATTTCTTAGTTCACAAGCCAGCCAACTAAGTACCCTTGAAAATATCAGAGATTCCATGCCAGGAGACAGCTGTGAAGCTTTCTGTTTCCATAGGAGACCCAGATCTACCTCAAAGCCCTGGAGGTCACCCTTCCTTTCTGTGCCTTCCCTACTCCAACCCCCACCATGAACCTAGTACCCAAGACCTTTGCTGTGGAAATAACTCAAGCTAAGGCAAAAGCTGAATGATGTCTACAAATTTATGAGCTTAGTGCACTTCCTATTGATTCATTGCTGATGGGTACCTGTTGTAGCTGAGCTCGTAGTTTATAAGTCCAGTCTCATGTCTGGCCCTGAAAAATCTGTAGCCTGAAGTAGCCTAGGAGCTATGAAATCCCAGCTTCAAGTTCATCTAGCACCCTCTCTTGTTTTCTGAGTGTTGTCCTGGAAAAGGACCAGCACTAGCACAAAAGTACATAACCTTGCAGCCTGTTATACCCAAGAGAGACAGAATGCTCGGAAGTCAGGAACTTGCTAAAATGATATGAAATCAGCCGAACGCTTTCGGTCAATCCCAGAACATGTTCAACATTAAAACAATAATAATTGCTGGAGGGGTGGAGTTCAATTGATAGTATGCTCTCTAGTATGCACAAAATCCTGGATTTGATTCCCAGCACTACATAAACCAGGGGTGGTAGCTTGTGCCTATTAATTCTAGCACTTAGGAGGTGAAGGCAGGAAAATGAGACGTTCAAGATCAGCTTTGGCAAACGTTGGCTTTGAGGCCAACCTGGGCTACAGGAGACCTTGACCGAATAAAAAACAAACCAACAAACAAAAAGCAGGGCTTAGACTTGCTGCTCATCCACAGGTCCCACGTTTGGTCCCCAGTACCAACATGGGGTCTCATAACCATTGAAACTTCAGTTTCGGGGATCCAACACCATCTTCTGTTCTGACCCTCTGGCCTCCAAAAGCTCAAATACATGAGCATGTATATATAGAGAGACTGAGGTTAGCATGGTATATCCCTAGTATATACTGTGATATACTCTACCCTACTATAATGCAATAAAAAGACCCTTACCAGATACCAGCCAAACATTGGCAGCATACATGCTCTGGGGCTTCCTGTCTCTAAACTGAAATCTATTCTTAATAAATTACCCAGCCTCAGATACATTGTTACAGCAGTGCAAAACCAGACTAAGACGTTCTTCCTAAGAGAAGAACGTAACTACCAAATGCTGTCTTTCTAAAACTGACCAGAAATATGTAGCCTCTGTAGACCCCAGCTCAAGGGTTCCTTAGTTACCTTCAGAAACGCCCTCAGTACATGTTTTTGCTGTGGTCCCAACTTATACTCAAGGACAGTTAGTATACAAGCTACAAACTTGAATTCAGTGTGTCGTGATTATTTACCAAAAAACAAAAAAGTCTTTCACTTAAAAAATTAGCTGCTTTATTATATCGGTGGAGGGAACTCCTAGTGAAGAGGCCAGCAATGGCTTTGAATTTCTGGGAGCTGCTTAGGCTCTCTGAGATTGCACTGTAACTGATCTATAGAATAGGGATGACAATAACACCATTTCAAGCCAACATTTTCTCTCATAGGTAATCCCACAAGAGAAATGAAGCTATGTGTTCAAATATCTGTACCTGTGTGTTCCAGCGTACTCATATAGCTCCAAGCAATTTGAATATTCATAAGTGGATTAACAAAGAAAGGAACAAACTAATGAGAACATGAACAGAGTTGAAAAACAGCATGGCTGGTGAGATGGCTTAGTGGATAAAGGTGCTTGCCTCCAAGCCTGAGGACTTGAGTTCAGTCCTAGGTCCTCGCATGATGGAAGGAGAGACTACCTTCTGAAAGTCATCCTCTGATTTCTGGTGCAGACACACACACACACACTAAATTAAATGTAATAATAATAAAAAGACTAAGCCAACAAACGAAATGTGATGTGCTGAGTGAAAGAAAACAGATAAAACATTACATCATGTATGATTTCATTTATATTAAATTCTTCTGAAAATATGACCTATAGCTAGAAGTCATTGGTGGGCCATCTCGAAATGGCAGGGATGGAAACTCTCCATGAAAGTAGCAAATGCTCTGTGTCTTGAAGGCTGTGGTGTCAAAATTCATCAACTTGTGTTCCTAAAATAGTCTCAAAGGTGTAAACTAAGCCACAGTAAAGTTGACCACCCCCAAATCAATGTAACAGACTTATTATAGCGGTTAATAAAGTGGGGCTGAAGAGATAGCTCAGCAGTTAAGAGCACCAGCTGCTCTTCCAGAAGACCCGGCTTCAATTCCCAGCATCTACATGGCAGCTCACAACTGTCTATAACTCTAGTTCCAGGGGATCTGACACCCTCACATACACACACACACACACACACATATACACACACAATACAGGCAAAAACACCGTTGCACATAAAATAAATAAAATTATGACAGAAAAGATAAATGAAGTGATGTGAGAGAGAGATGAGCGTGTGTGTGTGTGTGTGTGTGTGTGTGTGTGTGTATAATCTCCCCAAGTTTAGTGCTGTCGCAGGCAAGCTCATACACTAATAGTTGTGACCATATGCATGCCTGACTGCGATGCATACTCCTAGGTGTTCTCCATCTAAATAAAATGGCTCACCAGTGACAAGGGGGATGGCGAAAAGGGCAGGTCTAGCTGGAACTGCTCCTGCTGTCAGGTACTTCCATGGTAGTCCCACCCATGCCTGGGAAATGGACAGCACTTCCCCGAAGAAGCCTGAGGCACCTCCTGCTCTTCTGATTCAGGATCATGCACACACGTCCAGACAAACTGCCCTCGCCCAGTCACCCAGGCAGTAAAGTCCAGTGTACCTGCCAAGCCTGTCAGCTTCAGCACCACTCTAAGGCAACTTTATCTAATTGTGTGCCCTCAGCACCCAGCACCCAGCACCCAGCACCCACCATTAGGTGTCCACCACTGGTTTTTGTAGTGAGGGCTTTGAACATCGAATCAATGAACCTGGGCAAGCTAGTAGGGGAAAAAACGGTCAGGAAGGCATCAGGCCTCTCCCCCTGAAGCAAGAAGCTGCATTTTATTTATATATATTATGTCTCGTTGCTAGGCAACCAGGCCTTGGCCCAAGTGGCAAGGAGGAGGGGTCTCCTGCTGCAGTGAGCCAGTGTGACTCATTCCTGTGTTGTTAGTTCCTCTGGGCCTGGTGCACACATTCAAGTCAGGCTTGGAGACCAGACCCACCTGCCTGTGGAATTCCTAGATGGAACTGAGCCAGTTCCCAGCTTCTCACCTGCTTGCCGAGGGCCAAAGGAAGCCTAACTCTGCCATGGGTTGAACTTGGGCAGGCCATTTAACGCCTCTCACTTGCTGAAGGGACAATGTCAGATGGCATTTTATAGTCTCACAGTACATTTTAAGTGCCTGAGCTGATTCACACAGGCGCCATTTTCTCCCTTTGACGATCGGAAAATTATAGTCCAAGGCAAGGTTAATTTTTCAGTTTGCAAAATTACCCAAAAAGCAGGTCACAAAGCTCTATCTCCATGCCTGAGAGCCCCGTATGTACCCCTTTACCACAGCAGATCAGCTGGTCTGCTTGCAGTGCCTACTCCATCTTGAGCTCTGTGGCTGAGGTTCTCCAGGGCAGTCTCCCGGAGGGAAGATAGCAACCTATAGAATTCTCCCTGACACAAGCTAGAAAGATCCCAGCACAAGTGGGTGCAGCTGCCCCCCTCCTTCCTGCCCACTGTGAGCTAGAAATGCCAGTTTCCCTGCTGGATGTCTGAGTCACCCAGCAGGTATCTTAAGGAAACTTCACGGTATCTAATTTTGACTACTTTTGGCTACACAAACTGTGTTGAGGTCAGTGGAGGTTCCGAGACTGGCTGTCACTCTTCTTCTGTTCTGGAAACATTTTCCCTGGTACCTGGTGTTCAGAGGGCTAGAACCAAGAGCCACTGAGCCACATTTTCACCCGGCAAGCTGAATTCAAAGTCCACCTGAGGTAGGAAGCAACGACCAGCCCTCTGGTTTATTCTTTTTAAATTTCTTTCTGTTTTTAGCCCTCATTTTTATTGTGTGTGTGATGGCGTTTTGTCTGAATGTATGTCTGTGCATCACCCATATCCTTCAGAAGCCAAAAGAAGGTACTAGATTCCCTGGAACTGGAGTTACAGTTGTGAGCTGCCTGGGTACTGAACCTGGATGCTCTAGAAAAGCAACAAGCGTTCTTAACCCTGAGCCATCTCTCCAGCCCCCCCTCCTTGTCATTCTTACTAACTGGCTCCTCCTTTCCCGATCCAGGTCCTTCAGAACCCAGGTGCTCTCGGGCCTGCTGGCCAAGGCAGACTTTTAAAAGGCAACTCATCCTGCAGTCTCCTTGACGAGCTTTCTGCAGACCTGGAGCTTTGCTCGCAGCAGGTGGGCTCTGAGATGGAGGCTTCCCGAAGCACAAACTACAATCAATGGAGCAGATCTCTGTCTCTTGATTCATGGGAAAGAAACAGTCTCAGGAAGATGTCTTTATTTTATCTATTATTTTTTCAAATCAATCTGGTTTGCCCTACTGTAACAATACAGATGTGTGAGTTAGTGAGTGTGTTCATGTGTGTTAGAGAGAGAGAGTGTGCACATATATGCAAGCTCACAAATTCTGTGTAGCTGCATGTGGCATCAGAGGACACTTTTGGATGTCATTCCTCAGCTACCATACATTTTCAATTTTATTGTTTTGTTTGGTTTAGTTTGGTTGTTTTGTATGTGTGTGTTGTTTTGTTTTGTTTTTTGAGACAGGGTCTCATTGTGTATCCCTGGCTAGCCTGGTACTCACTATATAGACCAGGCTGGCCTTGAGTTTATCGGACTCTATCTCCCAAAATCTGGGACTAAGTATATGAGCCCCACACCTGAAGCCTTTGGGGCTTTTGAGACAGGGTCTCTCTGGCCTGGAGCTTACCAAGTAAGTTAGGCTGGCTGGACATCCAGCCCCAGGGATTTGCCCGTCTCTGCCTCTTCTTCCTCCACATCTATTTTTTTTCAGTGTGGGTTCTCAGGATCAACCTTAAGTCCTCATGCTTATAAGTCAAGCACTTTACTGAGCTGCCTCTTCAGCTTGTCAGAGTAGCTATAAAAACACAGTTATTTTGGCACGTGGTTCTGAGTATAAGTCTAAGAGCTGCATCTCAAAATGCCATTGATACTGACATAGGATATCCCATGGCAAGAAAGGAGGAGTGTGCGCTGTGCGTGTAGTCTCTTCTTACAGAGCCGCCACTATCCAGGCGCAAATGCCTCTCCTGATGACCCCACCCAACCCTAATTTCCTCCCAAAAGCCCATCATAATGAGACTCAGTTTCCCTCTCAATGTTTCACGCTGTGAGTAAATTCTGACCTGGGCATTCTTGAGGGATACTCCAATCACATCCAAGCCTCCTGGCCGTGTGTGGGCTTTACTGACTACCTTATGCTCCTAAGACATGCACAGCTCCATGGCTTGCTAGTGCCTGAGTATTACCTCCTCCAGGCTGACTGTCCTTTGAAGGCATCTTCATTTTGCTTACCTGCCTCTGCCATACACTGGGGTGTCTGCTGAACAGATGCACAAAAGAGGGATGAGGGAAAACAAATCAGTTCTATTTTTAAGAGTAGAAGTCATTGGCATGAGACATTTGGGGGTACTGAATAAGGAAAGGCAGGAATACTACTCTGATTTCACTCAGCTCTTAACACACACACACACACACACACACACAAATCAACCTGGAGACTGGGGGCTGACTCAGCTGGTTCAGTTGGTATAGTGCTTGCCTAGCATGGACAGCATCCTGGATTCTATACACAACACCATGCTAACAGGATGTGCTGGCACATATCTGTAATTCCAGTATCATAGAAGTGGAAGCAGGAGAGTTCAAGGCCAGTCTGGAATACATGAGATCCTGTCTCAAAAAAAAAAAAAAAAGAAAAAAAGAAAGAAAGAACAAAAAGAAAAGACAAAACAAACAAACAGAAACCAAACCCCAAACCAAAAAACAAGCAAACAAACAACAAACAAATTTGAGCCAGCAAGATGGCACTTGCCACTAAATTGGATGACCTGAGTTCAATTCACAGAATCCACATTGTGGAAAGAAAGAACCACTTCCCACAGATTTCCCTCTGCCTCCCATTTGCATACCATGGCACTCATGCACACACAAGCACACAAATACAATAAGTGTAATAAAACTTCAAAAAAAAATCAACTCAGCCCAAGATGGGTGGTGCACTCCTGTAATCATAGCACTTGAGAGGCTAAGATAGGAGAACGCCAGGTTTGAGGCTAGTTATCCAAGGTCTACATACAAGCCTCTGTCTCAAAACTACACAGCATAGCTCAGTGGTGCACACTTGCCTAGTGTGACGGGATTCTAGCTCTGGTAACATACACATGTGTACAAATAAATCAACCCTAATTCCTTAAGCCTAATCCATCCTCAATAACACTAGCATTATTTTCAAGGTACCTTGAAAACTCAGGTACATTAAGTACTTTGTTCCCTTTTCTTTTAGATATTATGAGCTTGCCCCAGCTCTCTTCAAACTGAAGATACTGATTATTTTTTCCACTGTAGGTTGTGAAACAAAACTATCAGGAAATAAGCTGTGTGGAACTGAAACTAGAATGCCACACTTGATAATAAAACTCCGAACAATGTGTTGTGAAACATGTTATAGCTGAATATGTTTCTATCATGTGACCTGGATCAGCAGGCCATTCTTCAGTGACATGGTCCTGAGGGAGAGGACCAGGGATGAGAAAATAAAAAGATATGAAAGTTGGAATTAGAAGGTCTTGCCTATGCCGACAGCTTGTGCTGATCACATTTATAAGAAGTACGACAGTTTACAGTCTACGGGGGAGAATGGGACAGAGTCAGCATAAAGCTATCATAAAATGGGATGAAGTCAGCAAGAAGCTCATCAGTTGCACAAAGGGAGCACAGGATACCTCAAGTATGCTACAGACCAAGCACACAGTGGCCTTGGGACTGAAGACTCTAGTCTCTTCAAGACGGGAATGTCAGGTTGGTACTGTCTGTCCTAGAGATCACTATGGCTTCCGACTCACAGAGATCCTTCTGCCTCTGCCTCCTGAGTCCTGGGATTAAAGGTGTGAGCCACCACATGTGGCTTTGTAAAGAATTTTTAATTTTTTTCTCATTTTTATTTAGAATTGTTATAGCTTAACGGAGTAACACAGACATATCAGAAGCCGGCATGGCACTTTAAAGTTAGCTGATGTTGTATAGTTTGTACTGTATCTCCTAAATGCAGCACCACAGTTTCTAAGCATTTAACTTAGCTTCTAGTTTTTACCTATACATTCTTATGTTGACAAAGAAGCTGATTAGCAAAATGGGCAGTTTGCACTTATTAGATAGAGCCACTGTAGATGTGTTGAGAACTAATGTTATATTTTAAGTTTAAATTACTGTGCTTAAGAAATCTATAAAACAGAAATGCCTCTAACCTGTAATCTCCACTTTCCCATGGACAGATAACTTCCTGAAGTTCTGGGGGCCACTGTTCACATAAGAGAACAAGCCGAGTGTTTTCACTTCTGTAAGCAAGCTTGGTTGCCCCAACTGCACAAGATGGGCTTGATCATATGTAGGTGGAAGGTATATAGGCAGAAAGCATGTCCCTAATTGGGAAGCATGTAGCCTTGCCTTTATAAGCCTGTAACCAATGTAATTCCGTGCCGTTTACTCTGGCAGTCTTGGGTATGGACCTGACCAGTGTCCATCATCCTGACCAGTATTTAATAAAACTTGCTTCAGATCTGGCTTAAAAACTGTGGTAGTGGCCTCTTCTTCTCACCCGGCGGGATTAGCAGAAGCAGCTGCAGAAGCTATAGCGGTGACTATTTCGAAAATGCTAGTCAAAATCTGACCTTAAACAAAACAAAATCAAATCCTCTGCTTTCTAGTAAGAGTCTGATGCACTTCAAGGAGAACCTGTAGTACCAAACCACTATGTCAAGTATCATCAAGGCGCACCATAGCCGTAACTAAGGAAGTCTCTGAAGCGAGAGAAGGCCTCTCAGCAGAGGGAGAGTTTACACAACCAGGAGACAACTGGTTCAGTAATTTTAAAGTGTCCCTACTCTCTTGAAGTCAAGGAATCCCATTCAGTGACAAATATGGAGGGTTAGTGCAGGCAGTAAGTCCAAACACAGAAAGATGTCTATACCACAGTTGCTCATCGTCTCCAAAAAGTCCCATAGACCATTGTGCAGGCCTGTGGCTAACAGCCAGAGGTGGGGTCGAGCCTTTCCTTTAGTAGATAATGTAACAGGACAGAGGCACTGAGGGGATCCTAGGAAGTTCTCTTCATCTCGACCAGGTGGGCGCCTCCACGGCAAGTTGACCAGCCCCTCAGATTGTCCACTCAAAGGCAGAGTTCTTTAGAACCATGGAGCATGACCCAAGGAGGAATTCCATTCTGAAACCAGGGTGCCAGATTTTTATTGCAAGGAGATGACCCGTAGGTAAGTAGAGACCGGAAACTCAAGTGATGAACTGATGGACAATGTCTGTAGGGTGCATTGTTTCTGGCTTCCCTTTGTATGTTGGAAATGATTTTTAACTTAAATGCTTGGGCAATGGATGTGTAACTAACATTCAGACATCAACAAAGTGTCTAAGAAAGTAAGTCCTTGCCTGGCAGTGGTGGTGCATGTCTTCCCTCAGAGGCAGAAGGGCAGATCTCAGGTTTGAAGCTAGCCTGATCTAGAGAGCAAGTTCCAGGACAGCCAGGGCTACACAGAGAAACCCTGTCTTGAAAAAACCAAGAAGGAAAGAAAGAAAGACGGAAGGAAGGAAGGAAGGAAGGAAGGAAGGAAGGAAGGAAGGAAGGAAGGAAGGAAGGAAGGAAGGAAGGAAAGAAAGAAAGTCTGTCCTCTTTCTAGCCCTACTCACAAGGATCCCCTGTGCATCAAACTAAACAAGTACTTATTGCTTCTGCAGATCTGGAATCCACGTCTGGGTTGAAAGAGTCAAAGTTACTCCTGGCAACTGAATCCAGATTGGCCAGCAGTGAGCTCTTTTCCACTGCCGCACGTAAGAACGGGGCTGGAGATGTCGCTGAACTAACAAACAGAATGCACCAAGCCCTGGGTTCCACCCCAGCACGGCATAAAACCAGGCGTGGTGGTGGATGCCTGCAGTGCCAAGACTTAGAAGGAGGAGCCAGGAGGCACTGAAGTTCAAGGTCATCCCTTGACAACCCAAAAGTTAGGCCAGCTTGGGCTGAGAACAAGAAGAGGAAACAGGGAATATTGTAGACCCTATTCCACAGGCTACAACCTGTAGGTTATAAATAGATTATAAAGTCATAATTTGTAGGTTATAAAGTCATAATTTATATTCATGATGATTAAAAAGAAGAAATAGAACTAAAGAGGGTTTTGTGAGACTTGGTTGCGATGTAAAACATTTCTTACTGCCGGCTGAGGTTTAAAAGGAAAATTTGAAGGACTCTAAACATAGCAGCAACCTGGGTCCCCAAGGCTGTCTGCCCCGCGCTGCGGATGAGAGGACACGGCTCATTCCAGCAATAAATGTGCAGGCCTGACTTCCGAGAAAGTGTCTGGGGCGATTAGTTGGTTAATGGGTAACCCTGCTCCTCCGTCCGCTTCTTTCCAGCTCTCGGTGTCCCCCTGGGGCAGGATATGACTAGGTCAGGGGACACTGACTCACAGCTGACTCAGCGCAGGGCGCTCAGCCAGGGGGCGCCTGGCTACGACACCGCCCCCCGTAGGCGGGGCCTAGGCACGGAAGGTCGCGGTTCTAGAGCCCAGGAGGGGGAGTTCAGATCGCACCTGGGACCAAAGTGTAGCCGGAATACTCGCTGTAGGGCAGTCACTAGCCAATGGAGGCTAAGGCATCCCTTCCGCCCTCCTCCTCTAGCCTGATCTCTAGGGCACAGACACGCGCGTGCGCGCGCGCACACACACACACACACACACACACACACACACACACACACACACACGCCTGATTTATCGCTGGTCTCTTCAGGTTGGCTAGGGCTGCGACAGAGACCACAGGATGTGTGTTTGAATGGCCAGTGTTAAAGATTCAACTCAGGCTCACAACTATTCAGGCCTAACACACACACACACACATATAATAATTATATATATATTATATAATACTTTAAATATATAATATATTACTATTTATAGTATGTGTATGCACATATATAATATATTTAAAATTAATATATTAAAATTTAAAATTAATATATTTAATGTTATAAGCAGAGCAAAGCAGCCTGTGTCTGTAATTCCAGCACTGGGCAGACTGTGGTAAGGAGATAGTGAGTTTGAGGACTTGTAGACTATATACAGGGACCATAGTTTTGTATTTCTTCCTGTCCTCTGATATAGCAGCTTATTTAACTGATTCTTGGCTACTTAGGTTTTACATTAAAATGTACATAGGTGTGGTGATGCATGTCTTTAATGCACTCAGTAGACAGAGGCAGGTGGATCTCTGTGAGTGCAAAGCCAACCCGGTTTACATGGTGAGACAGTGAGTTCCAGGACAGCCAAAGCTAGATAGTAAGACCTTGTCTTAAAAAAACTACTCAGGCACACACAAACATGCATACACAGAGGAGATGAAAGGAGGAGAAGGGAGGAAGGAAAGAAAGAATCTTAAAGAATAAAAGATAATACAATACTTCACTGACACCTGTGATGGTGAACAATGACTGTCAACAGGATCTAGAGTCAACTGCAAGGCAAGCCGTAAGGGTGCCTGAGGGACGCTCTAGACTGAGCACACGGAGACGAGATGACCCCCCTTACAGGCGGAGGCACTCTTGCCGGTACAGGGGTCATGAGACAGTTGGCTGAATACCAGCATTCATCTGTCTCCACTACCTGACTGTGACCAGCTGCCTCACGCTCCTGCCACCATGCCTTGCCCCCCACAATGGCCTGTACACTGAAAGTGTGAGCCAAGAGAAATCCCTCCATGAGCTGCTTTCGTTGGGTGTTTTACCGCAGGAATGAGAAGAGCAACGAATACACAGATAGCACCACACTCCCTAACAACACATGTCATTCTGTCCCAAGATGCAGTAGGTTAACTTTTTTTTTTTTTTTTTTTTTTGCCTGTGACCTTTGGGAAATTCTTCTTTGGCATAGCTGTGATGGTTAGTTTTAATTGTCAACTTGACATAATCTAGAATCATTTGGGAAGGAAGTCTCAATGAGGTATTGTTCAGATCAGGTTGGCCTCTGGCCACATCTGTAGGGGATGGTTGTCTTGATTATGTTAATTGAGGAGGGAAGACAATGAGGGATAGCATCATTCTATCAACCCACTTGAGATTGGTTCCTGGACTGTATAGCAGAGGAGAAAGTAAGCTGATTGTGAACATCCTCTTGTTGGTTCATTTCTCAGTGCTCCTGACTGTGGATGTGGTAGGATTGGGTGCTTTGGACCATAACCTGGGACTGTGAGCCAAATAAGCCCTCTCCTCCTCAAGTCGCTTTCGTCAGGATATTTTTATAACAGCCACAGGAAACAAGACTAGTACAGAAGCCACCAAACTGAATGTAGTGAGTGCAAACATTCTCTGGCAGGAGAGTCAGCCCACGCGATGATGATCCCTGGTGCGGGGCCAGTGTGGTGCCACCCTCCCCCAAGGAGAGTGTCCTGGAGAAGTTTGGAGGGTTTGGGCGTGGCCACACTTAGAGTGCCATTGGGCAATAATGGTGGCTTAGGTCTGTAGCACTAGTCTCCAGGCCTTGGCTGCCCTTCACAGTGCGACTCTGTCCTTTCCGGCTCTTCCAAGATCCCCTGGTGGCTTTGGAAGACTAACTTGACATACCTGAACCAGACTGTGCCTGAGTCCATTTTCTGCTGCTATAGTAAAATGTCGGAAGCTGGCTAATTTACAAACCACAGAGGCGAATCTGTGTGTCAGTCACGTGTCTTCTTGCTCTGACAAAATGTCTGACAAAAGCAACTTGTGGTTTGAATAGGAATAGGAATGGCCCCACAGACTCGTGTGGTGGTTTGGATAGGAATGGCCCCCACAGACTCGTGTGGTTGGATGCTTAACCCATAGGAAGTGGCACTATTAGGAGGTGTGGCCTTGTTGGAGGAAATGTGTCATTGTGGGGTGGTTTGGGGGTCCCCTATGCTCAAGCTATGCCCTATGTGGCACACAGTTCTGTTGCTGCCTGTCGATCAAGATGTAGAACTCTCAGCTCCTCCAGCGCCATGTCTGCCTGCACATTGCCATATTTTCCACTGTGATGACAATGGGCTAAGCCTCTGAAAGTGTAAGCCTCTTTCAGAGTTTATGAGAGTTGCCTTGGTCATGGTGTCTCCTCAGCAATAAAACCCTAAGACATAGAGAAAAAAAGACTCGTTTTGGTTCAGTTTTTGTTTTCTTATTTTGTGTGTATGGGTGTTTTGCTTGCATGTATGTCTGTGTACCCCTTGTGCCCCTGGTGCCTGAAGACATCGTCAGATTTCTTGGAATTACAGATGGTTGTGAACTACCATGTGAGTGCTGGGAATGAAACCCAGGTCCACGCATGTATATGCATCGCATGGTGCAGTACCTGCAAGGACCACAGAGGACCTTGGAGCCTCTTGGAGTTATAGATGGCTGTGAACCACCATGTGGGTGCTGGGCACTCTGCAGGAGCAGCCAGAGCTCTAAGCGCCATCTCTCCAGCCCCCACTTGGCTCAGTTTTGGGAGTGCAGTGCATCACCGCAGGAATGGTGGCAGGAGCCTGAGGCAGTGGTCACATGACACCCACAGTCAGGAAACAGGGATGGATGCTGGTGCTCAACTTCTTCCTTTTGTTCGGTCCAGGACCCAGGCCATAGTGCGCACACTCTCAGGATGGGTCTCCCCACTCAGCTAACTTTGCCTTCATAGACACACCCAGAGGTTTGTCCCATATGAGTCTAGGCGCTGTCAGGTTGAACACCAATATTAACCGTCGCGGTCCTAGCAGTTGGCAAGTTCCAGAGCACAGTGCCTACATCTGGTGGGAGACTGGCTACACTGTAGCGTGGCCAGACAGAGCAAGGGTTCTGGAAGAGGCTCACTTTTAAGACAGCACCAGTCTCTCAGAAACCCATTCATATATTAGTCCTTGGGAGCTGAGCCCTCATGACCCAGTCAAGCCTCACAGATCCCACCTCTCATATTGTTTACAGAACGAGAAAGTGGGATTATGAGAGGGACAAAGAGAGACCAAAAGAAAAGGAGAGAAGAAGAAGGGAAAGATGGAGGGAGAGACTTTTTGGTCTGGTAATAATGAAATCCACCTTAAAGGATGTGTTTAAAGGGAACTATTTCCTTCCCTTTCTGAAACTTGAAAACTCTGTTAAATATTGCTGCATGTTCCGAGGCAACTGAGAAACAACTGAACCCTTCCATTTCTGAATGCCTCTGACTGCAGGAATAAAAGCCCACCCCTGTTCTCATGCCTGTCAACAAAGCTGTGTCTAAGGTGGGCCAACATACACTGGCTCACGTTTTTCTGTTTTCTTTACTTAGAAGGTCATAGGTAGGATTGAATTTGCTAACTTGATATCTATACTATTTGCCACATATGCACACAGATGGGCTAGCTGTCCTGTCTCGTTGGTATGTGGTCAAGTTCTCATCTTTATTACTTCAGTGCACAGTTTCACTGAAGCTTGATAGAAACCCGATGTATTCAATCAAAAGTTTTGATTGAACAAGGATACTTCCTTACTGGCATGACTTTTGGGGGGACCTGGCAGAATCAGCTCTGCAGAATTAGAATCTACCTCTGTTCCAGGTAGGGATGGAGCAGCTACCGTATGCCTCCATTCATGCAGTGATAGCTTTTTGCTACAGTTGCTTGTTTGGTGGGGGTGGTTAAATTAATGTTTATTTTAATATTAAGTTAATCTGTGTTTAGCTTCCACACATGTATATGCACCACATAGTGCAGTACCTGCAAGGACCACAAGAGGGCCTTGGATCCTCTTGGAGTTATAGATGGCTGTGAACCACCATGTGGGTGCCGGGAATTAAACCTGTGCTCTTAGCTGCTGAGCCATCTCTCCAGCCCGCATTTGGGAGGATTTTTTTGAGACAAGACCTCACTATATAATGGGCTATGGCTCCCTCGGTAAAGTGCTGGCTTTGCAAGCATGATGGCCTGACTTCAATCTCCGGAACCCAGGTTACAAATCCGGGTGAGTGGGATGGCATGCGTATGTTATCCTTGAGTTGCCAATGTGGAGGCAAGCAGATTCACAGGGCTGACTAGCCTATCAGCCTAGCTAAAGTGGTGAGTTCCAAACCACCTGTTTCAGAGAAACCCTGTTTTAGATTTTTTTTTTAATAAATGTTTTTTTTTTTTTTAAAAGTGAACCATGCCCATTGTTGTCCTCTGTTGACCAATGTTGTCTTCTGGCTTTTACACACATGCATTTGTGCACACATGCACTCAATAATAATAATGAGATACAAAATAAAAATAAGTGACAACATCTAATGAAAATTCAAGATAAGTAGAACAGCTGTGTATCACAGTGGGCATGCATATTTTTGTGTGGCCATCTGGAAAATTATTTGACTTTTAAGAATGATGTGGATGTAAACATGAAATCACTCCACGATTCATCAAACCCTTTGCTAGATATTTACCTAAAGAAATGAAAAATGTATGCCTATACACAGAGAGCCACACACAAGTGCTCTGGCATCTGTGTTTAACAGGAACAAAGAACTGGTAAATGGATAATGGACCATGCTGCATTCAGGCAACAGAGCAGCTCAGCAATAAAGGGGGAGAGGACCAGCATGAGTGAAGGAAGCCAATGAAAATGGTGTCTCTTGAGATGTCCACTTATGCCATGTACATCGGGGGTAGAAGTCAGATCCTGGCGGTCAAGGGCAGGGCAGGACACAACGAACAGAGAATGACAGGAATATGCACCGCCTTGGTTGTAGACTTTGTTCAACTATGCCTTTGTCAAAGCAGATTGGATATTATATTCAAAAGGCTGATTTGGGGTGCTAGAGAGAAGGTCATGACTTAGTAGTGCTCTTGGAAAGGACCTGTGTTCAGTTCCTAGCACCCATATGCAGCTGCTTAAGACTGCCTATGTCCCTGTTCCAGAGGACCCGACAACCCTCTTCTGTATCCCTTGGGCACTTGTACTCAATTGTACATTAGCTCACATAGACACATATGCACACACATGATTCAAAAACGCATATAAAACAAGGAAAATGAATAAAAATAAATGTTTTAAAAGGGGAGATTTTATTGCACAAAAGCTATGCCTCAATGAAGCTGACTTTTTTTTAAAGTTTTTATGCCACTGGGATTGGCTCCATCATCACCACTTTTTTATTTAATTATTTTTCTTTTTATTAATTATAGTTTATTCACTTTGTATCCCCCCTGTGCCTCCCTCCTTCCTCCCCTCCTAATCCTCCCCTCCCTCTTCCCCACCAGTGTCCCTCTCCCAGTCCACTGATAAGGGAGATCCTCCTCCCTTTCCCTCTGACACTTTTTTTTTAGAGACATCATCTCATATAGCTTAACCTGTCCCCAAATTTACTCATAGCCAAGGATGACCTTTAATTTCTGAACCTCTTGCCTCTACTAGGATGACAGTTGAGTATCGTCTTGCCTACCTTGTGCAGGTTTGAGGACAGAACCCAGGTTGGGGCTTTTTGCGTGCTAGGACAAGCACTCTATCAGTTAAATCACATCTACCACCACCAGTTATTAACTGGACTCTGTCTAGTTTTTCTCCTGCCCTGCCTGCTCCACAGCAGAGCCAGGGATAATACATTCAAGGGAGCAGACACTGGTTGATCAAAGACCTGGAGTAAGAGAGACCCAGCAGACCAGCTGGCCCTCCGCAATTCTCATGTCTGTAGCTCCACTTCTAGGGGATCCGACACCCTCTCACAGATAAAGATGCAAGCAAAATACCAATGCATATAAAATAAAAGAAAAACCCCAAAAGGGCTCAACGCTCTTAAAATGCTGGTGACTGCTAACATGGTTCATGGTGCAGAGTTCCCAGAAGGTCTGAAGTCATAGGGAGCTTTACTGAGGAAGTGCAAAGATCTCCTGCAGGCAGCCTGCCAGGTCTGCATGACTCCCAGACAATGAACACAACAGTACAGCTCCCGGGCTTCTGAGTTTGCACACTGCCACCTGGGGCAGAGTCCATCATGCTGGTTGGGGTCAGGGTGTACCTCTCTGCAAGACTTGCCAGGGAATTGACCTTTTGAGCAAAGTCGGAAGTGGAGGAAGGCGAGGGAAGCCACATGTCCACTGCATCCTCAAAACCCGGAGTTAGGCAGGCTAGGAGAAAGGCAACAGGGAAATAAGAGTATGCATCCACAACAAACATTTATTTCACAGGTTCCTGGAAAGGTGGGTAGAGCCGTTGCATTGAAACAAAACAAAAAGTTCCTCAGGGTGCACAAGCAGGCCATGTGTGGTCTTGCATTTGGCCTTTAATGCCTGGGTGACCAGGAACTAAGCGCCCCTTCTCTAGGAAGCTACCACAGTCTGCTCACCGATAGCCACTGGCTCTCCACTTCCCCTAAGTGTACGTCTAAGTGCCTCCCGCTCCATCTTGACTCCAATTCACCCATCCCAGTATTTTCCTACCTCCCTTCCAGGAGAGGAAAAGCTTGGCTGTCTGTGTCATGTGTCCTTCCCCTTCCCCTTTCTGGATAGGGCCCTAACCTGATCAGCTCACTAAGACCCTATTCCCCAGTACTGAGATGGAAAATCTGAGTAGCTCCCTGGGCCAAAGACTCCCATCTGTGCCCAAGACAGATGGACCCACTTGGAGCCAAACTCTCCATTCAGAGCAAGGACTTCATGGAGGAGCAGGGTGAAGTCACTGAGAGCTATCGGACAGGGAAGACATGGTGTTTTCCCTGGTACAGCCGGTCTCAAGGAAAGAAGGTGTTAGGGACAGCTTGTCAAACACAGCAAGGCTACCTCTGCCCCTCTTCTGGCTCCCTGAGATCTTCCTGAGCCAGGCTTTTCTCTCACTAGCTGCCAAACTGGGCCGGTCAACCAGGAGCCTTGTTCTAGTACAGGCCTGTCTCCCACCAACTCCATCAATTTGGACAGGACTTCTGCGCATATTATCACCAATGACAGTCTAGATTTAGTGAAACATGGAATTATTTTCCAGTGTGCTGCCTGTGAACAAGCTGTAACAACACCTGGTTCGGGTTGTGTTGTTGTGTTGTTTTTAAGGTCCCCATCCCTCTCTCAGCCAGTCGCACTGAGGCTTAAATGAGACCACAATTTGCCAATCAGTTTGAACATCCCCAACCCTCTCTTCCTCCTTCCCTCTCTGCTAGACAACTTCTTTGGTAGGCAGAGGTAAGCGTTGGGGACATGGAGCTTTACAGAGCTGGGATCAGAAAACCTCTTGTTTGTTTGTCTGGGGAGAGGGAGGTTCAGCACCAAGGGCTAAGCAAATATTTGTGGTTATGGATTAACCTGACTCCCAGACTGACATGGCGGTACCAGGACGAAATTGCAGTTTCTCCTTGGCCCACCCCTGTAAGTCCCCCTCAAGGCAAGACTGTAAAAGGCTGTGGAGGAAGGGCTGGGGAGGAGAGTTGGGCTGTGAGGAAGGTGAGAACCTTGAGCCAAGGCTCTCCAAGCTGTCTGAAGCTCAGGACCAGGAAAAACAAGAAGGGCCCAGACTCTATCTAGACCAAGGCATGGCTTGTCATCCCCTATAATCCAGGTGGCCCTCTCGACACGTCAGATTATGCGGATCAAGTGGACGTCAGCCGAGGGGCTCCTCGGGGTCCAGAGCCATTCTCAGAGGCTTCTTGAAACCCAGGACCCCCACGACCCCACTACACCCTGTCCGCTAAAGTGGAATGTATGCTTCAGAAAGCCTACAGAGGAGGAGAGAGAGGCCAGGAGGGGCTGTGCGGCTGGGATAGGAGGGCCTGCCCACCTGGTCTTGAGCACACTAGAAGCCTTACAGGTTGATCGGTGGTTTGGGGCAGGGTTAAGGTTCCAGAGCTAGGGCTACACAGGCTCGGCCTGGAGTCCAGCCTCTGCCCTCCTCTTAGGTGTAGGTTTGTACTAAGCTACTTATCTCCTCCAAGCCTCTGGCTTCCTTCCCATAAAATGGGGTGGAAATATGATGCCCACCTCCTGTGTGGTTGAAAACCTAGACTGAGCCAGTGAGTGGTGACAGATGAGCGTGTGTGTGTGTGTGTGTGTGTGTGTGTGTGTGTGTGTGTGTTTTCTGTTGTTGGGGATTGAACCCAGAGTCTTAAGTATGCTAAGTGTGTTCTCTCCTACTGAACTGCAACCCTCCAGTATCCTGTGGCCTGTTTAACAGCTTGGGGGAGGGTTGGGCGGCTGGGGAAGATGGCTCAGTTGAAAAAGCGCTTGCCCTGTAAGCATGAGGACCCGGGTTCGATTCCTAGAACACATTTGTTTGTTTGTTTTGTTAGAGACACATGTGAGCCAGTTGAGGTGGCACACGCCTGTAACCCTAGAACTCTGAGAGGCAGAGGCAGGCAGATCTCTGAGTTTGAGGTCAGCCTGGTCTACAAAGTGAGTCCAGGACAGCCAAGGCTACACAGAGAAACCCTGTCTCGAAAAACCAACCAACCAACCAGACAAACAAAGCCACATGCGGTGGCATACACTTACAAATCTAGTGCTAGAAAGCAGAAGCAAGTGGATCCCTTGCGCTTGCTGCCTAGTCAGCCTAGTCACCAAGTTCCTGGCAGCGAGAGACCCTGTCTCGAAAAGTGGAAGCCAGGAGTGGAGGCATACCCCTTTAGTTCTTACACTCAAAAGGCAGAGGCAGGCAGATCTCTGTAAGTTCAAGGCAAGCCTGGTCCACACGGAAAGTTCCAGGATAGCCAAGGCTGTCTTTAAAAAAAAAAGGGGGGGGGACAATGCCTGGGGAAGAACAGCCAAGACACTCCGGTCTCCACTCATGTGCATATCTGTGCACACGAGAAAGAGCTTTATGTGGGTTACTATTTGTTTTCCAGCAACTCTTTATGGGAGAGACATATTCTATCCATTTTACAAATGAGGAAACTGAGGCAAGGAGCACGTAAACATCTTGTCCAGTCTTCCTTCAGTATGAACTGGAATTTTCCTCAGGCAGTGAGCTGATTGCTTTTCAGGTAGTTGGAGCATGCCCAGCATTAAGGGCCAAGTGACTGTCTGTCTGTGAACAGCGCACCCCACTCCGAGGCCCAGCTTCCACACAGACATGTCCTGTCCTCCCTTCCTTCCTTTCTTGCTTTGTTTTTCATTTGTGTGTGTGCTTGCACATGTGGGCACACAAACATTGGGAGGTAAGAGATCAACCTGAGATGTTGTCCTCAGGAGCTGTTCACCTTGTTTTTTGAGGCAGAGCCTCCCGATGGCCTGCAGCTGTTCAACCCGAGCTGATCAGGCAGGCTGGGGTGGCCGGCTAGCAGTCTGCAGAGAGCTGCTTGTCTCTGCCTCCCCAGGCCTGGAACCACAGGCATGACGCGTAGATTTTTGTTTTCATTTTATATGGGGATCAGACTTAAGTCTTCATGTTTGCATGGAAAGGGCTTTAATGAGTAAGGTATCTCCCCTGCTCGCGGATGAGCCTTTAATTCCGCTTTTGGGGGGCACTGGAGAGCAGCAGGGCTGTGCGTGTCCTTGGAGCTTAGAAGTTCTCCTCAGACAGGTGTCAGCAGCTTCAGGATGTGGCATTTCAGAGTCTTCCTGCTGTTCATGTCCACCTGGGGAGTTTCTAGCATGCTGGCCCATACAGGTAAGACCGTCTCTACCTCACTGCAAGACCCTCAGAACCTCCCCTAGGCTTTCCACAGCACAGGCAGAGACCAGACCTCTCTGGACCCACACACACCCCTCTTCAATCGTGCTCTTCTTTGAGCATCCCACCCACCTAGCACGCCCCTTTCCAGCCTGCCCTGCTCACACTAGCTCTCTGCCATGCTCAGGCAGGCACATCCCCTGCACTTACTGCTCAAGCCCCTGTTGCATGCTTTGCATTTGGTCCCTCCTTCTTAGCTGTTCTCCTGCCTGACAGGTATCTATCGCTCAGAGCTGAGGGGACAGCAAGTGACAGGTCTCTGTTCTCCAGGTGTCCCTGATCAAGGGAAAGAGATGGGGATTGTATGATGGAGGGTGTGTTGGAAATCAAGAGGTGAGACAGAAGGGCTCACTTTCCTACCCTGGGAGAAGTGTAAGACAGATTTCACTGTGCAGTCTTACTTTTTTGTTACTGTCTATTTATTATCAGACAACATTATATAAGGCTATTTTCGTGCACTTTGCAATTTTAATGGCGGCAGCAGGATCTGGCATTGCCTCTAAGCACTGTAATCTGCCCAAGATACCTTGTTGAGTATTCGAGGCATGTCCTCAAAGGAAAGACTGTCTAACAGCATGTACTCTGCAAGATCCAAACTACTGGTCTCCCGAGGGGGCCTGGGAACAGAGCAGAAAAGCAGGACACAGAATGCCTCCTGGGAACTAGAATAGGAGCAAAGGTACAGGGCGAGGTCTTCCTTGGCTCTCTCTAGCTGGCATTCGTCAGATCCTTCTTGAGTCCCTCCACTGCATTGACTCCCATCCCAAACCAGACCCAGTGTTCTCCAGCAGCGAGCATGCAAACCAGGTGCTTCGGGTGAAACGTGCCAACAGCTTCCTGGAGGAGATGCGGCCAGGCAACCTGGAACGGGAGTGTATGGAGGAGCTCTGCGACTTCGAGGAGGCTCAGGAGATTTTCCAGAACGTGGACGACACGGTAAGGCCCCCAGGCGAGGCCCAGAGGGAGGGCTGGTGGCTGGACGGGACCCAGAGAAACAGTGGGCACGACCACTGCTGGCAAGGACCTGGCTAGTCGTGTGGGTGCTGCTCTTATTTAAGGACTTGGTCAGGGCACAGGGGACTGTAGGAACCAGAACCAGGGAGTCTGGGCAGCCTTCCCAGCCTTCCCTCCAATGGCTGCTACTGCCTGTCTCCGTCTCTCCCTCCTTGTGACCCTGTGATCTTCCTCTCCTCCCCCCTGACCTGCACCTCGTGGTTATGGGGTGTATGATCAAAACTCTGTCCCCACGGGGCACTCTGGGCCTCAGTTAGTTGAGGTCTAGTTAGAAACACTGAGCCTGAGCCAGCAAGTCTTGTCTCAAGCCTGGATGATACAAAGCCAGGAGGCTTTGGATGATAGGGCTGGAGGAGGCCGAAGAGCCTGTAAAGGATTTAGATACTTTCCACTGAGGATGCTGGGGGGAAGGGAAGTAGGTGACCCAGTGGGCAGATCCTGCCTCAGGCAGAGCGGTGTTGTGGGGTGGGTAGTGAGGGGTACTAGGGCAGATGTTTGTCTGGAAGCTCACCCCACTCCCTGGACAGCTCATATCCAGGAGGAGGCAATGTATCTTGTGGGCTTCCCCTAGGTAGCCCGGCCGGGCCCTGACACTGCCTTCTCTCCCGCCACAGCTGGCCTTCTGGATCAAGTACTTTGGTGAGTGAGTTCTAGACACATGGATGGATAGCCGAAGCTTGCTTGCTCCAGGGTCAGTGGAGGCTGGAAAGGAAAATGGAGGTACATCAGCTACTTCCCCATCCCCCTTTCGCAGATGGTGACCAGTGCATGGCTCCGCCCTTGGACCACGAGTGCGACAGCCCATGCTGTGGGCATGGCACATGCATCGACGGCGTGAGCAGCTTCAGCTGCAACTGCGATAAGGGCTGGGAGGGCAGGTTCTGCCAAGAGGGTGAGGGGGCATCGGCAAGGCAGAACGGTGGGCTGAGGTGGGATCTGGAAGCAGCGGGGCCACCACGAGCTGTCTGCATTCTCCTGTCGCGCAGAGCTGCGCTTCCACGACTGCCAGGTGAGCAACGGCGGCTGCGGGCACTACTGCTTGGAGGAGGGAAGCGGAAGGCGGTGTACCTGCGCCCCCGGCTACGAGCTGGCAGACGACCACATGCAGTGCAAGTCCACAGGTGAGTCACGGCAGCACTCCTGAAGAGCGGGCACATCCTGGGGTCCCAAGACAGGTGGGCACACCCCCCTTGCCCCTGCCCCCACCTCCCGACCCTGTAGGTACTGTCAGTCTCTTGTTGCCAGCCTTCAGGCGCCCATGGGCAATCCCTGGAGTACAGTCGTTTATCAGTCTCAGTCTGTGTCTCTGTCTGCCTCTGCCAAACGCACAGTCTGAGCAGACCTAGGAATTAAGTCATCGGCATCTTCCTCCGTCTACCCTCCTGGAGGCATTGCTTCCTCGCAGAACCCCAATTCCACCTTCCTTTTAGATTTTCCTTGAGTGTTTCTTTCTGATTAGCTCACAAATGTGTGCAGTTGAAGAAGTCACGGTTTCACACCTCTTTGGAAGGAGCTCACGTGGTTTCCTGGGTGTGGCTCTTTTCTCGTTTTTTGTACCCTTATGGAGGTGATTCCTTTTCAGTGTCTAGGGATGTTTGATATATATCAGTACTAAAGGTTGAACCTACAAATGAAGCAGACCTTCTTCCCAGCTTTTTCTATTCTCTTTTTTTCCTTCTTCCTTTTTTGAGACAAAGTTCCAATAAGTCACCTTACACACATACACACACACACACACACACACACATTCATTTGTGTTGGCCATCTGCTGCTGGGCACGGAGCCAAACCTTAGGAGTGGATTGTTTCCCGGGTAGACTCCCTTGGAGAGAACTTAATTTTCAAGTAGCTATTAATTGATCACTTTGGGTTAGGAGTGGGCGTGAGTCCATTGTTCATGCAGCTGGGGCAGATCCATGCAGGCCCTGGCGAGCTGCCAATCTCTGCGAGTTCCTATGTTGTGTCTAGAAGGCCTTGACTCCTTGGTGTTCTCCACCCCCTTTGGCTCTTACACTCTCCATCTCCTCTTCTGCAGAGCTTCCTGAGCTCAGAGGAGAGGGATTTGAAAAAGACATCTCTTTATGGACCGAGTGTTCCAAGGCCTCTCACACTCTGCAGATCTCATCTGCTTCAGGAGGAGCCTTCTCGGATGATGCCGGGAAGGCTCTGATCTCTGGGTGTAACAGGATGTCATTAGGAGTCATTTTATCACTATGTTCCTTTAGCAGAACAGTAGTATTTGGTTTTCCCCTAAGTCTCTAGGCTATCTAGTCTCTAGTGGGTTTTGGCCACCCAAGGCAGCATTGGGTATGGGTTCTGCTTCATGGAATGGGCCTTAACTCAAATCAGATATTTATTGGTTATTCCCAAAAATTTTGTGCCATGATTGCACCAGCTTATCTTGCACGCAGGTCACTCTTGTAGATAGAAGGGTTTGTAGATAGATTGGTTTTGTGTGTGTGTGTGTGTGTGTGTGTTGCCTTTCTTCTTTGGTAGCTTGCAGAGTACCTTCCAGTCTATATGGGATGAATGCTCTAGGTAGCTCAAATTCTCCATGTTCAATGAGTTCTGTAGGTGTTATCTTCAGCAATAGGCCCTTACTTTACCATCATTTTGTGGAGAACCACCAATATCTTCGGCAATAGCCTGAGTTGTCTGGAGGTTCACATGAGCCATGTTTTGCAAAGAACTCAACTAGATGTAATCCATTCTTGGTACTGGAAGCTTCCTAAGGCCTCTGTCTCCCTCATTATTTGTTGATTTTATTTAGATTGCCAGATCAGTTGCTGTGTCTACGTACTGGCTAGCCTTCTGGAATTTTGCTGCTGTGGCCTCCTTTCCATTCTGTCATTCCTTGCCTGTCCTGTTGATTGTGTTCTGCTGCTTCACCAGCTTAGATTCCCCCACCCAGCAGTTACAGGAGTAGACCTTGCAGACCACACTGCTATGGAAAGAAAGTCTTCAAAATGATCCCTTCCAAGAGTCACCCAGAGTGGGAGGTGGCTCTGTTGGGAGAGAGCTTACATGCAAGCACAGGGACGTGAGTTTGGATCCCCAGCGTCCGCCTAGAAAGCCAAATACGGTTGTATGTGCCTGTAAACTCAGTGAGCTACATCCTCCTGACCCATGTAATTTATTATCTCCCTAGGAGCTTTGTAGTATTCAAACAAGGAGTCTTTTCTTACACATCTCAGGGACAATAACGTGTAGCCCTCCGGGGTAATGAATCCAGGATATCTTTAGTCACTACAGTAATGCTGAGTGGTAATGTTGCTTGGCCAATTCTTGCCAGTAGGTGGCACTATTTGGTTTTGAGTCCCAAGCTGAGCTTCATGAATCCTCCTAACCTAGCCTACAAACAGAAGCATGGATAGAGGGTCCTATGGAAGTCATTCCTGGAAAGCCCTTTAACACCCTTCCTTGACTTTCAGTGAGTTTTCCATGTGGGAAGCTGGGGAGGAGGATGGAAAAGAAACGCAAGAACTTCAAACGGGACACAGACCCAGAAAAAGAACTAGAACCAGACCCAAGGATCGTCAACGGAACACTGACAAAGCAGGGTGACAGTCCTTGGCAGGTGAGAGGAAACAGTCTCCTGGAACCCCTGAGGGCATGAGAGAAGATTTTTCTGCTTGAGGGGTACAGGTGAGGGCTGGTAAGGATAGGAACGGGAATGCGCAGGGAAAGGCATATGTCTTAGTTGGGATTAGGTTAGTATTGCTGTGATGAAACACCACGACTAAAGAAACTTGGGGAGGAAAGGGTTTATTTGGCTTGCACTTCCACATCACAGTTGATCATCAGTGGAAGTCAGGACAGGGACTCAAGCAAGGAAGAAACATGGAGGCAGGAGCTGATGCAGAGGCCATGGAGGAGCGCTTCTTACCCGCTTGTTCTCCATGCTCGCTCAGCCTGCTGTCTTATAGAGCCCAGGACCACTAGCCCAGGAATGGCACCGCCCACAACAGGCTGTGCCCTCCCCCATCAATCACAATTAAGAAAACCCTCTCCTGTTGGATTTTATGGAGGCATTTTCTTAATTGAGGCTTGCTCTTCTCCAATGACTCTAGCTTGTGTCAAGTTTATGTAAAACTAGATGCCAGGTAGTGGGGGTGCACACCTTTAATCTCAGCATTAAGGAGGCAGAGGCAGGCGGATCTCTGCGTTCAAGGTCAGCCGGGTCTACAGAGCAAGTTCCAGGACAGCCATGGCTACACAGAGAAACCTTGTCTTGAAAGACCAATCCAACCAACCAAACAAACAAAATGCTAGGCAGCACTGCATAGATGGGAGGCAGGGACTATGTTTATGGAGAAGGACAGAGGTACAAAGGAGTGCTGACCTGGACCATCCCCCACTTCAAGATGGAGCAAACATTCACATGGTGCTCAGTAAATGTGAATCTTTACCAGTAAATCCCCAGCTCTGGGACGATGGGTATGCTAGTAGTTCACAAATTTGGGGAGCGCAGAAACTCTGGAAAAAAGCTTAGTACTCTGAGAACCAGGATGGCCCTCAGGACAGGGTCAGAGGGAAGCCCAAGAGAGATACCTCAAGCAGCCTGAGTACCACAAAGGCTCCCCAGAGGATTCAGTATGGCTGAGGGTGACTGTAGGAACCGCATAGGCCCTGTCAGGGACATGCCCTGACACAGGCCAACACTAGACAGTGTCACAAATAGCAAACACTGGGAAAAGACTTAAGTCTGTGTGTGCCAGTGTGACCAAGAAAACAGAGGAGTGTTTGGAAAACCCTAGGAGCCCTGTAAGACGCAGGGTCCTGTGCCAGGAGTCGTCAGAGGTAGCTGTGTGATGTTCCTTTCAGGCTATCCTTCTGGACTCCAAGAGGAAGCTGGCCTGTGGAGGGGTGCTCATTCACCCCTCCTGGGTGCTGACAGCCGCCCACTGCATGGAGAACACCAAGAAGCTTACCGTGAGGCTTGGTGAGGGCTGCAGCCAGGCAGGAGCAGCCCGGGGCCTGGGGTGGAGCAGGGGAAGCAGGCTTGCTGTCCAAGGGTGGGTGATCCTGGCAGTTACATACAGAGGACACATGGGGGACAGAGGCAACCATGCTAGCACATGCTCATGCGGGGATGCCAGTCAGCTGGCGAGGCAAAGACAGGAGGGTCCCCAGGGTCTGCTGGTCAGCCAGCCTAGCTGAATCTGTGAGCTTCCGCTTCAGTGAGAGGTTCTGCCTCAAAGATAAGGCAGAGAGCAATTGAGGAAGAAACCAAACAGCGACCTCTGGCCTCTGCATGAACTCACACAGGAGCACACACATACTGGCACACATGCATCCTCCACGAACACAAGCAAATAAATACACACATATGCAAGCACATGCGTAGCAAAAGAATGGCTCACTGAGAATGACAAAGTTGACACATTGTACAACTATCCTCAGTGCGGACAATGGCCTAGGCCCTCCTTCCCAGACCCGTCAGCTGGGGAAGAGATCTGAACCCCTCTGTGGTTCAGATCGTTCTTCCTAGTACCTGGGTCTTGCTGGCGCTCCCCATTAGATCTTGCTGCACTGGAACTAGTCTCTCCAGCAATGTCTCTCCATTCTCTTCCCCCATCTGCGCTGGGTGTTGGGTCTAACAGGAGTCTGTCTGGGTTTCCTGCCTTTTGGTCTTCACTTTGCTGTTCTATCTGTGAATTCTCCTGCCCCTGCGGCCCACCTACTCATGCTCAGCCTCACCTTTGGTAAGGATCTGAGGCACAGGGACCCGGTTCAGGGCAACAGAAGCACCACGGCCATGTGGGCCTCTCCAGCCTGCTCTAATAGCATCCTTACCTTACAGGTGAGTATGATCTGCGACGCAAGGACCGCTGGGAATTGGACCTGGAAATCAAGCAGGTTCTCATCCACCCTAACTACAGCCGGAGCACCAGTGACAATGACATCGCACTGCTTCGCCTGGCCAAGCCAGCCATTCTCTCTAAAACCATAGTGCCCATCTGCCTGCCCAACAATGGTCTGGCAGAGAGGGAGCTCACTCAGACTGGCCGGGAGACAGTGGTGACAGGCTGGGGCTATCAAAGTGACAGAAGCAAAGATGGCAGAAGGAACCGCACCTCCATTCTTACCTTCATCCGCATCCCCGTGGCCCCACGAAATGAGTGCATGCAGGTCATGAACAATGTGGTCTCAGAGAACATGCTCTGTGCAGGCATCCTTGGTGATAGGAGAGATGCCTGTGATGGCGACAGTGGGGGACCTATGGTGGTCTTCTTTCGGGGTACCTGGTTCCTAGTGGGCCTGGTGAGCTGGGGTGAGGGCTGCGGGCAACTCAACAACTACGGCGTCTACACCAAAGTGAGCCGCTACCTTGAGTGGATCCACAGCTACATAGGGGACAAGGATGCCTCCCTGAAGAGCCAGATCTTGTAGCATCCCTCCCTGATAATCTCTGGACCCCAGAGGCCAACCTTAGAAGTGAGCACCAAGACAGAGGACATTAAAGGGGCATGTAACAAACATTCCCACCTGAGTTCCTGTCTGTCTTTCCATCCTTTTTATGGGCTGTTTTGGAGGAATATAACACTAACTGAGCATCTAGTATATGCCAGGTGTTTTATGCAAAGAATCTGCTTAACTCTCACAGCAGTTTGGGTGTGTACAGAAGCTCCAGCAGGGTCTGAAGCTGATACAGCTGGGGTGGGAGGAGAGCATTGATTTATAGAGAATTAAAAAAATGTTACTACAAGAAACAACTAGAGCCTTTCTTGGGGGCTCAGAAAGAGCCGGTGCTAGCTACAGGTCAGAAAAGCTTGATGGTGGCCTGCAGTAGAGGCAGGTAAGGCTCAGAAGGGTCATTTGGTAGAGATGAGAGTCAAACCAAGGCCACACACCCAAGCTCAGCTGCTTTTCTTCTCCACTGTTCCCAGGAGCAGCTGGTTCTCACATTTGTGTGTGTGTGGTCATGCACATATGTGTATTTGGAGACCAGAGGACAACTTCATGTGTTGTTTCTCAAGCACTGTCCACTTTTGGGGTTTTTTTTTTTGGAGGGGGTTATTTTTGTTTTTTTGACAGAGTCTCTCACTGGCCTAAAATCTACCCAGCAGGCTAGGCTAGCTGGCCAGCAAGTCCCACCCCCATTCCGGCTTTGACAGTAGCTCCCAGGGGAAGCAGCTGGATGCCCAGGAGGTGCTGCTCAGAATGACCTTATAGTTTTGTCGAGGAATCTGTCTAAGAATGAAGTTGTAAGCAGGGTGTGGTGGCAGCACTTGTAGCCCCCACGCTGAGGCAGGAGGATTTCTGCAGGCAGAGAGATGAGGACAGCTTGGGCAACACAGCAAAACTCCTTCCCTTAAAAAGAACAAAAGAGAAGGAAGAGGTATGGAGGAAGGAAAGGGGAGGAAGGGGTAAGAATCCAATTAGGGCTGCCCTTCTCACACCAGTGTGAGACCCCCGCTGGGACACAGACAACCCCAGGCCGAGGAGATCTGCCTCTCCCGCCCCAGCCATCCTCAGTCTCAAATAGCTCTTCAAGGACAGATGGAGCTTTGGGAACCTCTGTCCACTCCAGGCTGCAATGCTGGTTTGCTTGATCTTTTGCAGATCTGGCGTAGCTCTGCTTTTAATTATTTTGCAGGGGGGATGGAGGACATGTGTGTCCCATGTCACACGGGTGGAGAGGTTAGAGGGCTACTTTCGAGAGTCATTTCTCTCCTTTCAACGTGTGGGCTTTGGAAATCAAACTCAGGTTGTCAGCTTGACAGCAAATGCTCTTAATACTGAGCCATCTCACCCGTCCCAAAAGGCATAATTAGGTGAGACAGGATGCATGTGAAAAAAGCGGAGATAATTAGAAGTCTTAAAATTAGTCCAGCTCTCTCTGGTTCTGAATTAGGTAAATAATTTTTCTTCTCTGGTTGTGATGGCTAATTTTGGTTGTCAATTTGACTGGATTGGGTAATAATCCAGATATTATTATAATTATAGTTATATGTATAACTATATATATATGTAGCTATATATAATATATTATAATTAACAGATATAGTATTCTATTTTTGGATACTATACTAAAAGTCTTGAGGCAGGCCAACTTTATAATGAAGAAAGAAGAAATTCATTTAGCTTCCCATTTTAGAGGTAGTCCCGTTGATTTGGCTTCTTGAAAAGGCCTGAAGACATATCATGGTGACACCATGATAGAAGCATTTGTGCTGGAAGTCATCACGGTATTGACAAGAGGGCACAGAGCAGTTTTGGGGCAGGAAAGTCAGTGCCTTCAAAGGGTGGCGATTGCAGTGACCTAAGGATCTCCTCTAGGCCTCACCTCTTACTGCTCTGGCAATCTTCCAGCCAGATGGACCCTTGGGATTCATGCCATATCCAAACCATAGAGGCTGAGTGTGCCCACTGACGGATATTGGCAGGTATATGAATGTCAGGCCTGAGAAGATCTACCATTATTGGGTGCCATCCAATTAGCCCACCTAACACTAAGAGGAGAGGGAAGGGAAATATTCTGTGTGTGTGTGTGTGTGTGTGTGTGTGTGCACGCGCATGTGTGGCCCCTTCTCTCTCCTGTGGCTGGGATATTGTATTGGGGTTCTCCAGGGTAGCAAGCTTAGAGAATGAATCTGTATTACAAAGGGGGTTTGTAAGCTTGGTTTCCATGATAGGGGCTGTGTAATCCAACAATGGCCATCTGCACACCGGAGAGGCTGTGAACCTAGGAGCTGCTCGGTGCCTGGCCTCAACCTTACAAAGATCTGCCTGCGTCTGCCTCCCAGAGTTCTGGGATTACAGGTGTGTGCCACTAGGCTGGCAGTACAGCTCTTTTTATTGGGGGTGAATAAGAGACATATACATTTTGGGGAAGTATTGGTTATTGGGTGTGTGGACATTGTTGACTGGGGCTGAGGTGCTGGGAATGTTTCATTTGCATGGAGAGAAATTTCAGGTGCTAGGCTGTGTGACTACCTCAAGAACTGCAAGGTTGGGGAATTACACTACATGCCAGGGTATGCAGGCACAGAACAAGGAGGGAGTCATCTTTATTTCTGCCGCTCTCAAGATTGTGAGTTTTGGAGTCTGGACACATCTTGACCTCACTCTAGTCCAGTTTCCCCAGTTGCACAGTCTATGTGTCCCGCACCCACTTGTTCCTTTGTGTGTGGAAGTATTTGTTTTAGGAAATTTGGATCAACAATATTCAATGTATAAATATTCACAATTGTCATGTCATCTCCAGTTGTTCCCTTTAGTAATTCTCAAGTGTGCGTGTGTGTTACACACACATTGAGTGCTCAGGTATGCATCCCCTGAGGCACGGTTAAAATGCCAGCTAGCTTCCTCTACCACTGTCTGCCTGCCTTCTGGCTGGGACAGGGTCTCCCACTGAGTCTGAAGCTTGCCATTTCTGCAAGGCTGGCCAGTGAACTCATGATTTGCATTCTTATCTTCCAATGCTGGGGTTACAGATACATGCAGTTACACCCAGCTTTTCATGTGAGTGCTGGGGACCTAACTCTTACCTTTTGAACCATCATCCCAATTCTCTTTAGTTTCAATTGCGCATTTTGTATTATTGTCTTATTACTCCTTTGAAGTATGTTGTTTGTACTTTGTTCCCTTGAGTTTGCAGTATGTTTAGCTCTCATTAGTATCCACAAGAATGGATCCTCAATTTCTCTTTCCCATTTTATAAACTACTGCCTCTTACTTGGGTCTCTGAAGGGAAATTTGATGTAGTTCTTATTCTTGTTCCTAGAGATACTGTGGAGTTATTCCTCTGGCTTTTTTTTTTCAAGATTATCCTTTTTGTATTTGATTTCTGCAGCTTGAATATGATTTTTTTGTAGGTTTTGTTGTATTTTCTAAGTTAAAACAAAATCTGGGTGCCAGTGAGATGGTTCATTGAGAAGAGGTGCTTGCTGCTAAGCCCCATAACCAGAATACAAATCCAGAGACACACAGGGTTGAAGGAGAGAACCAACTCCTACAAACTGTCCCCTGAAACTGGTCAAAACAGGCATTCCTACTGGGCATGGTGATGCACACCTTTAATTTCAGCAGAGGCAGATCTCTGTGAGTTGAGGCTAGCCTGGTCTACACACCAGAGTTGTGTAGTAGGACCTTGTCTCAAACAAGCATACAAACACCACACACACACACACACACACACACACACACACACACCAGGTAGCCTCAGAAATGACTGGAAGAACAAAGAGGAAGGAATCTATGAGGTCATAAATCACACACACACACACACACCAGGTAGCTTCAGAAATGACTATAAGAACAAATTCAGATGAGGCCATAAATGTCACACACACACACACACACACACACACACACACACACCAGGTACCTCAGAAATGATTGGGAAAACAAATCTGGAAGGAGTCTATGAGGCCACAAATGGTTCTTCCTAGCCAGTGACAGATACTGGAATAGATCCCTAAACCTAAATATTTTTGCTCAAGCAAAAGCATGGCCTTGCAAGAGGGATGATGGACAGACTTCCTGATGTCACAAAAATGTAAAGTTTGACATAGATGGTTCCAAAACATAGCAAAGTAGTTTGAAAATCAACAGTATTTGAAACCTTTCATCTAACTACAGTACTAGACGAAGAGGAAGCAGCCAGCTTGTTGTTCCCAGGGCACACCTGTAACAGAGCTCCACCAGGACACTGACATCCTGACCTCTACCTGGTCTTTTCCATGTCCACACGCCCTCTGCTGAAAGCAGCCTCCTGCTTCTTCCACTGCATTACACACACACACTCTGGCTGAACTTTAATGAATAACCTGCTCACCATGCTAAGTAGTGAATGCATTAGATTTGATTTAAAAAAAAAAAGACCTTGGGAAAACTCAACTTTGGTGTAGATGTCAATTTGTAGTATGATTTATATACCTGAAAGTGTCCAGGGACAGATTCTGAAAAGGTTAGACTTAATACTATGCTAGAGGGATATGTTATTTCTAGAACTCAGACTTTTTCATTCATTAATATTTTACGTAATGATCCCTGGAGCTTCCACTCCAAAAAAGAAAAAATCAAAGCTACCTGAAACTGAAGCCACAGGCAACAGTCAGAAAAGGTGATCATTAATATATGTGTTTTTAGCTGGAGTGTAAAAAAACAATCCCTTTTCTGATGTTTATCCACTTGTGGAAGGAGTGAAATGGAACAAAGAGCACATTTCTCTGGTGTTCAATCATTTTGGCTCATTGTCATCGTGAAGGCAATAAGAATTTTTCCACTCTTTAGAAATGGGAGTGTTTTTATGGACTAAACAGAATTCACACTGTTAGAATTTTTGTTGTTGATCAGGCCTGGTGAAGCACATCTTTAATCACAGAACTCAGTAGGCAGTGGCAGGTGGATCTCTGTGTGTTTGAAGCCAACCTGGTCTACAAAGGAAGTTGTAGGCTAGCCAGAGTTTCAGTGAGGCCATCACAAAGCAAGACCAACTGAACATGAAACAAACAACAAATCACCACTGAAACCTTTGCTGTTTTATTAGATTTGAGGCAGCTTAAAGAGACAGGAAGCAGAAAAGAAACTAGAGACTGACCTCAACAAACTGGACTGCTTATTTCAAACAGCAAGGGGCAGACACAGTAGAAAAGAAGTATCTGCCAAAGGGGAAGGGGAGAGTTGGGGGTTTATCTAGGAGGTTGGGAATATAACTGCTGGGGTGACCTGAAAGCCTCCAGTTTCTCCTTGTCCAAGAGAGGACATTTTATCTTTAGAAGCTGCCTTGTCCCTGCTATCAGATATAGTGGGCAATTAATGGCAGAGTTTGGCAATGGCACTTGTGGGAAAGGCTGGAATTTCAATATAGGACTTGAGTCAGGGAGTTTGTTGAAGGTTTATTGTAACAGTTATGCAAACTGCTAGATTTTTGTTTATAAGTGGTGGTATATTTATTTTTGTTTTTCTGTTTTTGCTTTTTGGAGATCTATTTCATCTTGTATGAGTGTTTCCCCTGCATGTTCATTATGTACACCATGTGCATGTCTGGTACCTATGAAAGTCAGAAGAGGGCATCGGATCACTTGGAACTGGAATTATGGGTGGCTGTGAACTACCAATTGAGTTCTGGGAACTGAAACCTGGTCCTCTGAAAGAGCAACAAATGCTCTTAGTGGCTGAGCCATTTCTCCAGAATTTTCCATTCAAAAATGTTTATAGGGCAGCAAGATGGCTCCACAGGTAAGAACACTTGCTGCCCAAGCCTGGCAACCCACATCCCATCCCTATAACCCTCTGAAAAAGCTGGATGTAGTGGTATGCACCAATTATTCCAACACTTCCATTGCAAGAAAGAACTGTTTGGAAGTTAGTGGACCAGCTAGCCTATAGGTATACGGCATGGGAGGAACAAGGGCGACCCTACTTTAAAACAAAGTGAAACAAGTAGGAGAAAGCTCACTCTTGAAAGCTGTCCCCTGATCTACATACATACACACGCAACCCAACATGGCATACAAATGGCCCCTTAAACATATACATTCTACACATATACACAAAAATAATTTTAAAAATGTTTGCTTTATTGAAATAGAATAAAGAAAAAAAAAAGACCAATTATTAGATCCAAACTAACTGTTTTAGTGACTTACTTAAAACACTATTTGCCAAACATGATTTTACTTGCTGCCTGGGACAAAATGGCCGCGAGAAGTACCTAAAAGGTCATTGCCCTTATCAACCTGCTGACTGCCACATGTGCTTCTGTAAGATCTTGCTTGCTTGCCTGCCTCATCTTATCATTTTAGAGTATAAAATGAGAACACAAGTTGTACCCAGGATGGAAACCTTTCAGTTCTGCTGGCTTTGGTGCATCAGTGACATCTCCCTTCCACTCTCATTAGTGTGGCAGTGCTTATTCCAGAACAACTCTGGCAACAGGATCACGTTACATGATAGTGCTGGGGTTGTTTATGGAACAGAATGTTGATGCCGGAAGTATGAAGCAATATGCTGTTGGTGCATTTATCACTCATGTGCAAAGCTGCTAAATAAACATAGTTTTGTACTTTCATCTTTAGTAGGTCGGTGGAGTGTTTTAAAAGCAGTTTGTACAAATATTAACAGTGGTTTCTGAAACAGCGCAGGCTTGTGGATTACACTTTCCTGCCACTGCACAACTGTATTCTTCTCAGCAATGTCAATGATATGCAAGGAAAAGGAGACAAAATTTTCAAAAAATTCAAATTTAGACTGGTCACAGTAATGCAAGTAAGTGATCACTCTCTGTTAGCAATAAGTGAGCTATCCCAAGGCTCACAGAGCATCAGAAGTCGGGACAGAAAGAATGTGAGAGCTGGGGGAAGCAGTGAATGTTGTAGAATGCTGTCTTCCAGGCATGACATGAATGCTGCTTTTTTTTTTTTCCTATTTCCTTTGGTTTTTCAAGACAGGGTTTCTCTGTGTAGCCTAGGCTGCCCTGGAACTTGCTCTGTAGAACAGGCTGGCCTTCAACTCACAGAGATTCACCTGCCTCTGCTTCTTGAGTGCTGGGATTAAAGATGTGCACCACCACCATTACCTGGTAGATGTATTCTTGAATAGATTTGGCCTGCCAAAAACTGATCACGCAGGAGGGAAGTGATCATAAGGCCCCAGCTCTAATGAAGGATCTGTAGGCAGCTAACTGTTGCTGGGGGAGAAGAGACAATTTCTTCAGTGCTGTAGCCCCTGGTAAGGCACCAGATGAATTAAAAAAAAAAAAGAGGATGGTGGAAGCGAAAGTTTATTACAGATATGTGGGAAAACATAGCCAAAGGCAGACACTTCCCAGAGTTCAGAGTGGAAATGGCTAGACTAAGCTAGGCCATGTGGGAAGAGGGGGAAGAGAAAGAAGAGGGAATCAAGGGGAATAAGTTGCAGCAGCCACAAGGACAAGGGCACAAAAGGGGCAAGTAATATCTGCCCTGCCATAGGTAAGATAAGGCTATTCTAAAATGTATCAGGTGCCGGTGTCTTTTATTGATTGTGATAGCGGGTTAGATAACACCACTGCAATAATTATAGGGGTAATAAAAGACATTAGACCATACCTTTAAATTAACTACAACACGGGCTAGGCATGGTGGTGCATGCCTTTAATCCCAGCACTTGGGAGGCAGAGGCAGGCAGAACTCTCTGAGTTTGAGGCCAGCCTGGTCTACGAAGCAAGTCCAGAACAGTGAAGGCTACACAGACAAACCCGGTCTCAAAAAGACAAGAAAAAGAAAGGAACACAATCCAAATTATTTTAGAGACTTCTTGTTGCTTCCTTAGTCTAAAAGAGATACAATGATAAACTAAGAGCTCAGCAGGACTGAGAATATTTTATAATAGTTGCTTTATACCACTTGGTTATCTTAATATGGTGAAGTCACATGGCAGGTACCCTTTAACTTTAGTAAAAGCTACTAAAGTTATATGGTTGCTTACATCTTGATGAGGTCATCAGCCAAGATGCAGGCAAGTCATACAGTTGCTGTTTAAAATGTTTTCCTAGATCTATTTTTTTTAAACAAAACTTGAATCTAAGTTAAATATAGAGTATACTCTACATCAGAGTTGACTCACATATACAATATTTTGTAGCAAATTAAAATTCCTATGTATAGGTTTTAATTATAAGATTTTTCTTTTCGAGACAGGGTTTCTCTGTGTAGCCTTGGCTATCCTGGGCTCACTTTGTAGACAGCAATCTACCTGCCTCTGCCTCCCCAAGTCCTGGGATTAAAGGTGTGTGACACTATGTCTGGCTTAATTATAAGATTTTTGTTATAAGATTTAAGCCAAATTTTGTTACAGATTTTATAAGCATGGTATTTATCACAATGGAATGAACCTAGAAGAGTGGGGCAGTATAAAGCTGAATTATGACCTTATATATATGTGTGTGTGTATACGTCATACTAAAACCAATTATGTATAATATATACTAACAAAAGATCAAATGCTCTAAATTAATTGTCCAGTGGAATTTATTAGTGCTATTAAGACACTGACAGTTTAAATGTTATTATTGATGAGAACCTGCACACATTCTTTTGCTGACTTGAATTTGTTATGAAAACTGCCGAACAGTGGGAAACTCTAAGTTGAACTGACCAAATAATTTTGTCCTAGTTTGAGGTAACTCCATGCTAACTCTCATGCTTCACCCTACTGTTCCCCAGCCCAGGCTAAGCACACTGTGCTGAACAGAACATTCTCATGCAGCCATACCTGTAGCTTTAGGACGTCCACCATTTCACAACATAAAACAAACTTTTAATTACACCTGTTTTATACAGTGCTAGAGATCAAACTTGGGGCTTTGTACTGCTGGGTGTGGTAGAGCATGCTTTAGGTCATATATGAAGCAGGCTTTCAAATAAGATTTGTCAGTCAGGCTGGGTGTTGTGATGCACACCTTTAATCCCAGCACTCAGGAGGCAGAAGCAGAAGGATCCGTGAATTTGAGGCCAACTTGGTCCACATAGTGTCTTCCAGGACAGCCAGGAGCTCACTCTTCTGGCCTGGCCTTGCTTTTTCCCTGATGTGGCTTTCAAAAGAGACTTAGAATAGCTACATATGACTACACTGGCTGAATTCCACAAACAGTACTCACTGACTACTAGCCACTGATAGGCTTAATATAGAACTTATCTGGGGAATCTCACTCATTTCCACAATATTTCTAGTCAAAACCTTTCTTGCTGTTCATGAAATGTGAACCAAAAAGAATTAGAAATCATGCCTTCTGTAAACTCAAAGGGCAGGTGATAATCTCTCTGACTCTCAAACAATGAGTAGTGCATTAAATATCTTGAGAAATTCTCATGTATTAACTGATCACTAGTGTCTGCATCAGTTACTTTTCCACTGCTGTGATAAAACACCATGACCAAGGCAAGAATTTATTTTGGCTTATGGTTCCGGAGTGTTAAGAGTCCACAATGGCAGAATGAAGTAGCAGGTGGCAGGCAGGAGCAGCAGCTGAGAGTTCACATCTTGAGCTGCAAGGAAAAACAAAGAGAGCTAATTCAAAATGGCATGAATCCTTTGAAAATTCAAAGCCCACACCCAGTGCTGTATTTTTTCCAGGAAGGCCACACCTCCTAACCCTCAGAAACAGCCACCAACTGGGGACCAATTATTCAATGCCTTAAACTTATGGTTGATATCTCATTCTCATTCAAACTACCATATTCCACTCCCTGGCTCACAGAGGCTTATGGCCATATCATAATGCAAAATGCATTAGTCCAACTCCAAAAGTCCCCATAGTCTTCCACAGTTTCAAGACAGTTTAAAATTCCAATTTCTGAAACTCAAGGCAATCTTTTAATTTTAAGGCCCTGTAAAGTCAAAAGCAAATTACATACTTCCAACATAACATGGAGCAGAATATATGCTACAATCCCAGAATTGAGGAATCAAAGTATAATTGAGGAAATACTGCACCAAAGCAAGGCCAAAACACAGCAGGGCAAACCTCCACATCCTGCAGCTCCATGTCTGATGTCAAGACTTTGGCTTTGCTGCCTATAATAGGATGGTTCCGTTTTTTTTGTATGCAGCTGTCCTTGGCAGATATCCCATGCTCTGCACCTGTAACATTTTGGGTTCTTTGGTGCAACCCGGACTTTACTTCCATATGCCTGGCCCCAGCGGATCTCCTTAACTGTGAAGGAAGATTCCACAATCCCTTTTCATGTGTGTCCTTCAAGACTCTAAAGCCAGAACTGGTTGGATGACACTGTCAAGGTTTAGCTACAAACTTGGCAGGAATCCTGGTCTCCCTGAATCATGTTTGTAAAAGTTTTTGTTAATTCCTTGGGTCTTTTTCTTTCCTTTTTCACAAGCTGGAACTTCACCTGGCTGGGACCTGCCCTGAGGGCATCCATCTGTTCATTTCAATGCAGATTTGGCCTCCCTTAACAGTTACAGTCTCTTTCCCAGCACAGGCCTTAGCTTTAACATTAATCTCGCCAGTGTCCTTTTCCTTTCCAAACTCTACATTTTGTATTTCTTTCTGCCCTACTTGTTCTTCTTCATTGCAGACCTGCAAAAAATTCCTAATAACCAGAGTTAGTAATTAGGCTGGCTTGAAATCTCCACCAAAGAAATTAATATATTACTTTTAAATTTAACTATAGGCAAGTTCTTAGAAAAAGGGCAAAAAGCCACCATATTCTTTGCCAAATAGCACAACAGTCTCCAGCCCAGTTACTTGCATTGGTACTCTGAAAACTCTTGAGTTGAGCTCCATATATCATGCTGCTCTTAGCACTGTCTTGCAAACTCCTATTAGAATGGACCATGAAGCTTTGCTTACAGCATTCAACAGCTTTTCTAGTTCAAACTTCCAAAGCCTTCCACATTGTTCACCCAAACTACAAAGTCAGGTCTCTGCCACAGCAATACCCCACTTCCTGGTATCAACTTCTATTGGTAAATTAAGTTACCTTTCTATTGATGCAATAAAATACCATGGCCAAAGCGACTTATAGGAGGTTTACTCAGAGCTTACGGTTTTAGAGAGTTGGAGTCCACGATGGCAGTGAAGGTAGCAGGTGGCAGGCAGGAGCAGTAGCTGAAAGTGTACATCTTGAACCACAAGCAGGAAACAGAAGGTGATAACTCAAAATGGCACCAGTCTTTTGAAACCTCAAGGCCCACCTCCAGTAATATACTTCCAGCAACGTCATACTTAACCTTCCACAAACAGCCACCAACTGTGAACCAAGTATTTAAATGCCCAGTTTACAGGTGGTGTGTAGCAGTTTCCTCTGAGATTGAGGCATTCCATCTCCCAGGGAAGCTCCTTAAAACAGAAAGTAAATAATTCAAAATAGCTTTAGGAAATCCCTGACACTGACCAGATTCACTAGGCCCATCCATCATCCCAGGCAGAAAGTAGGCTGAGCATCGATCTCTGATGAGCAAAGGTGACTCAGGCAAGCCAAGATGCAAAGAAGACTCTCTGAGACCAGACCAGCTGCCTGGAAGAAGTAGAAATTGGCTGAATTGCCTGGAAGGGGCCTTAGAGCAACTGAGGTGTCTGTAGGACACTCTTTAACCTCTTGAGCTTCCAGCTTTTGTGATCTGTCATCCATGCAGAGGTGGGTTTTGGTGATACAGCTGTCTTTGAACCATTTTTCCTGCTGTAAACAGCCCCAATAAAAATCATTGCTTTACAAAGCTGGACTTCAGTAGTATCCATATTTTGATCTGTCGTGGGCTCCCTATCTGTAGTGAGTAGATGTGTGTGTTGGTGAGTAGATGTATGTGTTGAATCTCCCCAGAAAAATTTTGTCACACAATAACTGGCATACGAAAATGAGTGAGATGACAGGTGAAACAGAGGACTGTTGGGTTGAGCAGATAATGTGTTTACTGTGTAAGCCTGGCAAAATGAGCTCAATCCCTAGACCTCCATTTAAGGTAGGAGAGAACTGATTCTCCAAAGTTATCCTCTGACCTTTACATATGCAATGCAGCACTGTTGTGCACACAAACATATAACACACACACACAACACACACGCAATAATATATATTTTTTTAAATGAGGGAATCCTGAAGAAAGTAGAAGTTGGTTCATTACATTATAAGGAAATGAGAATGGAATCCTTCAAGTTGTAAAGAAAGGATACTAGACACAAACTCAAAGCCATGTAAGAACATAAAATTTTCCTATAATAATAAACACACAAACTAGCATTTTGTAATTATGGTTCACACCTTTTTTTATTCTTTGACAGTATTTAAAATAGAAAAGCATAAAAAGTTATAAACTTGTTACTAGACACACGTTATCTGTGACATTGATAATGTTAAAAAAGGGGGGACAGAGCTATAAAAAACCTTTTTATGTGATTGAAGTTATTAGTTTAAAATAGATTGTTGTAACTTTTGGATGTTTCATGTAAGCCTCATAAAAACACATACAATATACACAAAAAGAAATGAAAGTAGATCAAATAAGCCATTATAAACATAAACTTTATATGCAAAAAAACAGTAAAAGAGATGAAGGACAAAAAAACTGTAAGACAGAAACAACACAATGGTAACAGTGAGCCCTTACCTTTAATAGTTAAAGTACTCACTTTGTCAATAAATTTAGATATAGCTTGGAAGAATAAACTTAAAACCCAAGGCTCAACCACTTATTATATACAAGAGACTCATTTTAGAACCAAACACACTACACCGATAGAATGAAAAACATGTCCCATGCAATTATAGTAACCCAAAAAGGGCAGTAGCACACAGGTAAGAGACAAAGGATATTACATAATGAAATAAAGGTTAACTTACCAATTAGACACAGCAATTATAAACAAAGATATGCCAATTAAAACTGCTAAGAATATGAAGAAAATATTGAAAGAGAACCATGGGAAAAAATTAGACTGTTCAAGGTTACAGATAAAATAGTAAGGTGGATCAACAAGGAAAAAGAAGGCCTGAACACCACCATAGACTATTTGGACCTCAGAACACATTACCCAATAAGCTGAATACACATTTTCCTCAAGTGCACATGGAACATTTTCTGAGATACATCAGAGTTACAAAGAATCTTAACACATTAAGGGAAACTACAAACCCACATATATTTGTAAAACAAATAGGACATTTTAAAAACCACTAATGGTTGAAGGAAGAAATCACACAGGAAATTAGCATCTCCCTGAAACAAATGAAAAACACAAAATACCAGAAGTGTTGGGGCACAACAAAAGCAACACTGAAACTGGCAGCTGTGTAGCAGGGTTCTCAACAACTTAACTTTATTCTTCAAGGAAGAAGGAAAAGACCAAGTAGATAGATCAAAGCAGAGGAAAAATAAAACAGAAAAAAAAAATGTTTAGCTAGACTGGCTAGGAGAAGAGTTGGGGGTGGGTGGGGATTCAACTAAGATTACAAATCAAAATTGGAACATTGGGCTGGGGAGATGGCTCACTAGATAAAGTGCTTCTTATGCATGCAGGAAACTACAGAGTTCAGATCCCCAGAATGCCACCTTGAAAGTGAAAAGGCTATGCAGGGGTGCGGCTCTCTGTAATCCCAGAACTTTTAAGAGGCAGGGATGGGGGATCCCTACGGCATCATGAATAACTACTGATCTAGCCAGTCAGGAGCTCTGTACTCAACTGAGAGATTCTGATTCAATAAATAAAGTAGAGATAAAGAGTGAGATTGTATGTTAACTTCAACACCCCTACCACATATATGTACACACATTTGCACATACATGAATATACATACACACAGTGATGTACCTTAAAAAGGGTGGGGACACCATGGCCAGTTTTCCAAAAATGAAAAGTACAAAACACTATAAACTGTATCTCATCAATATATCCATTGGATAATAGATAAAACAGAAAACCCACCAACCTTGATTCATGAGGAAATATAAATCTAAATAGGCAGACCTATAACTAGTAAGATTATATCTACTATCAAAACCTTCCCAGCAAAGTAAAGCCCAGGTCCAGATGGCTTTAACAGAAAATTCTACCAATCATCTAAAGAGCTAAGAGTTTTGTTTTGTTTTTTGTTGGAGACACCATGTAGCCTTGAGTAACCTAGAGCTGTTACACAGACCAGGCTGGCTTCAAAGTCAGAGATCCCCCTGTCTCTGCCTCCCAAGTGTGGGGATTAAAGGCATGCACTACTTTGCATGGCCAAATTAAAATTAATTCTAACAAACTATTTTGAAAACTTATAAAGGAGGAAGCATTTCCAAAAAAAGAGGCCAGCATTACCCTGATACCAAAACCAAGCAGGCATTATAGTAAAACTACAGGTCACATTGCTAGAAAAACTCTTTAAAAAAACAAAAGAACAAACCCATAACAAAATGACAACAAAAAAGCCTAACATAGGCGTAGCTCAGATGCCAAGCCAGACACCCTGAGTTTGACCTTGAGAACGCATATGGTAGAATGAGCATTGATTCAAGTTGTCCTCTAACACACACTAGACATAAAATTAAAAAATTACTAGCAAACAGAAATGAACACATTTAAAGGAGTATGTGGGGTTTACAAGATGGCTCAGCGGTTAAAAAGCATTGGTTGCTCTTTCAGAGGATCCCAGGTTCAGTGCCCAGCCCTGCATGGCAAATGACAACTGTCTTTTTAACTCTAGTTCCAGGGAATCCAATGCTCTTCTATTATCTCTATGGATACAAGGCACACATGTGTGCACTCTCTCTCACACACAAATAAAAAGAAAGCTTTTTCAAAACATGTTAGATACTATGTCATAATCAAGAAAGATTTACTGACAGGATATTAGGATGATTCAACAGAACAACAGTAAAAAAAAATCCATAATAGGGTGGAGAGACAAATCAGTTGGTAAAACCAGATTGCCTTGCAAGCAGAAAGATGCATGTTTGAGCCCTAGGATCTATGAAAAGTCATGTGTGATGGTGTACATTTATAATCCCAACACTAGGGAGGCAGAGATAGGTGGGTGCCTGGGCCTTATGGGCCAGCCAGTGAAGCCGATTTAGAGAATTCCAGGACAGTGAGAAACCGACTCAAAAAACAAGGTGGATGATGCCCAAGGAATGATCCTTAGGGTTGTCCGTTGAGCTCCACTTATGTGCACATTGAGTATCCACAGGTAGTCATGCATGTGCAATTAAAAAAAACTACAACCCACACATCAGTGAAATACACACTATCAAGATGAAGAAAAACAATGATTTCAAATGATACAAAAAATCATTTCACAAAGATTTAACATCCTATCATGATTAAAAGCTCAATAAATTAAAAGTATAATAAAAGCAAACAACACAAAAGCCATATATGAAAATCCCACACTATATTCAGTGAATGCCAAAATTCATCACTAGTATTGAAGACACTACTAGAAATTCAAAAATCAGGCAAGAGGAGGAAGTGAGAGGTATCCAAATGGAAAGGAAGAGGTAAAACTGCCAGTCACATTTGTTCATGAACAAATAGGATCATGAACGATGATCCTAAATGGAAATTTAAAAAAACAATACAATTTACAACTTCACAAAGAATTAAAACACTTAGGAATAAATTTAACCAAGGACTCTAAATGGAAAGACATTTTCTGTTTAAGGAACATAAACTCAGTACTACTTCAAATGGCAGATTTAACACAATCTCTGTTAAAAAAAACACTGATGGCTACAAACAGAAAAAGTCATCCTAGAATTCATACAAAACCTCAAGGAACCCCAGATAGCCAAAACACTATCGAACAGAAAAGTGGAGGGGACTAGCAAGGTAGTTCTTCAGGTAAAAGTATTTGCAGTGCAAGCCTGATGACCTGAGTCCAAGCCACAGAACGCAGGTGGAAGGAGAACCTATTTCTGAATGTTGTCCTGACCTCCAATACAGATGTGGAACATGCAAGCACACATTCATACACATTTCCCCCATAATTTCAAGGAACCCCAAGTAACCAAACAATATTGAACAGTGAATAGATCATTACTTGACTTCAGAAATTACTATATAGATCCAGTAGCCAAAACAGTATCATGGAGATAGAAAAAAAAAAAAAAACAAAAAGAATGGAGCAAAACATATAAATAAACCCTCATACACAGAGAAGTTTTGATAAGCGATCCAAGACCAGAAAGGCACAGTCTTTTCAACAAATGATGCAAGACCATCCATATTCACAAGAATAAAAGCAGACCTTTTACAACACACAAATATCTCAAAATCAGACTTATACATAAGAGCTAAAGCTATGAAATTCATTAAAAAGCACAGGACGAGTTTTATAATATTGGTTATAACAGCAGCACAGGAAATAAATTACATCAAAATTAAAATTACTTCTATACCAAAAGGCATGTCCAACAGAGTCAAAAGGATGGGAGAAACTATTTGTAAATCATGCATCTGACAAACATTAACACCCACACATATAAAGAGATTGGTGAGATAACTCAGTGGTCAAAGTGCATGCCATAGAAGTCTTGCAACCTGTTTCATTATTAGAATCCATGTAAAGGTGGAAGGCAAGAACTCCACATAATTGTGAATTTCCATATGCTTACTATAACACATGTGCCCCCTCCCACATTAAATTAAAGGGTGGGTTCCTAGATTAGTCTAAATCAGAGGCAGAAAGCAGAATGTTGTCAAGAGCTGGTGAAAGAAGCTAAGGGGTTTGTTGTTTGTTTTGAGGCACAATCTATGCAGTTTTAGATGTCCCGGAGCTCACTATACAGGCTAGGATAACTTTGAACCCACAGATCCTCCTACCCCTGCCTCCTTAGTGCTAAGATTAAAGGTGTACACTACTGTGCCTAGCTCACAGCTAAACTCTTTAAGATGATTTCTAGAGATGGCATACACAACAATGTGAACCCAGCAATGCACCCAAACTATATAGTTAAGTGGTTAAGAAACATCTTTTGCCAAAATGAAAACATTAAAAAAAAAAAAAAAAAAGACCTTATGCAGCATTCCAAACATGGCCAATCCTGAGACAAACTAAGTGGCTGGCTTTGTACCTGACATGTAGACAGGTCCGGTGTCTGTAGTACTGTGGATAGAACCCAAGCTTAGTGCATGCTAGGCAAGCACTCAAGCAACAGAGGTCCATTATGGAGCCCCTAAAAATCATGTTTTCTTTTCCCTTGAGACAGAGTTTCTCTGTTTCCCTGGCTGACTTGAAACTCAACTCTGTAGCACAGGCTGGCCTTAAACTCAGTTATGCCTGCCTCTGCCTCCCAAGTGCCACTATTACCCAGAAAAAAAGCCATGTTCTTTAAGAGAATTATGCGTAGATAACTTGAGAGAAAGGCTTACTGATTTAAGCTATACTCACATGGTCTGCAAAATAAATCATGTCTATACAAAACTGAATAAAAAGTGGCACACTGAAGAATATTGAAGGGTATATGGGAGCTAAATTTTATATTCTGAAATTTTCAGTAAATAGGAATTATAAAGGCAATGAATAGGTCAGGCTTGAGATGTCCCTAAAAAAAGCTCCACAGCAAAGGGTAACTTACAAATTAGTATTTTTTCCCATTAAATAGTGTAGACCCTCTTATCTCCTTGAAGTCTAGGGTATGGTTTATTACCTGCTAGTTGTATTTACTTACATAAACAACACTGTGGTTAAGTGGAGCTCACCCCAAGACACCAGAATACAAACAACTCTGACAAGCTTGCTTTTCATGTTCAGAACTGTTTTGAGAGTTCATTGGATGGTGTTTATTGTTTTCAGTTAATGACTAAACAATGCTAGAAGTAGTTTGCCTCCACCTAGTGCTTAACTGTTGCTTTGTAAGGTCTTCTGTTTTGAATGCCATCTGCTCTTGGGTGCTGAATGTACTGATGGGCTTTAAGAGGCTTTTCTCCATTTTGTTTTCCTGAGACGGGGCTTCTCTGTGTAGTCCCGGCTGTCCTGGAACTCTATAAGCCAGGCTAGCCTCAAACGCACAGATCTGCCTGCCTCTGCTTCCTGAGTTCTGGGACTATAGGTATATGCCATCAGATCCGGCTTGAGAGGTTCTTGTAGAATATTTTAGTCCTTGAAGTCCATGTTCCTTCAACAGTCCAAAGGCTGCTGTGGCTGATAATAGTCTATTTTAAAAATCAAGGCCTGAGATGAATTACCAGAAATGAATTCTAGTAATTAATGAGTTAGTGATAAAACTTTACAGAAATCTCTCATGATTTTTAAGAATTCTCAAAACTGAACAAGAAACTATAAACTGTTTCTCCTTTTTATTTGCCCAATTGCTATATGTAACTGAGTAATTTACAATTACATCTGCATTTCCTTAAGAGTTTGTTAACCTTTTCTCCCCAAAGCTTAGCTCCCCAGACTTAAAAACAAAAAAGCAAAGAAAAAACCCAAGAGAAATAAGAAGTTTGTTGTTGGATTTCAACCCTACTAGGACAATAAAATCTTTATTTGAACGGCTCCTGCCTCCACTTCCAGAGTGCTGAGATTACAGGCGTACAGAACGGTACACAGTTCAATTCTGATACAAAATGTTCAGGGTTAGTATATAAATTGACAGTTCTAGGGATCAGGCTTCCTCCATAAGACTGCCCTGACTTCAGACATGGGCTGTAAGTGGTATCTTCAGACCATCAAAATTCCAGGGTAGCTATAAGTTGGCAAGTTACCAAGAACTTCTTGGTTTAAAAATTTGCTGAATGACTCATGGAACTCAGGAAAGCACTATGTCTTTCAATAAAACATTATAGTTATGAGTAGTCTTATTAGAAAAGATACAACTCAGGTCAATGAAGGTTCAGGAATGGTCTGGAGGATGATGCAGAGCTTCTGTGCCGTTGTTCTCCTGGCACATCAATATGGTTGCAGTATCTCGAGCATTTAAGAGTCTTGCCATGTAATCCAGGCTAGCCTCAAATTCATGATCCTCTTATGTCAATGTCTGTCATGTTGGGATTACAGGTGTGCAAGGCACCTGGCTTGTCCAGAGTTCTTTTCTTTATTAGGGCTTCTATACAAAGACACGACTGATTAGTCAAACTGGCAATGTGACTAGGTAAAGCATATTTCTGGTGATCAGTCTCCAGTCTCCACTTTAGAGTAATCTCAGGGGCCTACGATGAGCCAAATCAAGAGTATAACGAAGATAGTATAATGAAGATACTTTAAGAATCCTAAGGGTTTCAGACATTCTTTGTCAGGAGCCAGATAAATTCCTTATTATATCACACTCAAGTAACAAAATGGACTGAATTTTGTCCTTACAGGGAACAATCTCTAAGACAATGATTGAGACAACCCCCCAAAACCAGAATGAAATTTTATTACGTAGTTTATAGAAGCAGTAGTAGTACTCTTCTGTACAAATCAGACAACAACTGGTCTTAAATAGAACGGAGAGAAATGTTAGTCCTACGACAACAGATGATACAAGTGGAACCATTTAGAGACACACTAAAACATTTAAAAGTATCTTCTTTCTCGATAGTCCACTGTGCATTTTTTAGAGATGGGGACATGTCCCAGGCAAGGTCACAATGGCATTTTATTGCCCTCGATGCTGATTTTCACTGCATGAGCAGATCTGCTTTTTTTCCTGATATCTGTGAACTTTCTCATCTGTTTATCCAGTCGACTGATACCTTTCTTGGAGGATGCCTGAAACTAAGATTGGGGAAAATTGAAGAACAAATTATTGCAACATGTAAATCTAGCAGTCAGAAGAGCCTGAAGCTTAACAACAACCAGAACATGTTTTGATGACAAAAATAGAGTGTTAGGAAAAACTATTGTAATCTGAGTGACAATTAGCTGGTTATTGTCTGTGCATTATTTTTAATTTTGCCACAGCCCACAGAAACTTCCTAGATAACAGAAAGGGGGAAATATAGAAACTATTACCTTCCCAGTTTCATCACTGACATCTGACTATATGGATGGAGCTAACTACTTGACATATAATTTTTAACAGTGCTGTTACAACAACAACAAAAAACACAAAGAGAAGTCATTAGAGAAAGACTTTAAACATAACCAACACAGGCAAACCAGGAGGTGCTGAAGTTCTAGATGCCTTGTGGTGAGTCTGTTTTGCTTCACCAGGATCCAGAACCCTATGCAAACTACACTTGATGATTTTTACTACTACCAAAAGATTTCCCTCTTGCTTTTATAGTTAAAGGCTTAGTTGTTATTGTTTGCTTTGTTAAAAACAAATATTTAATTTTTTTCAAATAAGGCATGCATTACAAAGATGTGGTTTCAAAGGAAATGAGATAGCTTTCATAAAATAAATCTGGAAATGTCTGCCACTGATGTCAAAGACCAGTGTGAATTCTTACGGATTATAGCTAACAATTCAGATATTAAGATTATAAGGATTAGGAGTTGTGGTTTTGTTGAAGGTATAGCCTTATTTTATGAAAATGTGTCACTGTGGGTGGGTTTTGAGGTTTCAAAAGCCCATTCCCAGGCCCAGCCTTTCTCTACGTGTGGATCAGGATGTAACTCGGCTATGCTTCAGTCCATGAGTGTGGCCATGCTCCCGCTATGCCCTTGCAAAATGGTATGGACTCATTAATCCTCTGAAACTATTAAGCCCGTAATTGCTTTCTTTTATATGAGTTGCCTGGGCCATGCTGTCTCTTTACAGTAACATAATAATGACTAAGACAGTGAATGACCTTCCCTGCTGGCTACATTGGGGGAAAGGGAAGAAATAGTCAATAATGGTATTACCCAGCAACCAACAGTGAATGCTACAATACTGACTTGCCAAACAAGATGTGCCCACTGGTGAAATAATGGCATGACTATTATGAATGTAACCAACTACTTTCTCATTTCATTTGCTTGGTTTGCTCTACTGGAGAGAATTTATGCCTGGTACTGTAAGCCTGACCACAAGCCACAGTTTGGGAGGTCATAAGCCCTAGGAGGAACCTACTACTACTACTGTGCTGCTACACTAATATGTTGTCAAAGTGCCTTCAAATATTCATGATTATACTTTAAGTCTTGGTCCTCTTTCAGCCTTGATCAGAGAAGCTTCTTTCTGTAGTGCGTAGCAGCTAGTGTACTTGACTCATAATCAGTCAAAATGCTGAGAAATAAGTTAACTGTTCAGTTGTCAGCTATAATGGGAAACTTGTATCGACAGCCTCAATACTCAGAGAACACAGAAGAGGAGATGGAAAGAAAGTAAGAGTCAAAGGATGGGGAGAAATAGTATAAATGCTGTCTTTTAGACATGCTATGGTTGCACTCATGAGCTCACTGCAGCTACGGTTACCTGCTCAAGATTAAGCCAATAACAGTCAACATTCCAGAAGACAGCATAAACTATACTCAATGAACTACAAACACTACATAAAAAGGATAGTGAGATGGCTCTGTGGGTAAAGGTGCTTTATGCCAAGCCTGACAACCTGAATCTAAGTGGTAGAACCAACTACTATGAGTTGTATTCTGGCAACCATAGGTACACACAAACCCTTACACATAGAAGTACATGCACAAACACAAGCAAACTAAAAACCAAAACCAAATAAACTACATAAGGAGAAATTATGAAGGTAGGAAAAGTGTATCGGTATTCAGAAGGATAAGGGAGATGTTGGGGGTAGACAGGTAGAATCAAGCTATGCTGTATATACATATGAAATTTCAAAGAATATATAAAATAAATAAATAAATAAATTTAATAAACTAAAACAATGAGGAATGGTTAGAGACAGATGTTTTTCTTTTTCTTCTCCCCAAATATTTACTACTGAATTATCTCCTAAGCTATAGTCTCAAAAACGCTAAAGGTGGTAAGCTAGAGACTTTCTAGAAGTTCCATAAGCCTTCTGAGTCCATGGACTCAGCCTCACCCTAATATGAAGCTAGATGATCACCAGGCAAGGAACAAACTTTCTATGGCATTCTTGAAGTTTTCTAGAAATATCCCAATCCAAAACATTATTCAATACTTGATTCAGAACTTTCAGCATAAAAATGCATTGTCAGATGAGAAAAGTATCACCAACATACCATCCCTTAGCCTTCCCTTTCGTTTTTGTAAACGGAGTTGGTGGAGGCCTTACTGCTCAACTCTTTGACAACTACCTGAGTCCCTGAAGCTCTACATACCAACCTGGCCTTCTCTTTGTTCACTTTCAGGATCTTCTCTAGCAGTCTGAACCCTACAAGAGCTGTTTGGCACCAGTACCAGGGACATACCCAGGCTAGTGCCAGACTACTGCTTATGGCATATATGTAGCCTGCAAGCTGCTCAATGATCTAAGTTCATCACAGACACTGAGTAACATGCCAAATCTAATAATCTTCATTTCCTGATTCCTCAACTCTGTAACATTCCACTGAACATTAGAAAAGCCATGTTTTATCAGGTGGTGGGGGGAAGCCTTTAGAAGACTAGTAAGGAACATTTGCTAAAAACAAACAAATAAATAAATAAATAAGATGTTTTGTTTTGGGGTTACAGCTAAATGACACCACATAATAAATCAGTAAGACTGGGAGTTACAGGCTGGAGAGATGGCTCAGAGGTTAAGGGCATTGGCTATTCTTCCAAAGGTCCCGAGTTCAATTCCCAAAAACCACATGGTGGCTCACAGCCATCTATAATGAGATCTAGTGCCTCTTCTGGCCTGCAGGCATATTTCCAGCAGAATACTGTACAAATAACAAATAAATAAATCTTAAGAAAAGAAAGAAAGAAAAAAAAAAAGAATGGGAGTCAAATGGAATTTTGCCATGTTAAGTTAAAACCAAAGCCTCAAACTCAGGTTTGAAAAACAAGGAGTATGATCATATTGCAGACTGAACTTTTTTTTTAAAAAGGCCAATGCCCATGTATGCATAAAAAGGAGCAAAAAGCTATAACCCAAAGTGTTAACTCACAATTGTAGTGAGAGTTTTCATTTCTTTAAAAACTCAGTTATGTTCTATGAATATACTTCTGTTTCAATCCCAGGTGTGGGATATGGGGCTGCTTCAGACTGTCCATGGTAGCTAACTATACTGTGTCTTGTGTTCTGGCAGGGACATGATTTGTGCCAGCTGCAGATAGTTCAATTATGGGAACTCTTGAGAAGGTATAAATGTGAGGGCCCAGAGAGGGGCCAGGGATGCTTCAAAGACAAGGCAGCTACTGCTTCCCTGTACTGCTCCTGCTGCTGGTCTGTCAAGTGGCTGAGAGAAAATAGATAAGAAAATATACTGACAAGACAAAGATTAGACTTTCCTCAAGAAACTCAATATCCCTACAAAAAACAGTCTAAGAAGTTCTCAATACCCCTTTCCCACTAACTTTCCCTCCTACCTGGTATTGGAGTGTTAAAGGGAGGTAGAGTTGTAAGAATGCAAATAAGATAGCAAAAAAGAAAAACAAGCAAAACCTACATATAGAAAGAGTACACGTTATATTAATTTTATGTGTAATGCCTATACTTTAAACCTTTATAGGAAAGTATGCATTGCCTCCACCGCCCCATTTACTCTATCTATCTATCTATCTATCTATCTATCTATCTATCTATCTATCTATCTATCTATCTATCTATCTATCTATCTATCTATCTATCTATGCCTCAGCATTCAAAGGCAAATGGAGCTCTATGAGTTTGAGGCCAGTGTACTCTATATAGCAAGTTTTGGGCCAGCTACAATTTTGTCTTTCGAAATAAAGAAGTTTTAACAATGAGAAATAAACAATTAGTATATATTCACATAAATTAAAAAAAATATTACACAACCCTTAAATGAAAAAGATACATGTGGATTAATAAGAAAAAATGAACAAAGCAATATGCCAGTATTGCTGATAGAGCTACATTTTGGCAGCCTAGATAAATATCAGCAAATTATAATTGAAAAATGCAGGAAGGGGGCTTTCCCTTACACTGGAAGAAAAGAACACATAGCACTCCTACCCACTCTGCCTATGAGGACATAGGCTCATAGCCAGCAAAAATAGCAGATGGGTACATGGCCCTAGAAACATGGGGTGTGCTTCTGGAACAGACTGGCTAACAAACTTTTATTATATTTTCATGGCCACATTGTCATTTCCAACTTTCAAAAATGCAAGTATTAGGAAAGGAAATATGAGGGAGCCAAAATGAAGGAGGAGACAGTGACAAAACAAAAGGAGGTTAAAAAAAATAGGCACAGAGAAGAGATAAAAGAGAAGTGGCCATCAATTTAGACATGGAACAAACCAAAGAAAACGAAGTGCATGCAGAGATTTTCAGTGGTTAAGAACACATAACAGCAATGTCAACTAGCAGAAACAAGAGTGGGTTGAAGGAAGCTGAGGGAGCACAAAAGGCAGCAGCAGACACTGTGCCCAGCAGCAAGGTATTACTCATGATCTCCATGTCGGTGACTTGTGACCAAGTGATGAATATATTTACATATCCAGTAAAAGGTTTTATGAGTTCTTGATGAATGCTACCATGTAACTGATTAGAAGAAAAAGGTCACTTCCTGTCCACAAACAAACCACTAAGCAGTTTGTATGCCTGTAATGCAGAATATGATTCTAGGCCCAAATAAATAGGATTTTTCAGCGGGAAGTGGTGGCACATGCCTTTAGTCCCAGTGCTCCGGAGGCAGAGGCAGATGGCTCTTCAGTTAGAGGCCAGCCTGGTCTACACAGTGAGTTCCTGGACAGTCAGGGCTTCACAGAGAAAACCTGGGAGGGGTGGGGTGAGGATAACAATCAGGACAAAGAAAATGTTTATCATGAAAGTAATGGCCTTTTAGTCTCTAGGGTACTGACATACAAGGGAACCTCAATGCCAGTTTCTAAGGATTTAGAGGCCTAATGTCTAAGGATGCTGGCAAGGATTATTTTTCAGAAGCTGACTTCAGGCTGGGCCTTTTCTGCCTAAGAAAGCACATACTTGTTTCCACTCTGCTGGCAATTCAAGCCCATGCACAGCTCATGCTTCCTTAGGGATACCTCTTGTATACACACTCTGGAAGGGGCAGGATTATAGGGGCATCCTGTTGCCTTCGATGCTGAACTTGACAGCACGGTGCATTTTGCCGAGCCTCTTCTGTTCTGCAAACCGCCTCTTATGCTTTTCCAACCGACTTAGGCCCTTTTTTAGAATACCAGGCTAGAAAGAGTAGTTTGATGGGAGAAAAGCATTACCAAGAAACAGCATTTGGGTAGTATCTTCACTGATGACATGGAATGTGTCTATTGTGACAATTTCACAACAGAAATGCTTACACAGATGGAAAGAAAGGAAAGAGAGGATCCAAGAAAGCAGGCAAATGCTTTCTCATAATTCTTTAAGCAAATGAGTAAATACCTAAAAGATCCCAAAACATCTCTGTGAATCAAACATTAAACATAAAGAAAAGGAGAAAAATTCAAATGGTCGTGCTCTTCTTCTGTTCACTCACCCTGGATGACTCCATTTCTACATTCCACTTGGGCCTGACAACATAGTCCTTGTTTGATGGCATTGGAACTCTAGCACGGGCACAGAAGCCAGGATCTCCAGGTCTAAGAGCCCTGAGAAAGGGAAGAGAAAACATACATTGCTTATTTATTTGGCCACACCAGAGCCTAAGTCAGATTTCACCCTTGTATTCCTAGCCCACCCCATTCAGAAACATTTGCTCAATGATGGTAGTAGCAGCTTTATTCATAATAGCCAGAATCTGGGAACAATCCAGATGTCCCTCAACGGAGGAAGGGATGCAGAAATTATGGTACATTTACACAATGGAGTACTACTAAGCTATTAAAAACAAAGAAATCATAAAATTTTCAGGCAAATGGTGGGAACTAGAAAAGATAATCCTGAGTGAGCTAACCCCAAAACAGAAAGACACACATGGTATATACTCACTTATAAGTGGCTATTAGACATATAATATAGGATAATTATACTAAAATCTATAGTCCTAAAGAAGCTAAACAATAAGGAAGACCATAGGGAAGGTGCTCAATCCTCATTCAGAAAGGTAAACGGAATAGACATCAGAAGAGGGTGAAAACAAGGAACAAGACAGGAGCTCACCACAGAGGTTCTCTGAAAGACACTACCCAGCAGGGTATTAAAGCAGATGCTAAGATTCATAGCCAAACTTTGGGCAGAGTTCAGGGAATCTTATGAAAGAAGGGGAAGAAACAAAGTCCTGGAGTCCACAAGGAGAGTAACAGAACCAAAAAATCTGAGCACAGGGATCTTTTCTGAGACTGATACTCCAACCAAGGACCATGCATGGAGATAACCTAGAACCCCTGCACAGATGTAGCCCATGGCATCTCAGTGTCCGAATGGGTTCCCTAGTAAGGGGAAGAGGGACTGTCTCTGACATGAACTCAGTGGCTGGCTCTTTGTTCACCTCCCCCTGTGGGGGTGCAGCCTTACCAGGCCACAGAGGAGACAATGCAGCCACTCTTGATGAGACCTGATAGAGTAGGGTCAGGTGGGAGGGGAGGAGGACCTCCCCTACCAGTGGACTGGGGAAGGGGCATGGGAGAAGAGGAGGGAGGGAGGGAGTGATTGGGAGAGTACAAGGGAGGGGGCTACAGCTGGGATACAAAGTGAATAAATTGTAATAAAGAAAAGAATTTTAAAAAATAATAAAAGACCTAAAAAAAACCCAACAGGATAACCCAGAGATCCCAATCCCAATCTGTCTCAATGTTAACAACTTTCCAAATTATAGTATATCACAGCTAGAATACTGATACAATCTTATCTCCTATACATGTCTCAGTTTTACTTGTACTAATTTGTGCTTATCTTTAGCTCTGGACAACCTTTGAAAATAGCCATGCTTCTTAGTAAATAAAGCCCTTTTGTCATGTCTGGGCCTTTAAGCCATTTAATCCCCCAGAAGGTATGGTGAGAACAGACTTACTGCTGCTGGGAGCAGGGAACAAACATCTATAATCTCATCTCCAGGCTCTGTTCCAGCATGCATGAATAAATCTTCACTAATGGCTCCTCAGCTATAACCCTCTGCTACATTGGATAGTTCATTTCTTATTAGACTCTAAATTGAGCATTCCCTCTGCAAACTCCCCTTCCCCTGCAATGGAGATAACCATTAAGTCTATGTATCTAACCTGACTAGACCCCATGGTGCTTCTAAGAGTATCTCATTAAATATCTCACATTGAAAGGTCTGAAAAATAACTTGCTACTAATTAATGTCTTCTCAGCCTTCTGCTATCCTATTACTAACCCCATTTAACTGTATTACTGCCTTTAGCCCAGTGCTCTAGCCTGTCCTAATGATGCCCTCAGAACCAGAATTTCTAATCAAACATTGTAGTTTCATATATAAGCTCAAAGCCTTCTGCTGAATCCTAAAGAGAAGAAAACGTCCACATCCTGATCTTAGGTTCCTGCATGATCTTAGATGTACACACCTGGCATCTCACACTGCCACTGCAGCACACCTGCTGTTTTTTTAAAAATATATTTATTTATTTATTATTTATACAGCAGTCTACCTGCATGTGTACCTGCACACCAGATCTCACTACAGATGCTTATGAGCCACCATGTGGTTGCTGGGAATTGAACGCAGGAAGAACAGCCAGTGTTTTTAACCTCTGAGCCATCTTTCAGCCCCAACCTGCTGTTTTGCAACCAGGACTGTATACGAACCCACACATCTTGGTTTTTACCCTCTGTGAAACTATACTTGAAAAAGCATGGGAAATTTTTAAGGGAAAAATTTAAGGTTTGTATTCTTTAAGCTTTAAACTTAAAAGGATTCTAGCACTTAGCAAGCAACAACAGAAAACTTGTTAAACTATATTCTTAATTCTTCAGAGCACAAAACACTGTTTTATAGTTACTCAATAAACATTAAATTGAAAAATTACTCTATCAATGGGAACACATAATTTAATATTGTTCTTATAATGAAGTAAAGAAAGAAAGAGAAGAAAGAAAGAAATGCTTAGAAAAAAAAACAAGACAAAACCCTTACTTTTCCTCTCCTGTCAGCACCTTCTCCAGGTCTCTTCGTGGTGTCTGACCACCAGTGCTGGGAAAAGATCAAACAGTGAGATAGCACAAATCTTAAAATTCTTACGACTAGGGAGAGAACATCAAAATATCACATTTATACCATTAGTTACAAAGCATTTAATTAAAAAAAAAAGCATGACATATGTGTGAGGGTATGCATGTGGCAGTCAGAGGATGGCTGGAGTTAGTTTTCTCCTTCCCACCTTTACTTGGGTTCTGGGGAATCACTCAGGTTGCTAGACTTGCACAGCAAGTGCCTTTATCCTTTGAACCATCCTGCTGGCTTGAAAACTTGTAATTGTTCTCAAGTATTGTTCACCCCAAGAGTCATTTGTACAGCAGGTTTCATTCTGGGTGACCTACACAAACTATACTTGTAACTGATAACCCTGCCCTCCCAGGATGTATCCAGAATGATAAATTGAACCAATAACATTTTTATCTCCTAGGGTTTTGGACCTAAGCCTGAGAAAGTTTTCTTCTGCAAATGGCTAGAACACTCCAATCTCTAGCACTCCAGGACTGTGAGAGGACAGATTGCATTCAGCTGTCCCAGAAAGGTCTTCCCTAATGCCATTCAACTACACTTGTGCACTCACACCTGTTCCCTCATACCTGCTCATTCTTCGTCGTTGAGGCATTTGTTCTAGATCTCTCTGTTCCCTTTCTTCTCTTGTCATTCCTTTATAGTTTGAGGTAAGACCAAATATAGGCCGAGACCACTCATCTACAAAAGGGGAAAAGAATTATTTAGTTCACGAAATAGCAGTTTCTCCCAGCCTTTTAAATAATTACACCTTAATACTGGGTAATATTATAGGCTTTATAATTATAGAGTATTTCTTTTTAAAAAATGAAGCACAGGAAGAATGAAAATGAACCTAGAGTCCATAAACAATACATACTTCAATTAGGATCTAGATTTCTCTGGCGCAAATAAGGATGCATATGAAAAGGTCTTGGAGGCTAGTAACAATGGCTAACTTTCTTAAAGCAGTGCTTTAAACATATCCTCGCATTTAATCTTTCTAACAACCCAAAGAAAACAAAGAAGTATTAATATTTCTTTATTACAGAGGTGGAGACCAAGCCTGAAGCCAAACCACTAGCTGATGACATGCAGGAAGATGGTGGAGTCAACACTATGAAGTAGGCATTGCTAACTCCAGGGCCTGCATTCAACCTACTTTCCATGTTCTTGGTCCACAGCTAGAAGACATGTTTTTAATTGCTGTGGTTAATACTAGAAAGGATATTTAAATAGATTTAAGAGCATTTTAAGTATTAAAAAAGTTAGTACCTGTAAGAAGGCAATAAAATTCTTCTATTCCACTTTACTGAATCATTTAAACAAATATTGATAAAAAGTTTTTACCTATGCACATGTCTATATATACATAAAGTAAACAAAGAGAAAGCAAGCTTTACATACTGATTAATTTCCCTGCCATGTCCTTGTTGGACCTTGATTCCTTGGGGTGTTTATACAGGTACATCACTGCTCGGCCAATCCCACTATGCTTCAGGGTCTCCTGGCTCACACTAGGTAGCTGGGGAACAAAACCACATGCATACATATTAATTACTCGGAAGCTAAGGGGTGTGCTAATCTAGAGACCTTCAAGACCTCATTTATTCACATTAGAACTAATACACAAATCCCATGTTCAGGTTCTACGAAGACATGGAATATCCTTTGTGCTGACATCAAAAGTCGAGATTTCAGTATTAATGAAGAAAAAAAACCTAAGAATGTTAGGAAATATAAATTATGTACACTTAAGGACAGAAGCTCAGCCCAGGCCTTGGGAACCAACTGACCTAAGCTTGAATCTAAGGACAAATGCCCGCTGGCTGCATAGCCTTAGAGAAATCATTCATTTCACTTGTCTTAATTTCCTCATCTATAAAGTGGATAGTGTACCTACCTTACAAGCTTTTGTGAAAGACCAATAGGTCAACACATATACAGAACCCCCAGCACAGTGTCTTACAAACACGGGTTCCTTTTCAGTTTCTTCTGATGTTAGGCAGCTTGCCTAGGGAATCCTAATCATATACCAAATGGAAACCAAACAGAGATTGTAATTCAAGTTTACAGTCCCTCAATGTAGTATACTTTCTACTTCAAGTGCCTCTCTACAATATGCTCACTACTGGACTGCTCTTCCAAGAAATCCATGATTGCACTAAGAACTCTTTCCTTGAAAACTGTGATCAATCAAATTTTATGAGGTTTTTCCTTTTTATGATCATTTTATTAGGTATGGTCTCTTTTCCCAAAACCCCTTTTCTGGCATGCTGCAGCAGAACAAATTTATAAGTAAATGGTACAAAATACAAGTCTTGACTACAGAAACCACATTTGATATTTAACAAATTACAAATTATCTGTGGCTAACCTCTTGTAGAATCTTCAACAACTCCTCTCGAATCTTCAGTGCAGGCAAACTCCTATCTGGCAGAGGTGAGAGCCATTCTTTGATGGCAGACATTACACCACTGTCAATAAAAGTTTCTTTAAGGTCCTGCCTGCAATAGTAATAAAATAGTGATGAACAACATGATGATGCCAAGTCTATTGCCCTCTGACTGTATTTATACAACGATGTTTCAAAAAAACTGCTTTTAAAGAATTATATATTCATTCAACCCCTATTCTAGTTTCAAAAGCAGTATAAAAAAGTTAGCTTCCAGAAGTGTACAGACTTGACAAAGGTGACAAAACTTGCTAAGATGTGAAAGTTTTACAAAACAGATTAATATCATATTAATGATACAAACAGTAAAAAACAATGTAGCCCAATTACTACAACTATAAAAAAAATCTATCAGAATAGTTAGCATCATAGTGGGATAAACAGAACTGTGCTATTCTCTGATAGAAAACAAGGAAAATATAGCTTTCCTGACAGTGGAAAAAATATCTCAATCAAACACCAGTATTTAAATTCTGCTTTATGCAATGAAATAAACTAGAAGATGTAATATATCTATATGAAATCTGCCAGACAGCTCTGCCTGCTGCAATACAGAAAGCAGTTTCCAGTTGTCTCATTGGTGGGCTAAGGCATTTCTTCAACTATCAAAAATAGGCTGTAACTTTATTCAAAGATAAAACAAAGTTGCTCGTCACTACGAGCAAAATAATGAAAGAATTTCCCAACAAGGACTTAGGAAGAGCATCACCAAAGGAACAGCGATGATTGTGATGTATAAGGTCAAATGAATCTGTACAGCATGAGCTTCAAGCAATACCTCCCAAGATGTACTGTTTCCAACTACCTGGGGAAAAATAAATGAAAACTTACAAGGTTTCAATTGTCTATAAAGAATAAGATCAGTAAATTTCCAGGTTTTCTTTACTATTATCAGTTTTCTGTTTGTTTTGTTTGCAAACAGCATTAAGGTTTAAGAAAAATTTATGAGCTGGGTATGGTAGCATATGCCTTTAATCCTAGCACTTGGGAGGCAGAAGCAGGTAGCCTGGAATGTTCCAGGACAGCCAGGGCTACATAGAGAAACCATGTCTCAGAAAAACCAGAAAAATTTACCCATCCCTGATTTTCTATGGTGCAATAGAGGGCTATAATTATAACAGTTCTAGAACAACAGTGTATGGTTTAAATATTATTTTATTAAAATTTTTTTCCCAAGAAAACTAATTACTTACTTTTTAAGGTGCATAACCACAGTAGGCAATAAGGTTAATTTTTTCAGTGCTGGCTTTTTTTGATTATTCAATTGCCTGTCTTCCTATTCAGAAAACAGAACACCCGCCCCCCCCACAAAAAAAGTTTAAAATAACGCAGCATTAACTCTTAATAGGCAATTATAAATACTACAGTTCTGAACCTTAAAATAGTTACTCAAAGAAATATAATTTTCCTTAAAAAAGAATGAGCTGTTTTGCACAAAGTCAAACTCTTGTCTAGTCAATCAAACTGACAAAGCTGCTACATTGCTTTTTAACTATAGGAACTAAGTGGTACAATGTCATTTACAGTACTGACAAGTTTTCAAGTTTTTGGAGTTCATTCAAGGAATAAAATATACCTGGGAGACTCTGGTTTATCTTCAAGAATTATCTATGTATAAGAGCTGCATGATCCAGTACCAAAAATACTTACCTGGGTAATTTCTACTTTTTTTTCAATTGGAAAAAATGCTAAATTCTACTATTACACAATAACATATCCAACGTACATTTTAACAAACAGAGGGTTGGTCTTCATGTAACTAGATGTCTACCTATTTTTCCCTCTGCCCTTGAACTGTTTTGAATAAATCCAAGACAGATCAACAAATTCATGGACTATTTCAGTAAGGGGCTGATGGTAAAGCTCAGTGGTAGAGCACTTGCATTTGGCAGCCAAGTCCCTGCGTTCAATTCCTAGTATCTCAAAACAAAACCTAAAGCATCTCTACAAGTGTTCAAGGATCAGAATTTAGTTTTTAAACCTAGTTGTCAATTTGTAATAATTTTGATATATGTATCTTTTTTCTCTTGAGTCTGGGAAAAACAACAAATAACTTCATAGCACATTTTATGTTTGATCAGACATCAACCCTAGTAGTTAACCAGATAGCTATGACAACAAGCTTCCCATTCACTTAAAAGATCTGCTTTTACTTACCATCTTTTTTTCTAACCATGTGGCTAAATTCTAAAAATTAAGATTATTTAAATGATTAAAATTTAGCAAGCACATACTTTATTACAGAAAGCAAAAAATCTTTTTTGGCAGCCTAAGGTTAAACATTTAAAAGAAAAAAGATGCCACACGATCAACTTGGTGGGGGAAGAGGAAGTAACCTAGAAGTGAGATCTTACCTCAGCAGCTTCATTCATCTTGACAATCATTGCACTCACGACATCATCTGCATCACTAATAAAAGTGCCCCCATCTCGGTTTCTTCTGCGTTTGCCAGACAGACTCTTTTTGCGTTGTAACATCATTTCAAAATCTGACAGAAAGTCCATACTAGGCAGTAACACAAAATCAAGCTGTTTAATCACACACCTTCTTTAAGAACAATTAAGAACATCAAATTGTCTAATCTCGAGTTAAAAAATTGCTTCTACTGTTTGTTTTTTTTTAAAATTAGACAGGGTTTCTCTATACAGCCCTGGCTGTCCCTGAACTTACTATTTAGACCAAGCTAGCATCAATCTCAGAGATCTACCTGCCTCTGCCTTCCAAATGCTGGGATTAAAGGCATGAGCTATCATGCATGGCAAACTGCTACTTAAAAAAAAACAAAAACAAAAACAAAAAACCTCAAATACGCATGACTTACTACTACAAGAAGTGTGGACTTTATGCTTTATGTCCAACCTGTCATCTATTTGTTTGAGAAGGAACATTTCAAGTCCTCAGTCAGGAGCACACCGTTCAAGTGCACTGCCTTTTTAGGAATAGAAAATGTTCAATTATTTGAACGTTTCTGTCTTATGAACCATGACCAGAAAAAAAGTTAACTGCTGCTGTTTAGTAATGAAGAGCACAACTCAAAACAAAGTGACCACAGGCTAAGCGCGCTACCTTTGTAGTTACTCTCACTCAAACCCCGCTCTGCTACTTGTCACACTAATACATTAAAAAATTTGAAAGTAGCACCCAAACGCCACTGCTTAATTTCTTGCAAATCATTAAAGAGAAATGACATTTTTAAAAGCATAATCTTTACAACTGTGAACAGTGTTTAGTTATTCTCTGCTGGCATCACCTCTTTCATGGCATCATCTGTTTTTGGACATGATGTTCAACTATCTTTAAGAAACATTTTGGTATTGACTTTAGGTTTATTTCCCCTGCCACCTAAAACAGTTTTCCTCTCTTCAAAAAATTGATATTAGGTTATTTTTCAGTAGATTTAATATTGTAAAAAATAAACTAGGTGCGTTGTGTAATGCTATAATTTAAGACATCTGAGGAGAGCAAATAACAGCAAATAATTCACTAACACTATATTGAGGAAGTAAAGAGAGAAAAGGAAAAAAACATAGTCTCCACCTTCGCTTTTCTTAGTTTTGTTAAAATTTCTTAGAAACTAACAACAAAAAAAACTTACTGCTTTCCTCTTTTTATGTTATCATCAGAATCAGAATCTTCTGCTTCTTTTAGCTGTGTTTCACTTTTCTCTTCCTCCAAATCTTCTTGGTTAAAACCCTACAGGCACAGTGAGTAAGCCCAGTTATCATCATCACCTTATGGATTTCCTTTTGCAACCAGCTCTCGATTTCTCACATTAAATAATACATCCACAGAGGACAAAGAATTTTGAGTAGACACCAAAAGGGATGTATCAAAAGCTCCCTTCTTAGTCCCTAGTTATGGGGATCTGTTTTGTTTTGGAAAGCCCATATCTGTGTGAGCATTTTCATGCTTTGTGCCTCCTTTTATTACACATATGTCAGTATACTATTCACAGCAGATAGGGGATACTATTCTTTGTAAGGCTTTGTACTATTCCACTGAAAGTATTAAATAACTGCTGCCACAGAAATGAAACAATGCATAGTTAAAATGAATAGTTCCATCTTATACTTACTGTAAATTCCTCTTCCTCTTCATCACCAGATTCTCCAAATATATCAGCAATAAGATTTCTAGAAAAGCAAATATAAGAACACTCATCTGCTTTCTTACATTTATGTATGTATCACTTTCATAAACAAGGTATAATTTATGGACTCAGTTCAATGAGCTTTAACACACAAACACACACACACACAGACACATAACCAGTGCCCTAATGGAAGAAGCCTATTTCCCCAGAAAGTTTCCTTACAGCCTTTTCCTATATTAGGCAGTGATCAACATACAAGTGAGGGTGTTTTGTTTTGTTGTTTCAAACACTCTACTGACTGAGCCACATTTCCAGGCCTTTAAAAAATCAGCCTTCCACCAACAAAACCCAGAGGCAATATAACCACTGACCCCAGCATCATGTGTTTTCCTAGCTCTTAAACTTCATGTAAAAGGAGTCCTAACACATCCCTTTCATCTCCTTCAGTCAACATAATTTTGAGATCCACTCACACATATTGTGGTACGTGGAGTAATAATACTTCAGCACTCAAGTTCTAAATGCCAAAGTCAAGCAATCAGGCAGCTAAGGTTTTGTACCTCATCATGAAGTCTCACATCACAACTGAAAAACACTTAACGACCCCAATGACCTCACTTACTCTTCATCATCGCCTGACTCACTGTCGCTCCCAAACAGGTCCTTCTCTTCACTCTTCTTCCCAGAGGACTGTTCTCTCCCCACTTCTTCCTCACTGTCAGATGGCACTGTCTTCTCTCTTTTGCTGGATTTGTCTGACACAACATCACTATCAGAGTCATCAGCATCAGAAACAACTCGACTCTTCTTTGCCACTGTTGGGAAATACAATCATTCATGTTATTTTGTTTTTTATTATTAAGTGTAATATGCTGTGAAATGCCAGTAATGAAAAAAAAGTCATAAAAATAATACATGAATTGGAAAAATGAAAAAAAGTTTCCAAACAACTAGTATAGCTCAGCAGTAGAGCACTGAAGGCCTGGAGTTCTATCATTTTACACATTTTTTGCTATTTTTACCTAGGAATGAATGGCTCAAAGATAAAGATATCACCAATGAGAGTGTGCACCAATAGCCGCCTTCCCTTTTGAGAGGCAAAGAATGGGAAGAATGGGCATTCTTCCCACACTGTGTAGCCTCCTATCTGCACTGCCAATTCCGCATGCTCCTTCTGATAATGTCAGACGTTTAGGTAAGATGATGATGGACCAGAGGCTGCTTCTATGAAAACCAGTGAAACACAGATTTAGAATAAGAACTGACTTTACTCCAACCTAAACAAACAAACAAAAAGAAAAACTTAGAAATCCTCGAAGGTAAGACACCATTCTGGGAAGAACAGGAACAATGACAGAGAATATAAAGCAGCCAGGCAAACATACCCTCAGCTAAACATTGGGAGGAAGATATGACAACTCAGAAGCCACTTCCAAAAGGTAAACTAGATGAAAGGCAAGTGGTTGTAACTTCAGGACAATCTACAGCTCTTATGAGCCCCCAAATCAGTTGGGGGTCTTACTAAGATAATGACTCTTCTAGGGGAAGAGAAATCCATGAATCATGGGGCAACAGCCAGGCATAATCTTGACAGAATCTATTGTTAAAAACTGAGCCACCCCAGGGGCCTGAAATCAAGAGCATTCACAGATCTGGGAGTTGCAGTTTAGCTTGCCACCACCCATGCATGAGGGAAAGGTCCAGAGAAGCACTGGTAGAAAGGAGAGCTAGAGTCTAATAAACCAAAGGATGCAGGTGCAGAAGGCTGGATCAAGCTAGAAGTGCATAAAAAAGACAGGGAACAAATCTCATCAGTGAGTGTTACCCCACAGTCTGATAGCCCTGAACCTGAAGCCAGTAGACAGATCAAAATCTGAACCATCTATCTGTCGTTTCCTGCTCCAGAGTCCAAGAATTCTGAAATTTCAGAGGTGTACTTGATAGTCACAGCTGCATCTGTTCAGCAGTGTGACTCAGGAAGCCTTAAAAAAGGAAGTTGGCCTGGTGGTGGTGGGGCATGCCTTTAATACTAGGACTGGGGAGGCAGAGGCAGTTGGATCTTTGAGTTTGAGGCCAGTCTGATAACACAGAGTGAGTTCCAGGCCAGCCAGCGCTACAGAGATATCCTATCCTGAAATACAAACAAACAGAAAAAAAAGGAAAAGAAAAAGAAAAGGGAAGTTAGTCCTCAGGCAGTACCGATTTCAGTTGCTTCCTACACACTGCCAAGAAACTTGGGAGCCGTCCCCACTCCGAGCTAAAACAGCTAATCTATGTGGAACAATTTGGTGAGCCTGGGGAAGGTTTCGAGAATCTGCCCAGACCAGAGAATGCATGTGTTATGCAAAGGCTCCTGATACACTAAAATGAAAAACTGAAGACAGTTCTGATAGATACCTGGACAAATTTCAGAACACACAGCGTAAACTAAGATATATTCAACTAAGCATCTCCTGTGTATAGAACTAGCAATCTCTGATTTTTAAGGAACTATAAAGAAATTACTCCATTCCTCAACTTTTGTTTGACTTTATATAATTTTTCCCCTACACATTTAAGCAAGATTTTTTTTACTGTACTGAATTTTAATTTACTGTAATTTTGCTTATTCTCCTTTATGTATTCACTTAATGTGTTTATGAACTTGCATTGCTGTTCTTAAACAATATTTCTCTTCTCCTTAAGTCGCACTGATATTTCTCTGCTGGCCCTGATGCATGTCTTTCCTCGCCCCACCATTACTAGTATTCTGGCTTTACATTATTGGCTTAAAAAACAACTTAATTTTTTTTTTACACATATCTTTTATTTTTGACCTTTTTCACTAATGAAGTTTGTTTTCCTTTCAAGATTTTTTTTTCAAATTTCGTATTTTGTCTTCCCATTCAAAACGTCACCATGATTCCTTCTTTTTACCACGCTTGCCTGGGTAATTTCTAACCTCACAGTCCTCTGACTGATGGTGTATCACGAGCACCTTTCTACATCTCGTGCAGTCGGTCTGGTGATGCTGCTACAGCAGTTCTCCTCACCTGCCCGTCTGGGCTGAGCCGTCAAGAGTAGACAGCCCAGTAAAATGACTCCCACTCCCAGACTAAGGAAAGATGTTCAAGTCAGTAGGTATGTAAACCACCACAGAAATACAGCAACCGTGAACAGGTAAGGCCACATGACTCAATTATCAAAAGCGAAGGTACTGAAGCAGCTAAAATGCCAGACAAAAACTTCAAAGCTTTTCTGGTGAAATGATCCTGAAAGAAAACAAAGCAGACGAATGTAATCCACACTCCAGAGAGCTAAGTCAGGAACACACAGGGGAAAAAACTACAATACAGATAAGAAACCTAAACAGAAAAAGTCAGCAACACAGGAGAAAAAGCCAGCAAGAAAACTGAGATTTTAGGGAGGGTAGTGGGGAGAGAAAAAGAATTATTGGAAACAAAAACTCAGTGGATGAAATAATATGACCTAATATGCAGTGTTTTCTTCTGTAACTGTTATTTTAAAGGAATGCATTTTTTTTCTAGAATAGACAAGTTGCATAAAAAAGTAGTAAGTAAAAAGTATTGCCTATGAAAACGGAATGTAAGGTAGCAAAGACTAACACTGCAGAACTACGGTCTCTAACCAGAACCCCTCCAACTTTCTTATATGTGGGTCCTCAACAATCTTTTAACATTTAACAGAGAATGACTTCTGAAGCTCAGTTCCTGTTCAAGTGAAATGAGAATTAGCAGTCACAGAGAACACCAGCTAACTACAGATATAGACAGGAGTTTTCATGGGAACATACTTCTCTAAAATACTGGCTTTTCTAGGAAAGAAAAACTATCAGTAACTAATTTCAAACACAGAGAAATTAATATGTGAAGTTAGGATAACTCAAGGAAAATTTGACAATGATAACCAAGGAAGACAGTGTTTTCATTATATTTGAGAATATCATTCCAGGGATTAGGATTTAGCTTAGTGGTAGATAACCTACCAAGCATAAGGCCCTTGTTTGTCCCTTAGCTCCAAAAAAGAAAGCAATTAGAACATCATGTAGAAAACCAAATACAGAGCTAACATTAACCTTAGAGGCTCAAAACCAGTCAAAGTGCTGAAATAATGATTATTGAGTGCTCAACCATAAACGAGACCTCTATATCACTCCCTCTAAGACTCAGAAAATAATATGGTAGAAAGAATAGAGTGAGCCTAAGAGCCAGAGGAAGTATGTGGTGGTGAGGACTGATAACTTCCAAGCAGGACACGACTGTTGCACCCGTCACCATAGCTGTGACTACCTGCACAAGATTGGGACCATCAGCACAGTCATGTAGGGAATGGATTTTTGAAGCCCCATCCTCCCTGAAGATTTATACTCAAATAATGGTTGATAGGGAAAAAGTATTTTCTTCATTGGTGGAAACACTGGCAAGGTACATAACTTCCATGAGGTAAACCTAATAAAACTAATTTGGTTACAAACCCAAAAAATAGCCATAAAAAAACAAGAATTTCTGAGGGAAGCAGTGGGAACGGGACAAGACAGGATAAGGAGCCAAGTATGATTAAAATACATTATGTAGTTTATGTGAAAGGCCATGATGAAATAACAATTAACATATGCTAATAAAACATAGCAGAAAGGGACCCAGTGTTTCAGCTGTAAATTCAGGCGATAAAGAAGGCTATAGCCCAATATACTTGCTTACGTGCTTTTTCTTCATCTTCACTGTCAGACAGCACAGCAGCCTTCCGCTTTGTTACTTTCTCCTCATCCCCCTCCTTTTCTTCATCTTCATCACTGTCCATTTTTTGTCTTTTGGGTTCTTCCTCTTCACTGTCAGAGCTGTGGAGTCTTTTTCTGTCTGCATGGCCATCTGACTCTTTCTGTACTTCAGAATCTTCCCTCTTATTCTCCATGTCACTGTCATCTGACTCTGGCTTTTCTTTGTGTCTGGAAGCACCCTCAGTTTCAGAATCACTAGCGGGTCCTTTCTGAGGCCCCTCGCTTTCCGAATCGCTGACGCGGGGTTTGGGGAGCTCCTCACTTTCCGAGTCACTGGCCTGGGGCCTTGGGGGATCCTCACTTTCCGAGTCACTGACTCGGGGTTTGGGGAGCTCCTCACTTTCCGAGTCACTGGCCTGGGGCCTTGGGGGATCCTCACTTTCCGAGTCACTGACTCGGGGTTTGGGGAGCTCTTCACTTTCCGAATCACTAGCCTGGGGTCTTGGAGGATCCTCACTTTCCGAGTCACTGATCCGAGGTTTGGGGAGCTCCTCACTTTCCGAGTCACTGATCCGAGGTTTAGGAGGCTCCTCATTTTCTGAGTCACTGGCTTCAGGTCTTGGGGGATCTTCGCTGTCAGACTCACTGACCTGAGGCTGCAGAGCATCCTCAGCCTCAGAGTCACTGGCCACGTGTTTTCTAACCTCTTCCTTTTCAGAGTCACTTGCGTGCCCATTAAGAAGCTCTTCATTGTCAGAGTCACTCCCATGTTGGTTGATGTCATCATTTTCAGAGTCACTGGCAGGAGACTCTGCATGTTCCTCAGATTCAGAGTCACTATCCTTTGGCCTGTGAAGCTCCTCACTTTCAGAGTCACTGGCATTAAGATTGGAGGGCTCATCATTCTCAGAGTCTGTACCATTATGTCTCTTGGTCAAGCCATCTTCTCGATCACTAGTTTCATTCTGAAAAAGTTAGAAAAAATTAGTAATGTCAAAAAAAGGGTAGTGAAGCCTTAAAATTTTTAGCATTTTTTTAAAATGTAGGATTATGGGATTAAAGAAGATATTTTTCATCCTATACCTATAAAGAAACATCACTTTAAATTAAGACCAGTTTGGCCCCCAAAGAGAAGTATCATCAAATCTGGAGAGCGTACTCCTGGATATAGGGCTCTCTGTTTTTAAAAACAGAGCCTTAATTCCTCACATGATTCTGGTTATCCAAAAGAGCAAACATACAATGAAATTTTTCACAAAAGTAGAATCCCAAGTTTTATAAAACTGACATTATTTTAATGGGAAAATAGCTTTACTATTAAAACTTTAATTATTCAAATGGTTAAACAGCATATATTCATTTAGCCATGAAATCTCAACAAAAAAAAGTAGTTACTATTTTTGGAGGGGTGGGGGGTGGTTGGAGCCAGTGTTTCTCTGTGTAGCTTTGGCTGTCCTGGAACTCACTCTGTAGACCAGGCTGGCCTCAAATTCTGAGATCGGTCTGCCTCTTCTTCGAGTGCTGGGATTAAAGGCATATGCCACCACTGCCCAGCAGTTACTATTTTCAAAGCATCTATTAAGAGCAAACATTATGATTGGCTATTTCCTGTTGGTTCACTTTCTCTTCACAATAGTACTTCTCATGTAAAGAAAATAGGCTTTCACATAAATAAGGACTGTGACACATACCTATAATGTCAGCACTCAGGAAGCTGACAGAAGGGATCAGCTTGACACCAGCCTAGGTTATAAAGTAGCAGACCCCGTACACGTGTGTGAGTTGTGGGTAGACAGCAAGAAAGATGGGGGAGGGGGAGAAGGATAGAGGGAGAAGAGAGAGAGAGAGAAAGAAAAATTTAAGTGGTACAGAATGAAAAGGAAGGGTAGAGGAAAGAATATGGGAAGGGATAACTAATACTAAAGGCTTTTTGAAAAAGTCCTATGAAAACCTAGTACGGTAGAAACTTTCTAAAATGCATACACATATAAAGAAGAGTTTAAATGGAACTACCATATAACAGTATGACAATACCCAAACCAAATGAAAACCTCAGTATCAAGAACAGGATACCTCTTTTTTGAGAAATTCCTCCCAACATTATAGGTTATTGTCAATGCTACTGGTTACCCTCCAGAACATGATGGTGAGTTCCTATTGCTGAAGACCTACATACTGTAGCCATAGAACATGGAGAAGACATTTATTAGTACTCAACTGGATGCTTCATCCCTACTGGCTTGCTTTCACAATGATGAAAGGTGCTATGCCTGCTATCAGAGGAGAAAGTAAGCATCGGCTTCACTTACCTAGCTACAATAATGACTTGCCTGGTAAGATATGCCCACTGATTAGTAGTGGCACAAATGCTCTAGGAGCACCCAACTACTTCCTTTTTTGAATTTTATTTAAGGCCTGCTCCATGAGATGGAATACATACCTTATACTGTCAACAAGAGCAAGAGACTGGCTAGGTGAGTTATGGAGCTAGGTTAGGAAAACCTACTACCATCATTCCAATAAATGAATATAGCACCAAAATGATTCCTAATGACTATTGCTAAACCCATATATCAATACATATCATCCAACCCTTCTAGTTATAGATGAAAATTAATAGAGACCCATAACTGGTCAATAGGTAGAAAATAAAAATATTTTGGATTGCTCAGCCCTAAAGAGGATATTTCCCAATCATACCTCTCCCCTCAAGACTCTAGGACCTATGGAAAGAGAGAACAGAAAGTTTAGAGATGTGGTGAATGACTCCAAGGAAACTTCCAGACACAACAGGGCATAAAACAATTAAACCCACAACAATTCTGACATACACAAGACCTACAAAAGCTCAAGCGGGATGAAATTCTAGCATGAATGGAGGAGGGGAAGAAGGTATAAGTTCCACTGTGGAGTTGAGGAGCTACTGGCATTTGATAGCCCCTGGAAGAAAGCAAGTTAGCTTCCATTAATAAACATTTGGTATATCGGTCACACACCAGAGCAGGGCCCATGTCCAGCAGCAGGCAGGTGTGGTGGCTTGATTGAAAATGTCCCCATAGACTCACTATTAGGAGGTGTGGCCTGTTAGAGTGCAGTTACTGACTGGGGGTGGGCTTTGAGGTTGCAGATGCTCCAGACAGGCCCAGTGCCTGTGGATCTAGATGTAGAACTCTCTGCTCCCTCTCTAGTACCACACCTGCCTGCATGCTGCCATGCTTCCCACTGAGACAATAATGGACTAAACCTCTGAACTGTACACCAGCCCCAATTAAATGTTTTCCTTTATGTAAGAGTTGCCATGGTCATGACATCTCTTCAAAGAAACAGAAACCCTAACAAAGACAAACTGGACTCAACGGATTTAAGAAACAGACAGGAAACATGTAACTGAGTGGGTATGGATGTGGAAGAGGATTTGGGAGGAATTGCAAGAGGGACATTAATATGATCAAAATACATTGTAAGAAATCCTCAAGTCATTAAAAAAAGACCAAAGAGAAAAGAGATGCAGGCAGGCATGTATCTGTAACTAGAGAACTGAGGCTTAGTTTTAAGAATAAAACTAATCTAATTAAACTACCATAAAATGTAACTTGAAAATATCTGCCCACCTTCCTTTCTCCCAAGTAACTCTTTCAAAATAAGGTTCAAGCCAGTTATGGTGGAACATATCTAAAATCCCAGAATTAAGGGGGCAGAGAATAACCACAAGTTCAAGGCTAGAGTGGGATATACAGTGATTCCCAGGCCAGCCAATACTACATACCAAGACTGCAGAGAATCGCAGACATTCTATTAGTTACTTTTCTGTTGCTGTGATCCCAGCACCATCATCAGTGGCAGGCAGCATACAAGGCACTGGAGCAGCACCTGAAGAGCTCACATCTCTGTCTACAAACAGAAGTAAAGAGCTCTAATCTGAAAGGGATGAGACTCTTAAAACCTCAAAACCCAGCCCCAGTGGCATACTTTCCCCAACAAGGCCATACGTTCTACTTCTTCCCAAATAGCCAACACTTGATGACTAAGTGTTAAGAGAGTTATGGTGGAACACTGTAAGGCAAACCATCATAGACACAGAGAGAAACTAGATTCATGGTACAAACCTGATATAAAAACAATGAAAATATTATTATATTATTATTATTAAACATGTCAAATACAAGTATTTTAAGATTTAGAGTAGTCTAGTGTTGGTTTTCCTCCTGCCTGGGGCCTCTTCAACAGCCCACGAAGTCAGGAGGGGCAGGAGAAGAGAAGCATGCCTGGAATGGCCCATGAGAGCCACACAGGGATCACATACCCTGGGAACAGCTGATGGCTAGTTCAACTTTAATTCCAGAAAACAAAGGTTATATACCTCTAGGGCAGTGAGTGGGGGGCTCCAAGAATAGTTGTACATAATTGGTTGGAACTTGGTGCTTCAAGGATGCTTGGTTTGCATTATACAGCATGCTCCTATCATAACAGTAGAATGTCAGTACCTAATTAACATATACTGCAGGGAGGGGAGAGCTAGCAGGGAGCTGTATCATCTATTAGATGTAGCAGAGACCATATATCAAGTGTGGTTAGCAGAGTCTGTGTCTAAAGACACTCTCCAGATGAAATCAGACAGAGAGTAGGGGACCCCGCCAAGAGGAGGGAGTTCTGCCTTTAGAGCTGAGCTCATAACCACTATCTAATCCAAGTAAGAACTACACCCTCAACCAGCAGGGTACCTCCAACAGTCTAGAACCTCAACTTTATTTCTGTAACCTCAATTTTCAATAATAGTATTTTGTCCTAAAAAGTATAATTAAAGGCTCAGTAGGGTGGCTCAATTGGAATGGCACTTGCTGTCAAGCCTGATAACTTGAGTTTGATCCCCAAAATCCATACGGTAGGAGAACTGACTTCTCTAAGTTGTCCTCTAACTTACACATATCTACACTTGAACGCACACACACAGGTAATAACGGCAAACACACACCCAAAGGTAAAAAAAGCTAGCTCTTAAAGTGCACAGATTTGACAGCTGCCACTACAGGACATTATGTCAGGACTTAACATACTATGAAACATTATTTCAAAATAGAGATAATTGGAGAAAGTACTTAGTATATGTAAGAACAGACATAATAAAGGTCAGTGACAACCATGATGAAAAATAGCTAGAACATGAAGAATTCCCAGTACCAAAGAAGCTTTGTCTTTAAAAATAGAGTCAGTTTCTCAGATATGCTTAAGCAGGACTTCAGGTTGAACCCAACTTTGAATCCATTCCTTAGATCGCATGAAAATACTTGGATTCTGTCCTTCTGGGTGTAGCTACACTTGCTAGGAAGTTACTTCTACCAAATATTTCTGTCGGAGGTTCGTCTAATACTAATTGCTCGCACGTAAGATCTGGTTACACCTATCTCTGTTTTGTATACCTGTCTAAGACAATTTGATTGACTGACTGACTGATTAAACAGCCTATACCTGGGCAGGGCAGAATGCGGTAGGCGTGGCTAAGGTTAGAATCACAGGAAGCACTGAGGGTCAGGAGGAGAGGAAAGAGGACACCACTATGGCCTAGAGGAAGGACTCCCATTAGTGGTGTAAAAAGGCCCAGATAAAGAATACAAGGATTATGTATGGAAGGTAGAACTGATGAGAAGGATTAAGATGGATGGCATTGGATGGGGGCTGGGAGATGGATGGTGAGGATATTTAGGCAGCATAAGGAAAATATCTGCCTGGCCCAAGGTAAATAAGGCAATTATGAACTAACAGGTATCTGTGTCTTACTATTTGTGATAGCCAGTTAAATAATACTGCCATGATAATCTTAGGGCTAATGATAAACATTTTATAGTCCAACATTTCTAATATTTTTAAAAATAACAACATATTTCATAGGATTGTATTCTGTTATTGTAGAAGAGTTCTTCAGGGATTTTCATGGCAAAGAGACAAACTGGTTGCTTAGTAGGAATCCCTACTAAGAGTATACACACGAGGTAGTAACTCCACAAGTGTTCCTGGGAATCTTCTTATTATCATTTCATTCTACTTGACACATGGAATGTATCACAATTGCAGAACTGGCAATCAAAAAAGCACTTTTCCATGGGGATTTAGAAACTGATAATTCTTCAGAGCCTTGAACATTCTTAGTAGGCAACTGTAGAGAGAAGTGGATTCCCTTCTTGTATTGGGAGTAAACACAGCGTCATCTTACAAATACTAGGACATTACTTCAGCACTTGGCCCACATCCTTACACCCACCACATATACACCCATTTTGAGATATTGTCTCTTTAATACAAGCAGGCCTTGAATTTGCTAGTCTCTGGTTAACAGCCTTCCAAACAATTGGGATTCCAGCCAACTAAGATTAGAACCAATTCAGAAATGGGACCTTTATAGGACCGTATGAATACATTTCTCAAGGAGAAACCAAGAAATCTAGCATAAAATTTGGGTAAAGATGGCTTGGATTTGCCCTTAAAAATGGTTTTTGTTTTATTACCATCACAACAGCATAGCATTTCAAGGAAATGCTTCAGAGAGACACTGAAATAAACAAGTGTAGGAAACTTTCCAAACTTGCTTTTCAGAACTCAATTTTTCTCGAATTCTCGTTAAGTACTCAACATCAGACTTGATTCCTTTACACGGAGGAAATAGGCATTTATCAAATGCATACAGGGACTGCAGGAAGAATATACAATGCTGTAAGTGCTTAGCTTTCACCTTAGCACAATTGCTATTTCAGAAGCGTATGTGAAAAATTATGTAGAAAGTCATCTAAAAACACAAGCATTTAAAAATTTTTCATCACAGAGGCCTATCATTAGAGTACAGAACACTTTCTAGTGCAAATGTACACATACATTTGGTGAATGAATAAAGGGTTAAAAGAAAAATGTGAAATGAGCAATGATTAATTCAATAAACATTTATTTAATCATTACTATGATCAAAGCTGTGGCTGTTTCCAAGGGCCTAGCCCTAAGGATCTATTTGTCTAAAGAGAAGTCAGGCAAACATAAGACAATACGTAATAATATGATACACAGTATTATGAAGGCATACAAGATACTTGAAAACCTATATGAAATAAAGCACACAGCTGTAAAATGTGTGTAGACATGTACTTTTGTATTTAGTTTGTGATGGTTGAATAAAGAAATTACAATAGGGGATGTCAAGGGAATTCAGGAAACAAGAGGCAAAGGGGAAAACAGAACTGGCTCCTGAACATACTCCTCCTGAACATATTCCACGACATATCTACCACTCACCTCATTAATCAAAACGACTGTAGGCTAGGTAGTTCCAAAAATAAAATAACAATACTCTCAGAATCAAAGTGAGATGAATGGCTAATAATGTAGAATAAGGACCAAAGCAGTTCAGAAATCTCAGGAACGCCAGGGTTTTTCCCTGAAGTACCATCAACAAACAGTGTGACTCAAGTGTTACAGGATATTTGATCCTATTTTGTACCCCGAGATTGCGAACTGTAAAAAAAACGGTTTATTGTTTGGTGTGGCTCAGTCCTAACACCTTGAATACAGCAATTTTCTGTTTATTGTAAACAGGTGATTATGGTGTGGCTCAGCATTAGTACACACCTTTAATCCAAGAACTTTCTGTACATAGGAGTTAATAAAGTTAATCCTACGCGAAGCAAATGACCAGATGACAGAGACTTAGTAGAAAAGAGGGATATTGAGAAAAGAGGATTTAAGACAGCATGGAGAAGGGACTCTTTGGCTTTTCCTCCTAGGCTGTCAGCTGAGATAGCAAGCTTTTGGCCTTGGGCTTTTGGTGTTTAGCATTTGGTTTTTGGCTTTTTTCTTCAGGATGTAAGCTGAATAGGAAGGTCAGTCAGCTGGGTGTTTTCTCTGCGTCTCTGAGCAACAGGTTTTCACCCCAGCATCTGGCTCCTGAGTCTTCAGCGGTAAAATCAAACAATTTGGGATTTTTCTTTCTTTATAAAAACAACACAGCTCTAACCACTAAATCCTAAGCTTTAATGTCAAAAATCTAAATTTTAGTTGTGTGGGTGGCCTACACCAGGTGGATCTCTGTGAGTGTGAAGCCATCTAGGGCTACAAATTGACATCTTTGGCGGAGGGGAACAAAACAAACAAACAAACAAACACCTGAAACTTAAATACCCCAGAGGGACAAGCTAACTGGCCCAGGCCAATAAGATGTAACTTAACTCATTCAGGCAAAACAGAAGCACAAGGAGACAACATGAGCTGGGTAGCCCTCCCAAAACATATCTGTTACCCTCTAACCTAACACATGGTATAAACACGTATTACAAGGATATTACATATGATAACTGTGCAACATATGAATTCCTATCATTTTAACGCTTTACATACGGGGTTTCACTATGTAGCTCTGGAGGGCCTTGAACTCACGAGATCCTTCTATATCTGCCTTCCAAGTGCTAAGATTAAAAAAGTGCTCCACCATACTGGGCTCCTATCATATATACATCTATATGTATATATACATATATGTATTTTAGGTATGTATAGACATGCATGCATGCACTTAGTTTGTTCAAGACATAGTTTCTCTGTGCAGCTCTGGCTGTCCTGGTCACTCTGTACTCCATGTTGGCCTCAAACAGAGATCTGCTTGCCTTTGCTTCTTGAGTGCTTGGATTAAAGGTGTGGACCACCACCACCTGGCTCCTATCGTTTTTTTTTTTTACTTTTTATATTTTTTCTTTTTGTTGTACTGGAGACGGAACTCAGGACTTCACAGATGCTAGGTAAGTGTCTACTACTCAGCTCTACCTACTTCTTTTTTTGTTTTTGTTTTCTTCAAGACAGAATTTCTCTGCGTAGCCTTGGCTGTTCTGGAACTCACGCTGTAGAACAGGCTGGCCTTGGATCTCAGAGATCCACCTGCCTCTACTGGAATTAAAGGCATGTGCCACCATCACCTGTCCTATCACTTTTAAAATGAGCTTCATACATATCCAGGCACTCATTCATTAGGTGGCATGGAAGGAAGAAAAAGAGCAATCACTTCAGTGAAGAGACAGTAGTTCCAGGCATGTAGGTATACATCTTTAATTTCAGAACCTGAGAGACAAAAGCAGTCAGATCTCTGTGAGCATAAGGCTAGTGGAGTTCCAGGCCAACACTGTCCCGAAACAAAACCAAAAAGAAAAAAAGAGAACTAGTCAGTAGACCCAAGCAGGAGGCAAAGACATTATAGAATTTAAGAAGACTGTATTAGAAATAGAAACTACACAGCTAAAAGGTTTTAAGGTTATCAAAATATTTTAAATTTTTAGAATTTTTAATCAATCTAACTGAAAACCTATTAAAAAAAAAAGAAATCAGACATGAGTATAAGAAACATTACAAATTGTCAGCAAAATTTCTTTAAAATCCTTTTTTTCCCCAAACAGGGTCCCAAGTAGCCCAGACTGGCCTCAAACTTACTCTGTAGCTACGGTTAGAAGACCTTGAATTTCTGATCCTCCCTGCTTCTACTTCCTGAGAGTTGGGATTACAGGTATATACAACTACATCTAGTTTATACAGCACTCAGGGGCTTGTAATGTTCTATAGGCAAGCACTTTATCGACTGAGCGACATCTCTGATCCAATTTCATCTTCTTAACAAGGCAAAACAATTTCCACTTAGAAATGTCAAAAAAACCCTGAGCACTCTGGAGTGTGTATCCTAAGATTTCTTTGCAATTTTTCACACTGCGGTTATAAATAACTATCGGTTATCCACCACAACAATCTTGTCATTTCAGCATTTAATAGCAATCATGCTCTGACAGACACGGGCCACACAGGAGTAACTGACCTTTCTGCTGAGAGCCTGAGCCTCTAGCTGCTGAGCATCTCGCAGCCTTAACTGACATTCTTACAGTGACAAGACAACTGCTGTAAAGCAATAATTTGTATTATGAGGGGAGAGGAGTCTTTAAGAAAGAAAAAAAAAAAAAGAAACACAAAATAGCACAAGGCTGTCAATCCAATGTAAACTCCCTGAGAGGGAGAATAGCAACATCTTAAAAATTCAGTTTTTATCATAACAACATACAAAAACAAAGCTACATTTTACAGTATCCCCATGTGTCAAAAGCTACCTTACAAAGTCAAACCAAATACTCCTGATGAATAAAAAAACTGATTCCACACAAATATGCAGATTTTATGCCTCTAACTCTCAATTTAGTCCTGACACAGAACCATTCATTTCACTCTGCTGTCTCCATGCCCTTTACACATGCTGTGCCCTTTATTTTTGATCACTTTCTCTTTTCATCAAACTTGGCAGCCAAGAAGCTTGGCAAAAAATACTCCTCACATGAAGCTTTCCTTTTCCATCTTCCTGTCTGGAAAGAATAAATTCTGTACAATGTAATGTCAAAGTTAATAACAGACACTTGAGCCACAGAACAGCCTGGGGTCTAAACCAGGCTGCCACTTTACACCGTGACCTAGGGAAACTTGCTTACTGCCTCAAAGCCTCTTTGTCTATAATGTGGTAGTCAGGGATAATAATTATACTTTTGGGGTTACTTTTTTTTCTTTGTTTTTCAAAACAGGGTTTCTCTGTATAGCCCTGGATGTCTTGAACTCTTTGTGTAGACCTGGCTGGCACCCAACTCACAAAAATCCTCCTGCCTCTGTTTCCCTAGTGCTGGGATTAAAGCCCAGCACTTTAAAAAGCTACTCTGAACATTAAATGCATGAAAAGCTGCTAATAATAAAACCTTACTAGTTACAATTATTGATGATAAAATCTTTCAAGACCCAGCAAACACGAAAGATGACCGTAGAGCTAGTTAGCATTTACTTTCATATGACCCCAGCATCTAGTTCTACATTGCCAAAAAATAAAGAGACTACCTATTTATCTCTATCATACATTGACTGTACGAGACCATTTTCTCCAATTACATTTTTAAAAATTTATTTTATATGCATGATTGTTTTGCCCATGTTTATGTATGTGCACCACACATGTACCTGGTGCCTACAGAGCCAGAAGAGGGCATCAGATCCCCTGGAACTGGAGTTCAGGTGGTTGTGTGACACCATGCGGGTCCTAGGAATTGAGCCTGTGTCCTCTGTAAGAGCAACAAGTGCTCTAAATCACTGAGCTATCTCTTTAGCCACCTATTTTTACATTTCATATAATTCATAAAACAGAGCTATCTCTTTAGCCACCTATTTTTACATTTCATATAATTCATAAAACAGTACTTGTATAAAACTCCATACAAAGGGGGTCAGAAAGATGACTTAGTGCTTAAGAGCTCTTTCTGCTCTTTCAGAGGACCTGGGTTCAGTTCCTAGCATGCACAAAGTGGCTCACAACTGCCTGTAACTCTAATTTCAGGATATCTGATGCTCTCTCTGGCCTCCATGGGCAATGCATATATGTAGTACAAAGACATACATGGAAGCTGAACACTTCACACAAAGAAAATTAATAAATCTTTTAATGTGGTTGGTGGCACATGCCTTTAGTCCCAGAAAAAGCAGATGGATCTCAATGGTTTGAGGCCAGCCTGGTCTACAGAGCAAGTTTTAGGCCAGTCATATAGTGAGACTGTCTCAAAAACAAGCTTCACAAAAAGTTCCTAGAGGGCACACAATCTAGAAATATCCTGGACTTTTGTTACATTCCATTTTCCAAGGGTTAACAGGCAGACATGATGTGGTATAATTTTCTCTCTGCACATTAGTAATTCTGGTATACATTTTGTGCAAGATTTGGATAAAATACATTAAGACTGGATCTACAAGAGGCAAGAGTTTCCAAACAGCAGAAACAACCCTGTGTCCTTCTTCACACCCAAGAATGGCCCATAAGAGGTTCTGTGACCTTCAGCCAGAAATCTACATGTTCCTCCCAATCAGGTAAAAAGTAAACCATAGTGTGGGGACAGAAACTGAGGCTATCTTCATAGAAACCTGTGGCCAGTACATAGTGGAAGTCAGACCAATCTGGTCACCACTAAGTAGATCCCACTGACTGGCTGATAACTGCTGCTACTAATATTTACTCTCAAACTTAAAAAAAAAAAAAAAAAAAAAAAAGGAAAGTCTTGGTCTAACATTGAACACTCAAGGCTTCATGAATACTAAGAACACACTCTACCACTGAACTATACCCCTATCCCTTGTATCATTTGTAATAAGCAATGTGAACATCTTTGACTTGGGTTTCAGATGGCAGGAATGAGGTACAGAGTCCTGGAATCAGTTTCTATGGTCACACACTATATGGACACATACTACTATATCTGTATTATGAAATCATTAAAATTATTCTTAATGACATGGTGAAATACGTAATATGTTATCTTAAGCAAAGAGATAAAATAACATACAGACACAAAATATACATATCTTAAGTAACTTAAAAGATATATAGAATTTATATGTGTGGGAGAAATAATCTCTACAGGCCACTTCTGAGACAGCAGTATCTTGGTCTTCTTTCTTTAAAATGATTTAATTTCCAAGTTTTCCACACAAACACTTACATATTTAGGATACATGTTAGCACATATTTGGAATACGTATTATCAATGTTTATACTAAATATGAGGTTATGAGATGGCCACTTTAACAGGGTCTAAGCTGACATTTAATGCTGGTCCAAGGTGGAAAATTAAAGATGGTTCAGCAGCCAAGAGCACTTACTAATTGTTCTTTCAGAGGACCTGCGTTCAATTCCCAACACCCACATGGTGGGTCACATCTGCCTGCAACTCCAGTCTCAGGAGATTTGACACCCTCTTCAAGCCTCTGCAGGTACCAGGCACACACTCAGTGCACAGACATACATGCAGCCAAAACACCCATATACACACAAAAAGATGAGAAAAAAAAACAACCTTACACTATTAATAATTCTGTTTTAACATTTTACTTTTAGGGACATGGAGAAATGGCTCAGCAGTTAAGAGCACAAGCCACTCTTCCAGGGGACACAGGTTCAATTCTTAGCACCCACTTGCCCATTCAGAACTGTCTATAAGTCCAGTTCCAGGGGGACCTAATGACTCCTTCTGGCTTCTGAAGGCACCAGGCATACATAGGGTGCATGAACATACATGGAAACAACCACATATATAAAATAAAATAACACACATACAACTTGTAGAGGCCAGAAAAGGGTGCCAGATTTTGAAGCTAGAGATACTCCTGACACAGGTACTACCAATTGACAGTGGGTCCTTTGGAAGAGCAGCAGGTACTTTTAATCACTGAGCAATACTCTCAATCCCTACACCAGTAATAATTCACACCTGTCATTATTTTAAAATAGAACTTAAGAGTTTCTAAAACACTGTGTGACATCAAAGCACCTAAACAACAAGCCATTCTAGTACCTGTAATTTGCTGACCTCCCATGCCCTATATATTACAATCCCCGTACTTCTCTTAAAGACTTTACACACATTACCACTTGAAATCACTGGTGGAATGTTCCTTCCCTACAGACATATGCCTAAATGGCTATTACCTTGACATCCTTCCCCAAACTTTCCTTTTGAAATAAGGCCTACATGGACCTCCTCAACATGGATACTACCTCCCATCTTTGTAACCTACATTGCTCTATTTTTGTTCTTTCTCTCCATTTGTCACTTTCTAACGGACTACACAATTAAATATATTTGTATAGTTTACTGTCTTTCTCTTTCTACTGGAAAATTAACCCAACAATGGGATTTTGATTTTTAGTCATGGGTATGTCCAAAGCATGACACACGGCTAGTGCTCAATAAATAAGTTAAATGAATGCATGAATGATGTGAATGTATAAACTGAAAAATAACATGACTTATACATAGCATATATATAAATAACAGTCAATACAAAACATATCTACTACTTAAAATTAGACAATCTTCTTCCTTATGTAATAAAAATGTCAGTCATAAAATTCTTTAAAAATCTATTTACCTTTAACATTCCTATTTCTTTCAGTGTATAGCTACCAAAGACTTATGCTGATTTACTGCAAAGTTAGCTTCATGTTGTTAATACTAAAAAAGGCTATATGACCAGGAAGGTACATTAAGTAGCTTCAAAAATATTTAGGACAAATGTTAAATATATACACAATTCACCACTATTCGGTTATTAAACTAAAACAGCTTTTAAAACCACATTTGCCATTAAGTATGGTTATACATGCCTGTAATCCCAGCTACATAGGAAGCTGCTGAAGGAGAAGAATCAAAAGTTCAAGAGCAGCTTGGGTTACAGAGGACAAGGCTCTAGCCTGGGCAATTTAGCAAGACTTTGCCTTAAAAATTAAGATAGAGATGTTGAGATGGCGCCATCAGTAAATGCACTTGCCGCGAAAGCTGGTAACTGTTACAGGATATTTGATTATTGTACACAGAAAACCTAATTGTTAGCAAAATATAAAGACCTAAATAGCTATTGCGTTTGTCAGATGCAGTTAGCTATGTCCCAAAGAGATGCAGTCTTGGAGTGCCTCTAAAAGCCTCCATAGATAAGAATGCAAAAAAGAATGGAAAGTTTGAGCTGGAGACATAGCTCAATGGTTAAAAGCACTGACTGCTCTTCCAAAGGAACCAGGTTCAATTCCCAGCACCTACATGGCAGCTTACAACTGTCTGAAACTCCAAGATCTGACACCCTCAGACATACATGCAGGCAAAACATCAATGCACATAAAATAAAAATAAATAATTAAAAAAAAAAAGAATGCAAAGTTCCATAGGCAAGCTGCTTGGGAAGAGGTCTTGTGGTCTTTGTGGGGTGGCCTTGAGCTACCCTGACTTGGCTTGGAGCCCCCACACCATGATGGTTCAACCTGCCAAGGGTATAAGGGAAAAGCTAGAGACTTCTTTTAAGCAATTGGATTTTTGACAGTGGTCCTTATTGAAGTTTGGGAGAGCCTTTTTAAGGAGCTCCGGGTAAGAGACAGAGCTCCTCTCTTTAGATTTACAGGACCAGGGAAGCAGCTGGCAGGACATGCGTAAAACAGAATTCTACAAAAGAAAGCTAAGAAGCCCTCTTAGGTTTAGAAGATCCCAAGAAGATCAAGAGAAAGACAGACTAGCTGTGTAGAATGACACAGATAGAAAGATTTCTAAAGAGCCAGAAGTTGAGTTGTAGAATCAGGCCTGTAAATAGGTACTTTTGTATATAGTTCAGAAAATAAAGCTACCTCACTGAGCTAGCAGGTTTCAACCTCAGTTTATACCTCCTGCCTTTACTGATAAAAATAGAATTTAAATGGTTACAGAGAACCTAAATTCAATCCTCAGAACCCTCTTGGTGGAAGGAGAGAACTAATTTCTGCAAACTGCCCTCTGACTTCCACATCATGGCATGCCCAGCTCCCACTCTCAGATAACTCTAGTAAAAAAATATAAGCTAGCTCAGTGGTAGAGTGTTTACTTTCCTAGCACACGAAAGCCCTAGGTTTAATCCCAAGTAACACAATTACAAGCCTAAACAAACAGCAAAACAGTACATTTGAGTTATAATCCTTGGCCGTGCCACTAATCAAACAAGCCTAATTCCTGACATAAACTTTAATAAATACTATCTCCCCTAACTATTTCAAGTGGTATTTCCGACTACAAATGCCAGGTATTATTTAGGGATAGCAAAACCTGCTAATAAATTACACTCTGAATAAACAGGCATAGCTGAAAACTGCCTCATATTTGAAATCTGACCCAACAGAACATTTTTCCCTGTAATCACCATTGACTGGCCTATCCCTACGCATTTTAAAATAATCTACTAATTTACACCCTTTCACTTCAGGGATGAAAAGAGCTGTGGCAATCTCTAAAACCTCTAAAGCTCCTAAATAAAACAGGTGCAGAGAGGTGAAAGAAAAGCCTCAAGACACTGTACCTCTGAAGGCCGCTGTACACTTCCAGTGTCGGATCCGGAGTGCTGCTCGTTTGCATCATCCTCACCTGACCCTGAATCCCGCTCGTCCTGCACTGGGGTGGCACCACCATCATCTGCTAAAACAAGACAAAGCCTCACTCAAAGTACAAGATCGATGGCATCTATAACAATGTTTATGCTTAAAGTTAAAATGAACAACTACAACTAAGATGGGCACACCTAACATAAGAGCAAATTTCCTACTTTTGAAGAAGCATAGCTATTGATGCAAATGTTCTGAAGAGCAATACAGTACTCAGAGAAACACTAATAGTATTACTATGTGATGTGGCACACAGCAGTGAAAACATTCCATTAAGGTGAAGCCTAGAAAAAACACTGTCAACTCAAAAATCATCTCAATAATAGTTTCTATTTTTTAGTGTCTATCTTTCTAGGGCACTTACTACCTTCTAATGCACCATGTGACTTAATAAGTAATTTTGTTTACTGTGGACTGTTTTGATTCATAACTTAATCCCTGGAGCCCAGAATACTGTCTGTTAAATGGTACACAGGAATGCTTGTTTATGAATGGAGAGCACAAGGAACTTCAGTCCAGAAATAGTAAAAAGTCACTGAAGTAAAAACTCTTAATTTTATAGAATGAATAGTAAATATGAACTGTCACCTAACCTTAACCAATACCTTAAAAATACAAAGTAAAATTATCTTTGGGAGGTATTTAGGGTTATTTAAAGACCTAAGACTTGATTAGCAGTTTAAGAAATAAATGAACAAATAAATGTTAAATGAAACAGTCAACTACAAGAAAGACAAAAAAGCAGGATAAGAATGGAATGACTTTCATACTAATGAGATATTCTACAGCTGGGCATGGTGGTGCATGCCTTTAATCCCAGCACTCAGGACGAAGACACAGAGGCAGGAGTTCAAGGCCAGCCTGGTCTACAAAATGAGTTCCATAACAGCCAGGGCTGTTACACAGAAAAACCTATTCTCAAAACAAAAACAAAAGTAAACATTGTATAATATCAATAAAAAAGTTTCAAAAAGTTTAATAATTATGTGTTGGATGACAGGAGGGATGAGGGCAGATAAGAGTTAAATTATTATCCTGGAATAGGAAAACATCACAGAAGGGCAAAAAAAAAAAAAAAAAACATAACCAGAGTTAAGAATACAGACACAAAAATAATTAAAATGAAAAACCAACTAAACACACACACTTAACCCTAGCACTGGCGAAGTGGAGAGAGGCTGATCTCTGCAGATTCCAGGCCAGCTTGGTCTACAAACTGAGTTTGAGGCCAGTCAGAGCTACAGACTGAGACTGTCTCAAACACCATACCAAATCAACAACTAAAACAGCCAGAAGAACAGGGTGTGTGTGTTAAGGACTGCTATCTTTTTGCTACCTCAATGTTTCTTGTAACACAGCCTATGCGCCATGTCACACAGAATTAACTTTTGAACTTAATTTTAGAATATCAATGAACTGAAAAATACTTTGAAAACATTTTTTTAAATGTTTAGGGCACAACAGCAGGACTTAGGCAAAACATTAGGATAACACAGCCTGTTACCACTGTTGTCATTAAACAACTTAATACTTAACCATCTACTACAGTACATTTGATACAGAAATGCAAAAGAAATCGGCACACAAGCTCTTTTGGCCAGCCAGGTCCTTGTCCTGTTCATCTTTATGTCTAGTGTGCCTATTTAGTGTGGACGGCACGAAAGTCACTCTAAGTACCAGAGACTCTTTCCTTGCATACATGTGTAAACTTAAGGATCCTGCGCTTTCTTCCTGGGAAGCCAATATTACAGGAGAAATTAAACTAGCCCTAAGTCTACAAAGGATTCCTGTCCCCCGTCGGGCAGTTTCTTAGGATCCTGGGGAAACTCAACCCCTGACAATTCCCTTATAAGGACCTATCTCTTCTCTGGTAGATATAAGTGACAACTTTGAGCAAAAAAAGCCTTCGTAGACCAGGAAGACAGATTCCCTTAAGAGTTCCCCTCTCGGCTGGGCGGTGGTGGCGCACACATTTAATGCCAGCACTTGCGAGGCAGAGGCAGGCGGAGCTCTGTCAGTTCGAGGCCAGCCTGGTCTACAGAGCAAGTTCCAGGATAGCCAGGGCTGCACGGAGAAACCCTGAGGGGTTGGGGGAGGGAAGAGAGGGGAAAAAAAAAAAAGAGTTCCCTCTCCCAGGTTCCAGCTCCCGCCCCAACCTAGGCAAGAGGGGACATCCCACCCTGCGGTCCCTCTGCCCTCCTCGCTGGAGGCCGAGGCCGAGCCACGGCCCGGTTCTTCCCGTCCCGACCCACCTGACTGGTCACCGCCGTAGTACTCCGAGTCCATGGCGGGCGGGCTCTCGGCGGGGAGGGTCCACGCCACGCGCCGCCCCCGTCACGTCCTCCCCGACGGAGTGTCACGCCCTCCCTGACGGAGCGACCTCCCTCCCTCGGCGGCGTAGCGCTTCTGCGTGGGAGACTCCGGAGGAGCCGGCAGCGGCGGGCGCGGGCGCTTCGGCTAGGAAGCCCCAGCTATAAAAAGAGGGCCGTACCTCAGAAGCCGGCAAAGGGAAGGTCCGCGCTCAACTTCCCAGAAGCACCTCTGGGGCCAAAATGGCGCCTGCCCACGGCCCTCAGAGTAACGCAATGCGCAGGCGTCGTCACCCTCGTGTCGGCCAATCAGAAGACGCTATGGTAATACGACACCACGGCACCGTCGGGAAAGAGACTGCTGGGAGAAGTGAATGGGAGCGGGAAGTTCGGCTTTAGTTAAAAACCGTCTTCGGGTAGTAGTAATGTTACTCGCTTGGCTCTGTGTTCGAGCTTGCTGTGAGAAACATTTGTAGTTCTCGCGAAAAATGAAAACCCGCTGGTTACGTCTTAACATTCGGCCAAATAACTGTAGTTCCAGTTCCCGCCCTTTAGTTTAGAAAGAAGGTAGCGCGTTGTTCTCTGGGAGTTGTAGTTCAGAGGAGCACTGATGCGCTACTATTTGGAGCGCTCAAAAGCATTTTGCCTGTGCGAGGTCTCAGGATTGCCTTCTCCAAGAAAGTTAAACATAAGGTAAAATAAAGTAATAAAAATAAGATGCCTGGTCCTTATAAAACCTTTCGTTTTCTTTCTTTACAAAATTGCAAGCTGAAACTGAAAACCATTTAGTCAAGAAGTACAGATCTTTGTCTTACAGCCCCTAACAGCCAGGTGGTGGTTTTGGCACATTCCTTTATGTCAGCGCTCAAGAGGCAGAGGCAGGGGGATAGCTATTACAGAGTGAGTTTCATGACACGCAAGGCTACAGAGAGAAGCCTGAAGAACCACACACACACTCACTCATTTCAGAGATAGAAGGTTAAAATGGAAGCGTATTTTGACACAAGGGATTCAGCAAGGAAGTAAATGAGGGTGACCGGTCCTTTCCAGGTCACCTGGTTTTCAGGACCCTTGGCTCAGCTTTTTGCAGTCTCAGCCTCTTGGACTTTGGCCTGAAATTTAGAGTGACAGGGCAAGCTTTAAGTCAAGACAGGCAACACATTGCAACCTGTGAGCCTACTTTAGCCAACTTCCCTCTTTACATCCTTTACTGGTTAACAAACACCTCAAACCGCGGGATAGGAATTGGGTTCAGGGGCCTGGAAATATGGACTCAGTTTTGACCTGGCCAGCAAAATGGAACTTGTTCTCAAGATGGCTGGACGCAGGAAACTGTTCTTAACAATAGTTGAGAAAGTAATGAGTGATAGTTGAGGAAGTAATGAGTGATAGTTGAGGAAGTAATGAGTAATAGTTGAGGAAGTAATGGCTTGTACTCTTTGCTGCAACAGATTAGAGGGGAATTTCAAAATACAAGGATTGAACATTAGAGCTTCAATCTTATCATGATTGATAAGAGGCCAATAAAAAGGTTATTCATATTCCGCAAATGCCCCAGAAGCCTGACCATGTGATTAGGAATATCTGGCTCTTGATTCTGTTTTGTTTTGTTTTGTTTTTTTAAACTGATAAATTTTTGGAGAAGCCACCTTCCTCCCCAAACACACGACAAATTCCTCACTTTTGCAGTAATGAGATTTAATCCCCATCTATTTTGTAATACCATGGCTGCTAGGGAGCCCAACTGAGTCTGGAGTTTTTCAGTGCTGTCCTTGACCAGTGTCGGATCAACTTTAATTTATTGAGCAAGTTGGGTGTGTTATACTTGGAGTCCAATGCCATTTCTAATGGCCCCAGTATTTCTGACAGGATTGGAAGTAATATATCATTCCTTTTTGTTCAAACAAGGGTGGGCTGGTGGTTTATTTTATCCCCAGGGATGATTATAAGGCCAGAAACTAAAAATACAATTTGACACAGTGCGAATTGATTGGGTAGCAAAAGAAGACAGCACTGGGGCATGTGAAATAGGTGCCATTAGGGACCTATTGGAAATTAGCCTGGTGCAGTTGAGATGGGGGATCACACAATTGGCTGTATCCACAATTTGTGCAGGTCAGGCATAGAGGCAGGGCTTGGATGCAGAATCCTTGTTAAGGGGATTCTTGATAAACATAGATTTAAAAATCCTTAATAAACTACTTTCAAACGAAATATAGACATATGTAAAAAAAAAAAAAAGATCATGTATCATGACCAAGGATCCCAGAGACCTAGGGGTAAGTTCAATATACATAAGCCATTACATACAATAAAGGGTTTAAAGACAAAAATATATGATAATCTCAATAGATGCAGAAAAAGCCTTTGAGAGAATCCAACAGACCTTCATGATATAAGTCCTAGATAATGTAGGACAATAGGCAGTATATCTCAACAGGAGAGCTATTTTCAGAAACTACAGCAAACATCATTCGAAATGGAGAAAACATTAAAACAATCCCACTAAAATCAAGAACGAGACAGGGCTGTCTACTATCCCCACTCCTTTTTAATGTTTTATTTAAAGCACTGGCTGGGGCAATAAGGCAAGAGAAGGAAGTTAAGGGATGCAATCAGGAAAAGAAGTCAGACTATCCCTATTTGTAGATGATACAATATATATGAGAGCTCTCAAAAATTCTACTAGAAAACTTCAAGAAATGATCAAGCACTCGAGTGGGACAGGATACAGAGTCAACTTTCAAAATTAGTAGCTTTTCTATAGACCACCAACATATATACAGAGAATGAGATCATGGAAACATTCCCATTCATAATAACCTCAAAGAAAGTAAAATAGCCAAGAGTAAACCAAACCTAGGAAGCAAAAGACCTCTACAATAAAAACTTTAAGTCTCTGAAGTTAGAGATAAAGACACTAGAAAACAAAAAGACATCCCATGCTCATGGATCGGCAGAATTAACATTGTGAAAATGACAATTCTACCAAAAGTCTTTGTATATTCAACACAATCTCAATCAAAATCCCCACAACATTTTAAAAGATTAGAGAATGCTATCCTAAAATTCACATGAACCATAAAAGCACGAATAATCCAATCAATCCTAAGAAAAATGTGAAATTTTGTCTCTTAGAAATGACAGACGTACCTAACCTGTGATTGAGATAAAAATAAATAAATTAAAAAAAAAAAAGAAATGACAGACAAACCACATCTATGTCAACAATATAGCTACCTAAATGGGTATAGCACCAACAGGCGTGCTAAAGTGGAAGGAGAAACTCCCATGGATATCCACTCCTAGACAAAGAACTGCAAGCCACCAATGACTGTTGAAGGAGGGAGAATTAGTTTTGTCTACGGATGAGCCCCCTAACTGGTTATCCTATACCAATCAGTGAGCCTTGACACCATATACACATGTACTACTAAACGGAGTGAGCAAGTTGTGTTTATATATTTATGTGTTTATATGTGTGTAACAATAACAAAGAAAAGAAGTCATGAATGTGAGAGAAAGCTAGTGGGTAGAGAATAGAAAAGAAAGGGAGGAAATGACATAATTATATTTTAATTTCAAATTTAAAAAACTAATCAAGCAATTTAAGTTAAAAGGGTGGGCTTATTCTACCTCATAGTTTGAGATACTCTAATGTGGCAGGGTTTGAATAAAGAAGCAGAATGATATCTTAGGGGTGTTTTGATTTGTGTCTCCCTGATACTAAGGACATTGAACATTTCTTTAAATGTTTCTCTGCCATTAGATATTCCTCTATTGAGAATTCTCTGTTTAGTTCTGTATCCATTTTTAAAAAATTGTATTACTTGGTTTGTTGCTGTTTAACTTCTTTAGTTCTTTATATATTCTGGATATTAGCCCTCTGTCAAATATAGGGTTGGTGAAGATCCTTTCCCAATCTGTAGGCTGTTGTTTTGTTCTGATGACAGTGTCCTTTGCTTTACAGAAGCTTTTCAGTTTCATGAGGTCCCATTTATTGATTGTTGCTCTTAGAGCTTGTGCTGTTGCTATTCTGTTGAGGAAGTTTTCTCCTGTGCCAATGAGTTCCAAGCTTTTCCCTGCTTTTTCTTCTAACATATTCAGTGGGTCTTGTTTTATATTGAGGTCTTTTATCCACTTGGACTTTAGTTTTTTGCAGGGTGACAAATATGAATCTATTTGCGTTTTTCTACATGTAGACATCCAGTTAGACCAGCACCATTTGTTGAAGATGCTATCTTTTTTCCATTTATTGTTTTGGATTCTTTGTCAAAAATCAAGTATCTGTAGGTATATGGATTTATTTCTGGGTCTTCTATTCAGCTCCATTGCTCTTCCAGCCAGTTTCTCTGCCAGTACCATGTAGTTTTTATTACTGTTGTTCTATAGTACAGCTTGAGATCAGGGATGGAGATACCTCCAGATGATCTCTTATTGTACAGGATTGTTTTAGCAATTCTGGGTTTTTGTTTTTCCATATGAAATTGAGAATTCTTTTTCAAGTTCTGTAAAGAATTGTGTTGTTATTTTGATGCGAATTGAATTGAATCTGTAGGTTGCTTTTGGCAGGATGAGCATTTTCACTATGTTAATCCTACCAATCCATGAGCACGGGAGGTCTTTCCACCTTCTAAGATCTTCTTCAATTTTTTTCTTCAGAGACTTGAAGTTTTTTTCATACAGGTCTATCACTTGCTTGGTTAGAGTCACCCCAAGGTACTTTATGTTATTTGTAAAGGGTATAGTTTCTCTAATTTCTTTCTCAGCCCTTGTCTTTTGTATATAGGAGGGCTACTTTTTTTTTTTTAGTTAATTTTGTATCCAGCCACTTTGCAGAAGGCGCTTATCAGCTGAAAGAGTTCACTGGTTGAATTTTGGGGGTCACTCATGTATATTATCATATCATCTGCAAATAGTGATACTTTGACTTCTTCCTTTCTCATTTGTATCCCCTTGATCTCCTTTAGTTGTCTTATTGCTCTAGCTAGGACCTCAAGTACTTCAAGTACTATGTTGAAGAGATATGGAGAGAGTGGGCAGACTTGCCTTGTCCCTGATTTCAGTAGGATTGATTTAAGTTTCTCTCTGTTTAGTTTGATGTTGGCTATAGGCTTGCTGTATATGTCTTTACTATGTTTAGGTATGTGCCTTGTATCCCTGATATCTCCAAGACTTTAAACATGAATGGGTGTTGGATTTTGTCAAATGCTTTTTGAGCATCTAAGGAGATGATCGTGTAGTTTTTTTCCTACTGTTTGTTTATATGGTAGATTACATTGATGGATATTCATATATTGAACCATCCCTGCATACCTGGGATGAAGCTTACTTGGTCATGGTGGATGATATTTTTTATGTGCTCTTGGATTCAATTTGCAAGTATTTTGTTGAGTATTTTTGTGTCAATTGTCATAAGAGAGCTAGGACTGAAGTTCTCTTTGTTTGTTGGGTCTTTTTCTGCTTTAGGTATCAAGGTTACTATGGCCTCATAGAATGAGTTTGGTAATGTTCCTTCTGTTTCTATTTTGTGGAAAAGTTTGAAGAGTATTAGCGTTAGCTCTTCTTTGAAGGTATGGTAGAATTCTGCGCTGAAACCAACAGGCCCTGGGCTTTTTTTTTTTTTTTTTTTCAGGGAGACTTTTGATGATACTTCTATTTCCTTGGGGGATATAGGACTGTTACACCCATGAGAATGGCTCAGATAAAAAACTCAAGAGACAACACAAGCTGGAGAGGATGTGGAGAAAGGGGTGCCCTCTTCCATTGCAGGTGGGAATGTAATCTTGTACAACCACTTTAGAAATCAATCTGACTTTTTCTCAGAAAATTAGGAATAGTGCTACCTCAAGATCCAGCTATGCCAGTCCTAGGCATATATCCAAAATATGCTCAACTATACAACAAAAACATTTGCTCAACATGTTCCTAGCACCTCTATTCGTAATAGCCAGAATCTGGAAACAACCTAGATGTCCCTCAACAGAGGAATTGATACAGAAAGTGTAGTACATTTACACAATGGAATACTACTAAGATATTAAAAACAAGGAAATCATGAAATTTGCAGGCAAATGGTGGAAACTAGAAAAGATCATCTTGAGTGAGGTAATCCAGAAGCAGAAAGACACACATGGCATATACTCACTCACAAGTGTTTATTAGTCATACAATATATGATAAACATACTAAGATCTATACTATTAAAGAAGCTAAATAACAAGGAAGACCCTAGGGAAGATGCTCAATCCTCATTCAGAAGGGCAAACGTGATAGACATCAGAAGCAGGAAAAGACAGGGAATAGGACAGGAGCCTACCACAGACAGCCTCTGAAAGACTCTACTAATCGAAGTACTGAAGCAGAGGCTGAGATTAGCCAAACTTTGGGCAGAATGCATGGAATTTTATGAAAGAAGGGGGAAACAGAAAGACCTGGAGGGGACAGGAGTTCCAAAAGGAGACCAACAGAGCCAAAATAAAAAAACAAAAACAAAAACAAAACAACAACAACAAAACTGGGCCCCAGGGGTGCTGCAGACACTGACACCCCAACCAAGGACCATGCATGGAGAGGACCTAACACCCCTGCCCAGAGGTAGCCCATAGACTCAGTCTCTAAGTGGGTTCCCTAGTAAGGGGAGCAGGGGCTGTCTCTGGCATGAACTCAGTGGCTGGCTCTCTGACCACCTCTTCCTGGGGGTTACAGCCTTGCCAGACCACAGAGGAAGACAATGCAGCCAGTCCTGATGAGACCTGATAGGTGAGGGACAGAGAGAGGAGGCCACAGCCAGGATACAAAGTGAATAAATTGTTATAATAATAATTAATAAAATGCAAAAAAGCAGGGTGATGAATTTCAGGACTCACTCCCTTTCTCCTTTTTATTGGTCAGGCAATCAGGTCAGGTCTTCCCACTTAAATTAACCTAACCTGGATAATCCTTCACAAGCATGCCCAGAGGCAAAGCTAGATACTCCCTCATAAACAGGCCCAGAGCCTTTTCTCATAGATGATTCTAAAGACTGTCAGCTTGACGCTATTAACTGCTACACAGGGTGTAGTGGCACATGTTTGTAAATCCCAGGACCCAGCAAGCAGAGGTAGGAGTACCAGAAACTCAGTATCATCCTTGGCAGGTTGAAACAAGCTTGGGCTGTGTGAGATCCTTTCTTAAAGTAAAAGGGGGAGAAGGACTGGACAGATGTTTCAGAAATTAAGAGCTCTTGCTGCTCTTTCAGAGGACTCGAGTTTGGTCCCACAACTCACATGGGCCTAAGTAAGTTACGTAGGCCTGTAATTCCACATCCAGGGGTCGCAGGTCCTTTTCTGGCCTCTAAGGACTCCTGCACACAAGTAACCTAAAAACACACATGCACACATGCCTTTCTCTTCCAGTGCTCTGTCACAGGGACTTTCTAGTCTCATCCTTTCCTCAGAAAGAAATACTTTGGGGGCTCATTGTTTCAGTGTTCCTGTTTCAATAGCTGACAGCTGAAGGAATATCATAGTTATAAGATTCTTCCTACTTTTGTTTCCCTTCATTGCTACTTTAACAGTCCACACCCCACCCCCACCCCAAAGATCCTAGGATCACTTAGGAACCAAATCAGATATCAGAGCTCCCAGAACACTGTTGACATCTGTGGCCTCTGGCAAGGATGAAAGTGCTAAGGACATTTCTGGCTTTTTGTCAATAAAACTGGTTACATTTCTCTGTGGCCTTTTAAATCTCCACTGCCTAGCCATTTTCTACCCCCTGTTCTTATCATCCCTCTATTCTCTGAAGAGGTAACCCTAACTGCCACTATGGGATTGGGTAATGACCGATTCGGCTGACTTGGGGTGTCAGGTGTGGCAGTTTTAGGGTACCCCTCCAGAGTGCCTATCAAGAAGAACTCACCTGTCAGATATAGGGAGGAAAGGAAGTCCTTGACTGGTGTCTGGAAAAGATTTTAAAATGTCCAAACACAGTGCATTAGGATCTCTTTGTGAGCTCACAGGAGCCTCCATATATTAGCTTAACAATTGGCCAATGGGAAGTATCCATTGAAAATGTAGAATTATGGGCTGGAGAGATGGCTCAGCAGGTAAGAGTGCTTGCTATTCTAGCATGACAACCCAAATTCAGATCCCCAATTAGATTTGGCTGCACTCATGCCTGTAACCTCAGCATTTGCGGGAATGAAGACTGAAGGATCATTGGAGATTGCTGGATGTCAGCCTTGTTGTAGGTTCAGTGAGAGACCCTGTCTCAAGGGAAGGAGGTGGAGAGTGGTAGAGTTCTCTTCTTTCCACCTCTGAATGTACATACCTGCATAAGCATGTTCACATGTGTAGAAATGATATAATCATTTTCTCTGTTGCCCATTCCAGCTCCCAAATAATGACACAGAGACCTATTACATTTATTAATAAGCTTTAAAGCACCAAACTGGGCAGATATTGATCAATTCTAACTTGATTATACTAGCCTGGCTACTTCCCAGCCATGTGCCCCAGGTTACTTGCCATCTTAGTCTCACTTTGGCTGCTTCTGCTCTACCTGTCTGTCCTCATGGGGAACTCCTCATGGCCAACTCCCCTCTCTCTCCATCCTATCTTCCTTGTCCCCCACCTGAGACCTCCCTCACTGAGATCAGAAGTCCTGCCTCAACTCTCCTCTCCTGCCCAGCTATTGGCTGTTCAGCTCTTTATAAACCAACCTAGAGGTGAAGGAGAACAATTTTTACACAACATTGAGACAAGAGATTCTTCATAAAAATGACAATACACATGTCGGACTGCAACCATATCTCAGGACACAGAAATCAGTATCTGAACACACAGTGCATAAGACCATCCCCCAACACAAAAACAAATATGTTCACACACATACACAAAATTATTTTTTAAGGACATTGCAAAACTAATTTTGTTTATTGATGGTTCTTTGTTTGTATTAACTCAGAGTCTCAGTATGTAGTCCCGGTTGGCCAGGAATTCACAATGCATACTAGGCAAATCTCAAATTCATAGAGCTTCACCTGCCTCTACCTCCTGAGTGCAGGGATTAAAGGTGTGAGCCATCAGGCTGGCTACTGATGCTTCTTATTTATGAAATGAGCAAGGACAGCTTCAGGAAGGGTTTGCCGTCACTCCTAATTATTGATCTAATCAAGAGCTAAATCTGCTCAAATGGCTGAACTCATAGCTTTAACTAGAGAATGTAATTAGCAGAAAACAAAATAGCTAATAGTTACACTAATAGTCATTCAGATCTCAGAGCGGCTAGTTGCAGTACACTTGCCTACACAATTAGTCATCATTAAAATCCCAGAACATTCTAAAACAAATATTGAAGAAGCAAAGATCATAAATGGGCTGATGAGGCAGGGAAAGGAGTCACACCATAGAAAACCGTTAGGAACTGGGATGGAGAAGACAATAAAGGCAGTTTACAGCAGTCCAGAACTCTTGCTCCCCCAGCTGATAACACAGAGAAACTAGATCCCCCGAAATACAAGATTTTTTCCAACAGCCTCACAGGGCATTGTGACCTGCTGAACATGTCAGAGAAACACAGGCTACAGAACTTAAGAATTAGCTGGACTGAGCTACCAACTGTGGACATAGAGCCCAAAGTTCTGGGTCTCACTCTGGGAGTGCATTGCTTGATGATCTGGAGCAAGCTTGGCTTTCTGCATGCCTCAGTTTCCCTGCATGTCAAATAAGGGGTATGTATTCAAGTAGAAACCCAAGTCCTCTTAGCTAAGTTATTCTAAGCCCAGAGAAGTCAGATCTTTAATTCTGACCCTGATTCTTTTAACAAGCCACTAGGTGGCCCTATCTGAGAAGAAACAAATGAAGTCCCTGCTTTCATTTTTTTCCTCAGGTGAAACAGGAAGCTATTAAGGCAAGCAAGAAGGATCTTTTGTATCAACTTATATCCCAGGGTCTCTATTGAGATGTAGCTCAACTTTTATCAGTTTCTTAAGACAAAACAACAACAACAAAACAAAGCAAAGCAAAACAAAACACCAGGCAGTGGTGGCACACACATTCAACCCTAGCAATGGGGAGCAGAAGCAGGTGTATCTCTGTAGCCTCTGAGTTCGAGGCTAGCCTAGTCTACAGAGCAAGTTCCAGGATAGCCGGAATGTCTTGACAAACGAAACAAACTTTGTTACTTATTTTTAATTTTTTGTATGAACTTTTTGCCTGCAGGTTCCCCACATGTGTGCCTGATACCTGTGGAGGCCAGAAGAGGGTATTAGATCCTTTGGAACAAGGTACAAGGTAGTTGTTAATTGCCAAATAGGTGCTGGGAATCGAACCCAGGTGTTCTAGCATCCAGCATTCTTAACTGATGAGCCATTGCTCCAACTCCTCATCGGCTTCTGTAATCACATGATCTAATTCTCTTGGTAAATTTTACACCATAGCTAAATTGACAAACTCTTAGCCAAACCAAAACAAAGAGCAGACCCAAAGTAATAAATTTCGAAATATAAATGGATATTATAATAGATGCTACCGAAATACAGAGGATCATTAAGAAATACCTTAAAAAGTGCATATTCCAACACATTTGACATCTACAAAAATGGACACATTTCTAGATATATATGACCTGCCAAAATTATATCGGGGGGATATAAATAAAATAAATAGATTTATAAAGCAACGAAATTAAGGCAGTAATGAGGAGTCCTCCACTTTAGATAAAAACCAGGACAGGACATATCTACTGCTTAATTTTGCCAATATTTAAAGATGAACAACTGTATGTGATGGCACGAGCCTTTAGTCCCAGCATTCGGGAGGGGAAGGCAGGTAGATCTCTTGAGTTTGAGGCCAGCCTGGTGTACAGAGCAAGTCTGAGTACAGCTAGAACTTCACTGAGAAACTCTCTCTTGAAAAAAAAAAAAAAAGAAAGAAAGAAAAAGAAAAGGAAAAAACCTAATACCAAATTTCGTCAGGCTGAAAGCGCCATTACAAAGGTATTTTACAAATGTGTTCTTGTAAACACAAAGTTCAGTGTTACTCTTATTCCAGAACTGGATAAGGATACAACAATAGAAAGCAAATATAGAACAATTTCCTTAACGAGCACAGATGCAAAAATTCTCAATGAAATTCTTGCAAAACAAATTAGAGATCACATTAAAAAAATCACACACCATGCCCAAGTTGGCTTTATTCCATGGATGCAAAGAAGGCTTAATACATGAAAATGAAAATCATAGTCAGAAGTACAGAAATCATTGACAAGAAAGAGAAGCCAAAACATCGAGCTATAGATTCAATAAAAGAGACTGTTTCAACATTAAGATGAAGGGCAGCCGATATGGTTCAGCAGGTGAAGGTACTTGTCTCCAGGGCTGACTACCTGCATTTAATCCCAGGAACCCACACAGTAGAAGAAAAGTGAATTCTGCAAGTTATTCTCTGACCTCCATGTTCATGCTGTACCCCATCTCTCAATAAATAAATGAATAAAAGTATTAAGTTTAGCTCTCTGTGTTTTAACTTCTTCAACCATAAGTTAGGAGTACAGTAATATTTATTTGACAAAGTTGTTGTGATGATTAAAAGCATACTAATAGTGATTTCTAGGATGTAACACAGGTTTTCAACATTATTTAATTAGGAACAGTGAAGATACAAAAGAATCTAATTCATAATTCCTTTGCTATACCAAAATACCTGAAGCTGGCTACTTTTTTTAAAGAAATTGTTTGTTTTTATCCTAGGATAGTCTCAGTCTTTTTATGTAGTTGAAGATGTCCTTGAACTTCTGATAACCTCCCAAGTGCTAGGATTAAAGGTTTGTACCATCACGTTTTTGCAGTTTTGGGCATTGAACCCAGGGCTTCATGCATGCCAGGCGAGCACTCTGCCATCTATACACAGGAGGTCAGCTACCGATTCTACAGTTACATTGTTGTGTATATCAAAACCAGGAGTTTCAATGGCTTGATAGGTTAAAAGCTTAGCCCTTGCTCTTGTCAATAGCACTGGCTTCAATAACAGGGTGGAAGAGGCACTTGGCTTTCTATAATCAGACAGGGATTCCGTCTTTCCAGCGGCTTTACTCTTCTCACAGAGAATTTGCCTCTACATCTGTACACCAGCAGATGGAGGAAGGGAGGGTGCAGGTTGGCACGGGTTTTAAATGAAGTTGCCATGGCTTCTATCTGGTTTGCCCCTTCTGAAAGTGATGTTGTGTCCACCTACTAACTGTTGGCCTGGAGCTCTGGCCGCAGCCTGAATGTAAGTCTCACGTTACCCCTCATCAATGGCCTATAGCTACTGGCAAGCGATGGCTCCTGACAGGCTTCCGCTGTGCCTGACTGAAGATGCCAGCAAATAAATGTAAAATTTTCATGTTTTTTTTTTAAAGGCTCCAGGTGGTGGTAGCACACGCCTTTAATCCCAGCACTTGGGAGGTAGAAGCAGGTGGATCTCTGTGAGTTTTATACCAGCCTGGTCTACAGAGTGAGTTTCAGGACAGCTAGGGCTATACAGAGAAACTCTGTCTTAAAAAACCAAAACCAACCCCCTTCCCCCAAAAAAATGCATGTCAAGGGCTAGATAGATGCCTCTTGTCCCCTATGCAAGCATGAGGACCAGAGTTTGGCTCACAGCCCCACATGAAAAGCTGCATGTGGTGGCACACACCTCTAACTCCAGTACTGGGAGCTGGGGAAAGACAAGGATTTCTGGCTGTCAGCCCGGGTTCAGTGAGAGACCCAGCCCCGAGAGAATCAGGTGGACAGCGATAGGGTAGGACACCTGCCCCATGTGAGTGTACAAACACCACACACACATCCCACAGTGACTCTCAGGAATTGTGATTCATCTCTTCCCATGCTTCTTTCCCTATAGCTTGCCATGGCGTTATGAAGCTCCTGTCAGATAACATCACTGTGCCCTTCAAGTTGCCAGACTCCAGAACTGGCTGGCAGTCAACATCAGGTTCTTCCCTTTACGAATTCCATTTCAGAAATCAGAGGAGACAGCAGTGTGTTGCCTCTATGTGCGCTATGCCTGCTGCCAAGCATGTGTGAGGCTGGGAAGGGAACTACAGCTGTGCACCAGGAGGGGACAGAGATTGATCTTAGCATACAGCAAGTGCTCCAGGGAGAGGTAGGAAATCCATTCCAGGGCTGGGTGGCAACTCAGTGGCAGTGCCTACCTTGTGTGTGTACAAAGTCTTTCATTCCATCCCCAGCAGCACAGATGACCACACTGACGAATAAAATAATTAGTTACATGTAATCAAATAGCTTAGCCACAAGCCACAAGTGCAGCAGCAACCATTTGCCTCATGAGTTGAGTTTTCACACAACCAAGCTTTGTTCCTCCCTTCAGTTTCTTCAGATCAGTAAGGTCAGGGGTTGGGGAGATGGCTTTCTTTCTGCGTAAGTATGAGAGCCTGACTTCAGATCCTCAGCTCCCATGAAAGAGATGGAAACCTGTGGGTCCTGGGCATTCTGTATAGAGAAGAAAGTGACCTTTTCATTCTGAACACCTCTCCTGTTACCTTGGATGACCCTCTGAGTGAGCACCTCAGAGGCTCTGTGATAATAAGCCATCATTAGCAAAGGGCCCTGTCACTCTGGGCCAAGAATGAGAGGGCTATCCGAGCCATCAGGACTTTGCTCTCCATATCCATCCATTCTAGAAGGGCTGTGTCGGAGCTGCTGCTCTAGAATGATACGTTCTGTGCACGAGTACGTCAAAGTCCTCTGGGAAGTATGAGTGGCCCCACCATTTCCTGTGCCTTCCCTCCTTGCCTTCCAACCTGCCTAGGCAGCCAAGGGTAGGGTTCACATTCCAGGAGGACATTTACCTGACCCCGTTGACCACGTCCTTATCTTAGCCTTTATTGTACCCATACATGGTTCCCAAGCAGGTGTGTCTCTAACCCCAGAGACACCGGCAATCATGTCTGGAGACACTGTGATTTGTCACCACTGAGTAAGACACATTACTGGGTTGTATTAGTTACTTTTCTTATTGCTGAGGCAAAACCAACCAGACAAAATACTTGACATCATATTTTAGAGACTTTCAGAGAAGATTGTGATGGTTAATATTGATTGCCAACTTGACTGGATAAGTAGAATCTGGGCATGCCTATGAGGGATTTTACTTGGTGTTTTTTGTTGTTGTTATTTTTGTTTATTTGTCTCAAGACAGGGTTTCTCTGTGTAGCCTTGCTATTCTGGAATTCACTCTATAGGCCAGGCTGGCCTTGAACTCAGGGATGGAGGATGCAGCCCCTCATAGTGGGAAGTCGATGGCAGTCAAAGTCACGAGCCAGGTAGCCATACTGTGCCCTCAGTCAGGAACCTGTGCTCAGCTTTCTCCCTTTTAGGAAGAATGGTTTCACCTACATTGAGGGTATGTCTACCCATCTCAACTAACCCACCCCAGAAGCTTCCTCAGACATGCCCAGAGGTTTGTCTCCTAAGTAACTCTAGACGCAGCTCACTTGACAACCACTGTTAACCATCAAAACTTATTCTGCAAGTCTCTAAAATAGGATGTCTCACGGTGGACCTGTCAGTACAGGCCTGAAATCCCAGTTTGTGGGAGACTAAGACAAGACAATTGTAAGTTCAAGGCCAGCCAGGGCTACAGAGTGAATCAAGGCAAATTCTGGGCAACTTAGTGAAATCCTACTTTAAAACCAAAAGTTTAAGTTTGGCCAGATTCACTTACTAAAGCCGCAGGAAAGGAGGAGCAGGAGGAGAATGGATGGAAGGGAATATCTTATCCATCATGGTGGGCAGGAGAGGATGGAGTCAGGATTCGCTGGGGTTGGCACATTGTAGCGCAGTGCAATGAGCACCGGGTACGGCATCAGGCTGTGGGTTATAATTTATCCCTGTGCCTTTGTGCAAATGATGTGAACAAGGTTTTTAGCTCCCTTGACTGTAACTTTCTTACTATGGCGTGGACGATAAACAATTCTCACAAGCAGAGTTTTGAAGAGGATTGAAGGAGACCCCGTTGCAAAAATGCTAGCATGAAGAATACATGTTGCCACAGCTCAGTAAAACATTATGAAGAGCAGCGTTAAAAGAGTTATTGTACAGAGTTAATGGAGAGTGTGGATATTATAAGTCAAATGGGAAGATGGAAGGTGGCTATGTGCTGTGATGGAAGAGGCAAGATGGACTGCTCACTGTGTTTTAGCTGCTGTGACAAGGCCAGAATGGGTCACGATGGGATCGTTTGCCTCGTGGCTGTTTTCTGACTCATCTCAGGGACGTCTCTTTTAAAGGATAGCAGAATATGCGGCTGGGGAGATGGTTCAGTAGCAGAGTGTTTGTGGTGCAAACATGAGGACCTGAGTTTGGGTCCCCAGAACCCAATGCACAAGCTCAGCTGCAGCACCTGTGTTCCCAGCGCCGGGAAGGGAAGAGACAACGGGGTGTCTGGGGCTTTCAGCCAGAGAGCCTGTCTCAAAATCCAAGGCAGGGGTGGGGCTGAGGTAACAGCTATCTGCGTGAGGTGCTGGTCACGCAATTTAAGGACCTGAGTTTGAATACCCAGAGCTCATACTCACAGTAGCACTCACTTGCAATCCTGCAAGCACCGTTGCAGCAGGACAGGAGGGTCCCTGGAGACATGGGAGGCAACCAGCCTGTCACAAGCAATGGAAACAGGATGTGTCTCGAACAGGGTGGAAAGTGAGAACAGATACCCAAAGCTGTTCTCTGACTACCACACATGTGCTGCCACATGCACACGCCCACACTTACACACACAAATACAGCCCCACATGCACAACACAACACACAATCAAAAAGTTTTAAAAGTAACGAAAAATACGGTGAAGAAATGACTGCGGAAGACAGCCCAGCCTGACCTCTGGCCTCCTTACAAATGCATACTTGCATGTACACACATGTACAAATAAACACAAAACACAAACATAATGAAAAATAAAGATTAGCAGAACATTTACCTCACGGGCAGAGGTTTTGAAGTAGCACTAGGTTGGGAGAGAACCACCTTGGTTACTGGTCTGACCCAAAAGGACCTGCCTTATGTGCCCCTTCCCTCTTTTTGATTTATAAGGCTTGGGGTCCTTCAGATGTATCTCTGGAAGAACTGTCTCTCAGAACGCCCCCCCCCCCCACACTCGCCCTCTGACTCATACAGCAGAGAGGCCCAGGGGGGCAGTCCCATGCCGTCCTTGGGATAGGGCAGAACACTTGCACGCTATTTTGAGAAAGGCTGGCAATAAAACATCAATGCCCTTGCTTCAGTGAGTTCCCTTTTGGGCCTTCCCGGAGCACAGCCCTGGGCACAGATCTGTTCTTTGCTGTGTTGTGTAGAATAGCAAGTGATCAGATGCCTCCTGATGTCTGTCCAGGGAGGATTGTGACTCTATGAAGTGAAAAGGAGACCAAGTTTGCACATCTGTAAAGTGAATTGTGTGTTCATGCATGTCTGTGCGCATGCATACGTGTGTGTGTGTGTGTGTGTGTGTGTGCTTGCACATGTATAGAAGACAGAGGGCAATCTTGGGTGTCATTGTTCAGGCACTGCCCACCTTGTTTGTGAGACTTTGTCTCTCACTGGCCTGGAACTTTCCAAGTAGGCTGGGCTGGCTAGCTAGCTAGCCCCAGGGATCTGCCTGTTTCAGTCTTCCTAGGGCTGAGATTACAAACACGAATCACCACACCCAGCAATTCTTTTCCTCATCAAACACTCGTTTATTCATGAATTCATTTGTATACGTAGTAACTCATACACTCCTCTTTTATGCTAGTTTGTAATCTGGAATAATCACTTTTATCTAGTTTCCAGTTTGACCTTGGTCTTCCCCTCATGCTGGTTTTCACACTGTTTGCAAAGGCTTTTATCATTGTCTGAATCCTCTCTTGTTTCTTAGCAGCAAGCCCCAGCTCCATCACGTCTCCAGAAGTCCCTTCATGGAAACATGTGGAGAATATCTTCCAATGCAGGCATGTGTCATGACATGACCATGGGATCTTCATGTAATTATGACAGAGAGGATTTTTTTTGAGATGGGCATTTACTTTGGATCATCCAGGTGTGCTCTGTACTTGGGGTAACCATGAGAATCTTAGGTTAAAGAAGGAGGCTGAAGAGTCAGAGGCTGAGAAAGAAAAGTGAGAACGGAAGCCAGGGTCATAGTGACTTCTGCAAGCTGGACCAGGAAAGAACAAGGCTTCTCCAGAACCTCAGAATGGCTCTTATATTGAAGTGCCCCTAACCTGCACCCTGATGAGGGAGATCAAAGCTTTTCTTTACTTGTCTAATTTGTGGATAAACATTTTGCAAAACCAATCATCTTGGGGTTTGGTGTGGACACGACTTGTGATGGGCATAACAAAAACAAGTGCTGATCCAGAAACTAGACAGGAGTTTAGGGGGCTAAGGGGTAGTCAGAGCAGGGGTGTAGCCTGGATGAAGTGCTGGCTAGGGGAACAGGTGACAGCTCTCCCTAAGTACCCCATGTCACTTCCCAATTTCCTTTTCTCGCTGAAGGCTGTCTGAAATGCTTCTGAAATAGGAACACTTGTTTTTGTTTTGTTTTTATGGGTTTTGTTGTTATTCATGTTTTTTTTTTTATTGTGGCAGGGACTCACATCACTCAAACTAGTCCAGACAAGATTTGTAACCAAGGATGACTTGCGACTCCCCCTCTTCCTGCCTCTACATCCTGGCTCAGACTACAGAAAGGAGCCAGCCTGTCTCATTTGCACAGGGCTTAACGCTTGCCAGGCAAGCTCTTAACCAGGCTAGGGGCTTCCTGGAGTCTGCCTTGAGAGCACAAGAAGTTCTTTAGCCATGGGTTTCTAGCAAGTCTCCGGCCTCTGAAGCTCTACTCTTTCCTCCCCTGGTGCTTAGTTTACGTTCCCAGTGAAGGCTAACACTTCTGCTTGCCACCCTGCCTTGACCTCAACTCTGTCTCAGCTGACAGCTCAGCTCATATTGAAGTGTGTGCCTGCAGGGCCAAGTGTCTCCGAAATGGAGAGAGAGAAAGAGAGCGGGAGAGAGAGAAATGATTGGCTCTAGTTCAGCCAACCACAATGACTACTGAGGCCCCTTGTTATCCAAGACACCCATGCTTGCCTGATTTTGAAGGTATGGACAGCCATTTCTAGATGCTACAAGTCTTCTAGTCTGGCTCCTCCCAGGAAACTCTCCTTGATCCACTTCCCTTCAAATATATATATATATTTGGGGCCTATGGATGTGACTCAGTTGGTAGAGCACTTTCCTGGCATATATAAAGCCATAGGTTCAATCCCCAGGACTTAATAAATCCTGTGTAATGATATACACCTGTAATCCCAGAATTCTGGTATAGGCAGGAGGTTAGAAGTTGAAGATCGGGATGAAGAGATGGTTCAGTGGTTAAGAGCACTGGCTGCTCTTCCAGAGGTCTTGAGTTCAATTCCCAGCACCCACATGGCGGTTCACAACCATCTATAATGAGATCTGGTGCCCTTTTCTGGCCTGCAGTTATACATGCAGATAGAGCACTTGTGAAATAAATAAATAAACCTTAAAAAAAAGTTCAAGGTCATTCTTGGTGATATAGCATATGGGTTCAAGGACACATGGGACTCTCCCTTAAGAAAAAAAAAAAAAGCTGGGCGATGGTGGTGCCTGCCTCTAATTCCAGCAGAAAAGGGAAGATCTCTGAGTTCAAGGCCAGCCTGCTCTATAGAGTTGGTCTACAGAGTTTCAGGACAGCCAGGGCTACATAAAGAAACTCCATATCAGAAAACAAACCAAACAAACAGCTCAAGTCAGTCCTAGCCAACTTCCTGCTCCGGGGATGGTCCTGGCAGTCTGATAAAAGGGTTGCAGTCTGCCCCAGGAAACTCCTATATCGCGAAAACAAAATCTTCTTCCTTTCTACTCTTACATGCAACACTGAGCACTGTAATGAGAGATGTCCAAGCTATTTTCCAGTGTTCTCCAACCAGGCCTCCTATAATGCAGTTTAATTCTGTCACTATTCATCTGGATTTAGAGTTAGATCTTGAAGGTTAAGGTCTCCCAGCTTCTCCTAGGTTATTTTATTGTTGTTGTTGTATTTGTGTTTGTCTGTGTGAGTGTGCCCCTGAACATATGCTTAAGGTCAATGGTCAGGGGATAGTTTTTCCCTTCCACCACAAGTTCTGGAAATCAAACTGAGGATGTCAGGCTTATGTAGCCATTTCTCAGGCCCCTTCTTCAGCTCTCTAGGAATGGACTGTCAGAAAGCGGTAAATCCTTAGAGATGCTTAGCACTTTGTTATAAAAGGATGTGACAGAGGATAGAGATAAATGGCCAGGGTAGGAGATACAGAGGCAGGGTATGGGAAAGCAGGGCTCTGTGCCCTCTTTGGCTGCCTCTCTACAAGTATCCCCTGTGTATCAGAAAGCTAATGAAGTCTTACCCACAACAGGAGCACAATCTTAAGTGTTATCAGGGAGCTAAAAATTGTGAGCAATGAAACACACTCCACACACTTAGGGGATGCTAAAGTTTTACAAGTTTTGAGACGCAAACTAGGAATAAAGACGTTCGAAAGAGACACGTGTGCCCCCCCCCTTTAGGTATTTGAGACAAAGGTGCCCCAAAATTACAACTTCCTTGAGAATCCCAGCTTGGGAGAAGGCTGAAGCCCAGGGCCAGTCAGAAGGGGAACTTGTGTCCCCTGAAGAGACTTTATGGTTCTGTTAGCTTGTTAGTCCACTTTCAAGAGAGATGAGCTGAGACAATGGTGGATTGGTGTTGGCAGTACCATGTCCTTGACCAGGAGTGCCCAGTTACGCCTACATCTTGCTCTCTGTTTAAACCTAGACTTCATATCAGGATACAGAAGGTGGACTTGGGAGGGTCACTGGACCCTTTTGTCAGCCTACACAGTATAGCAATAATGAATGTGGTGGTTTGAATGAGCCTGGCCCCATAGGCTCATAGATTTGAATACTTGGTCACTGGGAAGTGGCACTATTTTAGGAGGTGTGGTCTTGTTGGAAGAAGCATGTCACTGGGGATGGGCTTTAAGGTTTCAAAAAGCCTATTCCAAGCCCAGGGTCTCCCTCTTCCTGGTGCCTGTGGATCCAGATGTAGAACTTTCAGCTATTTCCCCAGCACCATGTCTGCCTGCATGCTGCTATGCTCCCGGCCATGACGACAATGAGCTAACCCTTTAAAGCTATACTCGAGCCCCCGTTAAATGCTTTCCTTTATAAGCATTGTCATGGTCATGGGGTTTCTTCACAGCAATAGAATACTGGCTAAGATAATGAATAAACCTCCTTTTTCTGTTATTGATGATCACTTTTTAAAAATTGGCCTATTGATGACGGATGCTTATCCTAGCTGCTCGGGCTGCTGGGGCCCACTCAGGTTCTCATTCTTATAACCCCAATATCTATACTATATCTTAGCCCCTAGCCAGTACTCGGGTGCTAAGAGCAAAGCTCCTCCCTGGCTTCCTAGGAGCCTCTACCTGCCTTTGGAGACCCTGAACTGTCTGGACAGTCAGCTGATTGTCACCCAGGGGTTGGGCACAGAGGCCTCTGGTAAGTGATCATCCACTGCTCCGCTGATGAGCGGACAGTTTCCAGGCTGCTCGCTCGGGCTGCAGGAGGCTTGTGGGAGTGGATGTTCCTGAGACAGAGGACAAAGTCCTGTAATAAATTACGTATGCCCACGGTGCTCAGCCACTTCCTCTTGGGGCCCTTCTACCTCTTCTGTCCCTTCTCTCCCACACCTCCAGCCGCTCTGAAATTGTCTCCCTACCTGGATCTTTCAGGGTGCCCGGGGTGGAGTCAATACAACCGCTATACTCTGATCCTGACAAGGTAAGGGAACCCTGGGCTGTGTGGAAGGTGGGGTTCCAGGCAGGAAGTGGGCCTGGAGGTTCAGATCTGGGAACAGGGCGGGGCAGGCCTGTGGTGTAGAGGGCTGGAGATGCCTCTTCATACCTGGGAGACCCAAAACTTCAGTCCAGCAGTTGATGGGGCAGTTGATTTGGGCAGTAGGCTTACTCTGAGAGGCTGAGAAAGGGACCATCAAGTCTTATGCTACAGGAGGGCCGCACCACTCGGGAAGTAGCTGCCGCCGCCGCCTCCTCTCCTTTAATCCTCTCACTGCCGGAAGGCATCCCATGAAATCTAAGGGACTGAGGACAATCCAGGTACCATGCTGAGGCCATGTTGTGCCATATGAGGAGGCTCACTGTATTCTCAAAACACTATAGTGATACTGTCTCCATATTTATAGGCAGGAGACTGAGGTCTGGGGCCAGGCGCCTCAGCAAAAATCAGAGCTGATCTTGACTTTCACCTGGGATCATCCCTTGATCCATGGAGTCAGGTTACTGGTTTAGTCAATTCTGAGAGGCCTGGGCATTAGTTTTAGGCAAAACAGGCACTAACGTCAGAGCCTTCTCAAGATTTGAGTGTTGGGTAAAAGAGATGGGAAAAGATACTTGGTTGTGGGCACCTCAGCCCTGGACTTGGTATGTGCCATACCCATTTATGGAGGAGGAAATTGCAGACAGAAGTCAGCAGAGGCCTGCTGGGGTTTGGTAGCTGGCAGTGTGGGGGACCCCCTCTAAGTCTCCTAAATTGGGTATGTATATTTCCTATTACTAGGCCTTCACTCATGGTCCATTTTATATCTGTGGATGTCAACTTTGTTCTAATTCATAAGACTGCTGAACTCTGTTCAAGATCATAGTTACAAAGAAAGAAAGAAAGAAAGAAAGAAAGAAAGAAAGAAAGAAAGAAAGAAAGAAAGAAAGAAAGAAAGAAAGAAAGAAAGAAAGAAAGAAAGAAAGTTACGAGGCTCATGAAGCACTTTATTGACTGAGCCTTCTTCCCAGTTCTTCCCTGTGCTCGAGCCCCGGTGAAAGCTTGTTCAGTTGGTACTGCTTGCTCCTTATGGTTTCTACCTCAAACCGAGCAAAGGAACTTTGGGTCAATAGGCAGCAGGTATACTAGTACATGCCAGTCTTCTCTGAAACACTGGTTCCTTTTTTGAACCCCTCAAAACTACCTCTAGCTTCCAGAACAAAGCAGTCACTCAAGCAGGAACTGTGATCAAAGTTTTCTGGTAATATCCTGTTAATTTAATCTGAGTCTAGAAGGCATCACTAAGATTTCCAAGTTGTGTCCCAGAGCAAAGAACTGGACTATTAGTAAAGAAAGGACTATTGTACCCACAGCTCTTGAACTAATAAATTCCACAACAACTCATGGATAGTGATAAAGGTAGAGACTATTTATTAAGAAAGACAAAGACACCTGCCTAATGAAAGAGGAAGCAGAACAGTGGCTGTATTAACTCACATATATACCATTAACAGAATAGGATTGAAAATAAATGAGCAAACAAGATGAAGAGAAGATCAAGGTAGTAAAATGTGGTGCTACTGGGAGAAAAGAACGGAAGCGAGTCGGAGAGCTGGGGAAGGTCTCCGGCACAAAGGCCCTGGGCCACGAGCCTCCATCTTCCACAGGTCATTCATGCAGCCTTTCTCAGGGCCTTTCTCAGCATCCTCTTCCCTCCTCCCTCCTCCCTTCTTCTCCCCTTCGTTGTCCCTCCCCTCCTTTCTCCTTCCCTGCGCCCCTGCTAGGAACCCTGTCTGCTGGGCTCACAGGTTGTGGCTCCCCACCCGTGTACGATCTTGGGTAAATCTTTTTACCCTGCCAAGCTTTATTTCTCCCAAATATGAATGATTATAAAAACATTATATATATATATATATATCACATATATATAGAATTATCATGCAACTGAAAGGAATATTGTACCCTAATAAATTCTGTAACCAACAACAGCTGGGGCGTGGTCCAGTTGTTAGGCTGTTGGTAGCATGAACTACACCCTGGGTTCAGTCTCCCACAATGTGTAAACTGGATGTGGTGATGCATACCTGCAATCCCAGTACTTGAGAGATAGGGGGAAGATCAAAAGTTCAAGGTTATTGTTGGATCCAGAATGAGTCTGAGGACTACTACATGAGACCTTGTAGATAGGTAGGTAGGTAGGTAGGTAGGTAGGTAGGTAGGTAGGTAGGTAGGTAGATAAGAAGAAAACAGAAATCCAGGAAGGAAAGCAGGATGATAGAAGGAAATGCAGAAAGATGGGATGAAAATCAGGAAGGCAGAAAGGAAGTCAGGAAGGAAAGAAGGCAGAAAGGAAACAAGCTTACTCTTGTATGGGAGAAGCATAATAGCTTTTGATTTCTTGGACTGTGGTAGCCCTTTCTCTTTGGCTGACCATTGACAGTGACCTTCTCTGGGCTTCCTCTGGGGCCACTGGACAGGCTGGGTTTGTCCTGAATTCAGGGTAGTCTGGCCTAAATCCTGTCTCCTGCTGGAGTGTCTAGGGTTGTGGCTCTTCCCTCCTGCATCAGCCTTCCCTTTTCTTGGGTAGTGACTCCCACACCCTGGAGTCACTGGGGTCATGTGGGGAGCAGGCAGTCTCTGCTGACCAAGGAAAGTGTCTGTGGCTTACTCATGTCCTACCCAGCAGCAGATGTCCTTCCTATCCAGAGAATACTCAGACCCCTTTGGTAGGCAAAACTTTGATATCCTTTAGGCTGACATTTCATAGGCCAGGGTCAGTGCTGGATTTTCTTTTGGGCGCTTTGTCTCCTCATCTATAATGCAAGAGGTCTCCAAGAAGAGCCCAGGTTCTATGGTTTCCATGAGAGAATCTGGACAAAGCTCCCTATAAGCTCTGGCACAAGCCCCCAGCACACAGCTCCCACAACTCCTCCTTTAGCACTTTGCTTTCTTCCCAGCCCCATTTCACAAGTGTCTTTTGGTAATTTCTCTCCTACTGTTCCCATGCTCAAGTTCAGTGACACCTAGGAGAGGCACTAGTGTGAAAATTCTGTGGATGGCTTTGAGAGCCAAAAGTTCATTCATACTCTATCCCTGTGAGGATGGTCACCTCATTATGGCTTTTTGAGTTAGCTGGGATGCTGGCCTCATGTGATCAATTCTATTTTTTTTTTTCATTGTTCACAAAGGGCTAGGATTAAGGCCTCACATTCCCCAAAAGCAGAGACTTTCAAATATAACAGTTTTCTCTTTAAGACAATGCCTCATCTGCCTTTCTGGGCAGGTCTATATGTCTGTCTATCTATCTATCTATCTATCTATCTATCTATCTATCTATCTATCTATCTATCTATCCATCCATCCATCTATCCATCTTTCCATCTATCCATCTATCCAGTCATTTATAAGTCATGATGTGAGCTGCTTCTGTGAGTTGTGCACAGTGAGTGTGGGAGAGCTATATACAATGCCAGATAAAAACAGGGCCAAATGCTGTTAGGAAACAGAAACTACTGTATGTAATGTGACTAGGTCTGTGTGTATGTGTACATGAGTGTGTGTTTACATACATGAAATGTGTGCTCCAAACCCAGATCAAATATAGAGACACAAAGATAAGAGAGGGAATGTGGTATTTCAAGACCTGCATGAAGTTCAGGGTATCTTGTGTGTAGGGGTGGTGTATGAGATAGAATGTAAGCTAAAAGAGTAGGCAGGCTCTAATGCTAAAGTCTTTTTTAAAATCTGGGAGATTCAGATCTATGAGTCTATGTAGGCATTCTTATTCAAACTACCACATTCCATTCCCTGCTCCATAGAATTGTAGCCATATCATAATGCAAAACTGCATTTAGTCCAACTTCAAAAGTTCCCATAGTTTCCTTTACTTACTAAGCTTGGATGTCCTGGAACTTGATTTGTAGACCAGGCTGGCCTTGAACTCAGGAATCTGTCTGCCTATGTCTCCAGAGTGCTAGGATTAAAGGCATGTGCCCCTATACCAGGCTGTAATTTTTGTCTTTAATTCCTTTTCACAAGTTGAAAGCTTAGCTAGCTAAGGTCTTGCCATGAGGTCATTACTTCCGGTATTCAATTTATGATCAGGATTTTCTTTAAATTTTTCTCCTCAAACTGTCCATTTTGTATTTTTCCTTGCTCAACTTGCTCCTTGTCATTATAGATCTGTATAGACATAACCACTAATAACCGAGCAACACAGTTTATACTAAGCTATTTGAAAAATCTCTGCCAAAACTCTTAATCTATAACTCTTCAATTTAGGCACAGACAGGTGGTTTTTGTTTTGTTTTGTTTTGTTGTTTTTTTTTAATTAGGGAGGAAGCAGCCATATTTTTCTCCAAAATATCACAAGATCAATCTCTAGGCCACATCCCAAAATTAGTCTCATCTGAAACCTTTTGAACCCTGACCCCAGAGTTCAAATCATTCACAGAAACACTCTGTTCCATGTTCCTGCTAGTATGGCCCATTAAGCCCTACTTTAAGTGTTTAACTGCTTTTCAAATCCAAAGTCCCAACATGATCTGTATTCCTCTAAACATAAGCACAGTCTGGCCTAGGACAGCAATACCCCACTCCTGGTACCAACTTCTGTCTTAGTTAAGGTTTCATTGCTGCAAAGAGACACTAATACTATAGGGAATCATAAAAAAATATGGGGCTGGCTTACAGTTCAAACCATCCATTATCATCATGGTGGGAAGTATGGGGGCATGCAGGCAGACAGGGTTCTGGAGAAGTAACTAAGAGTTCTACATCTGAATATGCAGGCCGTAGAAATAAAGAGACATACTGGGTCAGGTTTGAGCATCTGAAAACCTCACAACCCACCCCGCAGTGACACACTTCCTCCAACAAAGCCACATCTACTCCAACAAGGCCATACCTCCTAATAGTGCCACTGTCTGGTGACCAAGCATTCAAATCTATGAGTCGATGGGGGACATTCTTATTCAAACCACTATACAATATGATACACTAACTCAAAAGATAAATAAATACTTTTTAATACAATGAAAAAATTGGTGTCATAATAAAAACCTTCAGGTTTAGATGTATATGTGTGTGCTTGAGTGTGGTTTTGTGCATATGAGCCAGTACAGTACTGGAGGAGGCTGGAAGAGGGAATTGGAACCTGTTGAAGTGGAGTTAAAGAAGCTGCCTGACATGGGTGCTAGGGACTGAACTTGGGTCCTCTGTAAGAACAGCTTGAACTCTTAACTTCTGAGCCATCTTTACAGCCCCAGTAAATATTCTTGAGTGTTACAAAGCTAGGGTGATCTCTCAGTTGTAGAGAGGTATATGGAGGGTTTTGCATCATTTTAAAATTTAGTTTTATTTTTAATTATGTATGTGTGTGTCCATGTGTGGGTATGTGCATGTGCAGCCCATTATGGGTGCTGGGAACTGAACTCGGGTCTTGTGTGAGCTTAACTGCGGAGTCCTCTCTCCAGCTTCCAAATTTGGTGTCTTTTAAAATCCACTTGGTTTGTGAATGAAGAATGAAGCTTTAAAGAACTCAAAGGAGCAAGTGTTCCTGGGAAGCTCCATACCCTGAGGGGAAGAAGAGTGCCACAGTGGTGTGTCTTTGCATGTATGTGTACATGCACACGTAGGCCAGAGGTAGACGTTGAGTGTTTTCCTCAATCACTTTCTGCATTATTTAATTTTATATTTTATTTTACTTTTTCATTGGTATAGCATGGTTTGTGTGTGTGTGTGTGTACATATATCACTGTGGTACACTCATGGTGATCAGAAGACAGCTTTCGGGAGTTGATGCTCCTCTTTCTCCTCTTTGAGGCAGGGTCTCTCTTGTCTCTGTTGTGCTGTACACCCCCCACTAGCTGGCCTGTAAGCTCCCAGGTGGTCTTCCTGTCTGACTGTAGGATTGTGGGGACTACAGATGCATGTTACCTAACCTGGATTTGCCTTCTGGGGATGAAAGTCACACTGTCAGATTTGTGAAGCAAGTGCTTTCATCCTGCTGCAGCATCTTGTCAGCCTTCTATCTTATTTTATGAATAGAGGTCCTTAACGAGCCTGGAGCTCACAGATTTATCTACAAGTTGACCAACAGGTTTCAGAGTTCTGTCTGTCTCAGCTTCCCCATCTGGGATTATAGGGGTCACAATTTTTCATCGTGGACACTAGTGATTTGTGTTTTGTGCATTTCTTAATTTTATTAAGGTTTTTTTTTTTTTAGGGAGGGTCAGCTTCTGGTAATATTGATTTTTCTTTTTCGATTTCCTGGTTTGCTGCTGTTGTACCAATTTCTGATCTACTTTTAAAAAAATCATTTCTTAGCACTTGGGAGGCAGGACAGGTGGGTATCTGAGTTTAAGGCCAGCCAAAGTCTACAAAGCTACACAGAGAAACCCTGACTCAAAAACACATATAATAATAATGTGCTGAGGATAATAATTCCTTTCCTCCTCTTACTTTTGGGTTATATTGTTCTTCTTTCCGCAGCTTCCTAACATGGATGCTTAGGTGATAGATCTCAAATCTTTTTTTTTTTTTTTTTTGGTAATATATTCTCTCGGTGTTCTACATTTCCCATATGTGCTTCCTTCCCTAAACGTCACAAATTTTGGTCAGTTATTTTTAGTTGATATTATTTCACTTTTTCCTTGGGACTTTTTGGCTTATATGTCTAGAGGTATATTTATTAATCTCCAAATAAGTTAGAATTTTTCATTTATCTTTTGGTTATTGATTTCTAGCTGAGTTGCACTGTAGTCTGAGGAGAAACTTTACATGGCTTGCTTCTTTAAATTTGATAAGGTGTGCATTATGGCCCAGAATGGAATGTGATCTCTGTTAGAAAATGTTCCATATGAGATTGAAAAGAATGTATATTTAGCTGTTTTTGGACAAAGTAGTCTATAAAAATAGACGCACACTTGTAGCGTCATATTTGATTGATGGTGGTGCTGAGTTTGTTATTCTTACTGATTTTCTGCATGTTAATGCTGTCCATTTCTGATAGAGTCACATTGAAGTCTCTTACTGTAATGGTCAATTTTTCTACTTATAGTTTTGTCTTTTTTTTTTTTTTGCTTTATGTATTTTGGCACTCCGTTGTTAGGTGTATACATATTAAGCATTATGTTTTCTTGGAGAATTTAATCCCTCACCATCATGTAATATTTCTTTTCATTTCTCATCAATTTTCTTACTTGAAATACATTCTCTATGAAATTGAATGGCTATTTCAGCTTTCCTTTGGTGAGTGTTAGTGAAGCAACTCTTACTTCAACTCCTTACTAAAATCTGTGTCTTTATAGTTAATATATGCTTTTTGTGAACAGCGTATAGCTGGCAGCCACTAAGAAAAAGGCTAATGACTGTTTGGATGTGAGGGAAGAATAGAATGACTCAAGTGCTTCCTTCGGCAGGTGCAAACACCATTTGCTGAGACAAAGAACGCATGAATGGAATAATCTAGGGACTAAGGAGATGAAGCATTATGGTCACACAGACTTTGGTGCACTCATGGCACATATGGAGAAGTTCAGAGAAGTGAGGCTTCATTGGGGTCTGGTGGTGGGCATGACCACTGGAAATGTTGCTTTTGGACCTAGCACTGTCAGGAGCCAGGCAGTAGCCCTAGGCCCTAGAAGAAGTTTCACAAGAGAATGTGCAACTGGAAGAGAACACAGGTCAGATAGAATTCTTTAGTCCACATCAAGCACAAGACAAGACACTTGGGGACTTTGTTGGCTCTGCATAAACAATGGGATGAGGTCTGGCCACAAATCAGTCCCATTGCTCAACTTGCCCAGTCACATCTTTAACTTAACCTCCAGTGTTTTTACCCTCCCACCATTGAGTCTGGTAGAATTCCTAGTGGAAAAGTGAACTGAGCAGTGAAATGTGGCATAATACCTGCGTGGTAGCAGCATTGCTCTGCCAAGTGGTGTGCAGGTCTGAGATGACATGGGCAGAGAGGCAGAGACGTTCAGAAGAAATCCCACCTGCAGGGTTAGAGCCAATCCTCTTTGACAAGTCTCAGAGACCCTAACATCCCTATCCTGAATCAGGCACTTTATAAGGTATAATATGACCTTGTATACCCCTCCTTTTGCCTCATTTCTTTAGGCACAATTTTGAAGTTAAAGCCTATGGGAATCAGCGTCACAGCTGCTTGCTGGTCCAGGGGCCAGCAAGGACTGAGGACGAACCACCTCAAACCAACTTGGACTAACTCCTACCACATGGTGGGGAACTTCAGTGAAAGGGACTGTCCAATCTTAGCCCCCACCAACACCAGCCCTTCGTGAGTCTCAGGGTTTCCTAGCTACTCTCTCAGGCAGACAGTATTCTGAGTCTTTGTGAATGAGTCTTAGCAGTGGAACTCCTCACTCCCAATCATTCTCTTTGTTAGAAGCAAATAGTTAGATTTACCCTCAAAGTAGAGAGGACAAGTCTCCATTCCATGAAAGGATTTTATAAAAGGAGGAGTGATTTTAGTAGTCAGCTTTCCATGCCTATAATGCAATACTCAACATAGCTACTTATGAAATACACCGATAATTTTGTACTTCATACAAAATTACATAATACAAAGATAATTTTGGTTCAGGGTTCTGGAGATTCAAGCTCAAGATTGGGAGGCTACATCAGTTTGGACTTCTGGTGAAGGTATCAAATCATGGCAGGGATAAGTGTCAATGTAAGTTGTCACATTTCAACTCAGGAAGCAAGGAGAAATTATATGGGTACAATGAGGTCACATACTCCCACTCAAGAACACGCTGCCCTGCATGACCTAGGGGCACTGCCCCATCTCTTAAAGGTCCACAGAATCTCTCAGTTCTACCAGTCTGAGGACCAAGCATTTTCTTTGGTACCTATGAGGGCCATTGAAATCATACTAAAACCAGAGTAGTGTGACAAAGAATTGGTCAACTATTCTAAACTACCACAGTAGCTAATAAAGCTGGAGTTCTGATGTAGGAGGACAGAAAGATTAATGTGGTGACTGAAGCCCCTTCACTTTGGAAGTTACCTCAGCATGCAGAAGAAGAGTGAAAAACAGAGAGTAGTGAAGCCAGAATCTGAGGGTGATCTCTCTCTCCCTTTCTCATATTATATGTTTGGCTGTTCTGCCTGAATGTTTGCACCTATATGTCTGGTGCCCAAGGAGGCCAGAGAGGGCATTAGATCCATTGGAACTGGTGGCATAGACAGTTGTGAGCTGCCATGTGAGTGCTGGGAATTGAACTCTGGTCCTCTGGAGGAGCAGCCAGTACTCTTAATCTTTGTATCATCTCTCAAGCCCTGCTCTCTTTTTAAATATTTATTTGTTTGTTTGTTTATATCTTCACAGGGGATATACAGTGCCACGTATGATGGTCTGAGAATAACTTTTAGGAGTCAGTTCCCTCATTCTACAATGTGGGACTCCAGGGATTGAACTCAGGTCATCAGGGTTGGTGGCAAGAATCTTTACCCTTTAACTTACTAGCCCCTATGGCTTTAAAAAAATTCAACAGGCCAAAATGTACAGAATAAATAGCAGGAAGGAGCTGTGAAAGATAGTTTTTGTTTTGTTGAAGAGGTCTGACCAAGGCAGGGTCATGCTCCTCTGTGTTCCTTCCAACACCTCTCCAGGTTCTGTGAAATGGAAAGAAGGGCCAGACTCCCTTCAGAGAACTAAGACTTGTGAAGTGTCTTCTCAGCATTTTAACACACATTTATACTCGCCTTCCCCCATCTCCAGAGAAGAGGCTAGAGGAACAAGAGGCAGGTTTTGGAGTTAGGGAAAAGATTCTCCTTCTTTGCTTATGAGTTGAAAAGCTTTGACAAGCAAAGTAGCTCAGTTGGTAAAGAGCTTGTGACATGAACCAGATTTTCCCCACCAAACTCCAAATTACAAAGAAAATTTGACACGCACTTGCAAGTGCTGGCAAAACAGACATATGCGGATTCCTGGGATTCCCTTGCCAGCCGGTCTAACCTACTTGCCAAATTGTTCCAGGCCAACAAGAGACTCTGTCTCTCAAACGAAACCCAAGATGGGTGGTGCCTTTGGGACAACATCTGAGATTGTCCTTTGGCCTCCTGTTGTGCAAAATGATTGCTGGGAAGATGTGAGAAAACGTTTACTCACCCCAGACAGAGCCCACAACAAACCGAACTAAAGATAGCACCGAAGCCCAACTTGGTGATCAAATGGGTTTCACTGGGGTTGCTTACAGGAGCAGAAATAGCTCAGATAGCTGCATTGCCAAAGCCCATCCCAGCGTGGGTGATAGATCACAGAAGCAGGAGACCTGGAGCTCATTGCACAGCCTGCAGGCCAGGGGACAAGTTAGAGAGTCTTTTCTAGGCAGCTCAATTGATCTGAGCCTCTTGTTTCTCTCTCTCTCTCTCTCTCTCTCTCTCTCTCTCTCTCTCTCTCTCTCTCTCTCTCTTTCATTCCCTTCCTTCCTTTCCATTTATCTGTCTTTTTAATTTTATATTTTATTTATTTTTATTTTATGTGTATTAATGTTTGCTTGAATGTATGTCTGTGCACCCTATGCATAGAGTGTTCAAGCCAGAAGAGAGTGCTGAATCCTCTGGGACTAAAAGCACAGATAATTCTGAGCCACTATATGGGTACTGAGAATTGAACCCAGGTCCTTTGGGAAAGAAACCCATGTTCTTAACGCCCAAATTATCTCTCCAAACCCCATGGTCTGGACCTCTTCCAGGCAGCTTGATTGGTCTCCGCCTTTTCCAGGTGGTTCAAGCCTGCTTTAGGCATCTCAGTTTATCTGAAATTATCTTGTAGCAGCTCTTACTGCTTACACAATCTGGTGGGTTCTAGTGAATCTGATGAGTTTCAAGGACTTCATGAGGCTATTGATTTGATGGCTTCCTATTTTAGCAGTCTTCCCTACAGGATGGAGGATGGAATGTTTCATCTCCCTTTAGACCATCCTACATCATGAGCTTGTGAGATAGTGCTTAAAAGCTTGATATCACGTACCCTATTAGTCAGTTTTCTATTGCTGTGAGGAGACCCCATGACCATAGAGACTCTTATAAGAGAAGGCACTTAATGGGGTGGGGGAAGGGGACTAGCTTACAGTTTCAGAGGCGTCGTCCATTATCGTCATGGCAGGGAGCATGGTAGTAGGCAGCATGGTGTCGAGAAGTAGTTGAGAGCTACAGCCTGATCTGTAAGCAGAGAGAGAAAGAGCTGGGCCTAGCGTTGGCTTTTGAAACCTCAAAGTCCATATCCAGTGACATACTTCATACAACAATACCACACCTACACCAATAAAGCCACACCTCCTAATCCTTCTAATCCTATCCAAGATTAGATCCTATCTAATCCTTCTAATCCTTCCTGGTGGTTAAGCCTTCAAATATATGAGCCAATGGGGCCATTCTTATTCAAACAACAAGTAAACAGCCTGTGTGTAGCTGTGTCTCTCTTAGAATACATGGTGTTTACTGTTTTGCATGAATATAGGACCAGTTAAAATTCTGGATTACACGGGCATGGTGGCACATGCTGGTGGCACATGCTTGTAATCCAAAACTGGAAAAAAGGGGGATCCTTAGAGCTCACTGCCTAGACAACTGAGACTACTTCATGAGCGCCAAGTCCCAGTGAGAGACCTTGTCTTAAAAAAACAAGGTGGATACTGAAGAAATGGTTAATTGGGTAAAGTGTTAGCTATACAAATATGACATCTGGAATTCGGATGCAAGCACCCATATGAATGCTGCACGCCTGTAATCCCATTCTTTGGAGGTGAAGACAGGAACCCCAGGGAAAACTGACTAATTACGCCATCTGAATCAGTGATCTCTGGGTTCTGGTTTCGGGAGAGATGCTGACTCAATATATAAAGCAGAGCTGATCAAGGAAATCACCCGGCATCAACTTCTGTTCTCTACATCAGCAGTCCTCAACCTATGGGCACGACCCCTTGGGTGTCAAATGACCCTTTCACAGGGGTTACCTAAGACCATCAGAAAACACAGATCTAAATCACATTAAAATTCAGAACACTAGCAAAATTACAGTTGCAAAGAAGCAATGAAAATAGATTGGGGTCACCACAACATGAGGAACTATGTTAAAGAGTCACAGCGTTAAGAAGGTTGAGAACCGCTGCTCTACATGCATGTGGATATATGTATGCCCCCATCACACATACATACCACGTGTACACAAAAGAAAGGAAAAAGGAAGGAAGGAAGGAAGGAAGGAAGGCAGGAAAGAAGGAAGGAGGAAAGAAAGAAAGCAAAAGAAGGAGAAAAAGAAAACAGTGTGACGGCCCCTGAGATTGTCCTAGGGTTGACCTCTGTGTTCCACATGCATGCACACACAACTTCAGAATAGTTCCTCTCCTCCACCTCAGAATTTGGGCTTCTGGATGACAGAGCATTGCCCTACTTCCTGAATGGAAGCCGAGGGCCAGGTGTCCTCTAAAGGGGAGTTAGGATGAGGAGGACAAGAAATGCCTTTGCCCAGAGGCTGGGAATGTGGCTCAGCCATCCAGCTATTCAGAGCTGTTTCTGGAGCCCAGCTCCAGTCGAGACCCTTGAGGACAGGCTGGCAACGCTCAGAGCTCCCGTTCCTCAGGGGTTCCACGCTAGCAGGCCATGGGGCTGACATTTTGCATTTTCTCCTACAGGCTGTGGGGAGCTGCTGACCTGGGATGTCGGTGTTCCAGCTGGTAAGAACAGCACCTGCTGTGGACCTTTCCTAAGGCTGAATCAAATCACTTTCAAGGAAAGAAGAGAGTCACAGGAACTCCAGAAGGCAACCAGAGACAAGGGGTGGCAGATGAGGTCTAGAAAGGCTTCTACTATTGGAAGAAAGCAAGTGTGGCTCATAGTTGGGCCTCTGCAAAGTGGCCACTTGCGCACAGAAATTCATCACTTAAATTCAGGGACTTAAAAAGAGGGGTTCTTGGGATGGGGAGACATCTCAGTCAGTAAAGTTCATGCCTTGTAAACATGAGTACCTGAGTTTGGTACCTAAGAGCTCACCCTAAAAAAAGAATAGAAAAGGAAAGGAAGGGAGGAAGGAAGGGAGGAAGGAAGAAGGGAAGGAAGAAAAGGAAGAAGGAAGAAGGAAAGGAAGAAAGAAAAGAAGAAGGGAAGGAAGGAAGGAAGGGCCCAGGTATGCTCCATATTTGCTTGTAATCCTAGCTCTGAGGCTCAGTTGTCAGCCAGCCTAGTTAAGTAGGTCAGTACCAGTCTATGAGAGACCTTCGCTCTAAACACACAGTGGACAGCACCTGAGGAACACAGCAGAGATTGTTCTCTGGCCTCCACATGTATACATGCATACATACATTCACATGCCACCAGACATGCGTACATGCACACATACATTCACACACAACCACTCCCAACATGCACCTTGGCACACTTGGCCAGGAACGGGGATGCACCAGACTACCCAAACCAGGCTAGTGAAGATACTCACCAAAGTGGCATCTACCTTTTATCCCTAACCTAGGTGATCACTGCAGCTCATCCCATTGGTGGGGACTCAACTTCACAGTCTGACTCAGTTGGTGAACTTGTGCAAAGGAGAAGGGGGACGCTCAGGAAATATGCGTCCTTGTATGGCTGATAGAATAACAACAAACAAAACGCCACAAGCATTTCTCACATAGGCTGATTCCATTTCTAAAGCTATTATAAACAGAGCAACAATGAATGTGGATGTGCAAGCCTTTCTGTGGCAGGACACAGAGTTCTTTAGGTGTGCCCAGTGTATGCAAGGGGATGAAGTAAAGCAACGGTTGACGTGGTATGCTTAAGGTTTTTATCATAGGTGTGAGAGAGAGTACAGCTAGAGGCATCTGGAGAAGTCCAGAGCAGAGAGAAAGAAGGAAACTGAACATGGCCAGCAGACTGGCCATCACCAGGACCATCTGAGAGAGAAGGGAGGGTGACCAGAGATGAAGGCAGAGAGAGAATACTGAGCACGCAGCAGCAGTGGGGGGCCTTGTAAAGAGAACAAATGGGTATCTGGGAGGAGGGAAGCCTGGAGAGGTGAGAAGGGCTAGGATGCTAGCATGGACTTTGAAATGTAGAACATGTACTTGTGATACTGAGGGAGCCTGGGGACCTCTTGTTCTTTGATATGCCAGTGCAGGTATATGTCAATGGAGCCATACGCTTCTGCCAGAGGTAAGGAAAATGACTCCTTTTGGCAGATGGGAACTGGCTTCACAAGTTCCTGAGGAATGTTGGCTTTTATCTAACCCACAAATCCCTCTAGAGTCCAGTGTGAGCTCATCTCTGGATATTTGGCCTGCCTTTTGGAGTTGGCAGAATCAGCGTTTCATTTGGACCTGACATGCAGGAGTGGTGTAGCTATGATCCATCTGCTACTACTATCTACTCTTCTACACATTATTGAACACTCTGATTTCTGCTGCTTGGCTATTTTCTTATTCAATAGAGAGGGTTGGCCAAGTGGCAAACCAATCATCCCTTTCCCTGCAGACTACACATTCTGGTCCTTTGTTCTTTCTGTTCCCATTGGCTGACACCTCATCACTTGTGATGGACTGGGAATACTCTATTGTATAGAGCTGTATAGGTAAGGACTTGAAAGATAGACAGCTCGGTTAGTAAAGCGCCTGCCTTGCAAAAAAAATGGATCCTAGGGCTCTCTGGCCAGTTAACCTAGCCTAGCTGGAAAGCTTTAGTCAAGTAAGAGACCTTGTCTCAAAAAAAAAAATCCAAAGATACAGGATACCTGAGGAATGACAGCTGAGGCTGTTCTCTTGCTTTTCCATGCTCAACCGTGGATATGCATGTACACACATGCACACATGCACGAACACATGCACACCAAGTTATATAGGCAGACAGTTTAGAGGCTCAGCCCTCTAGTCCCTGCAGGCTGCTTAAGCTCTTAACGCAGCAGTTCTCAACCTGTGGGTCAGGACCCCTTTGGGAGTTGAAAGACCCTTTTGACAGGGGACACCTAAGACCATCAGAAAACACAGATAATTACATTGCAATTTATAGCCAAAGCAAAATTACAGCTATGAAGTAGCAACAAAAATAGTTTCATGGTTGGAGGTCACCACAACTATATTAAAGGGTCACAACATTAGGAAGGTTGAGAACCACTATAGTAGTGAATCCTGTTGGTTTTGATTTTACTTTCCACCTCTCTAGAGATCTTATGGCACCTTATGGCCGGCCCCACCAACTGCATGCTTACCATGCCGATCCACTGTTGTTTACCCTCGCTAAGGCCTCATTCCCAGCAGGCACCCAGGCTGGCCTCATACTTTCTATGCAGCCAAAGATGCCTTCAAATCCTTCAAATTCCCCTTTCCCCTGGGTGTGTGTGTGTGCATATGTAGTATACACGCCTATGTAAAACATGTTTACGTGTGTAGGCATGCATGCAAGTAGGGGCGTGCATATGCACACAGAGGCCTAAGGTTGGTGTAGGATGTCTTTCTCAGCCCCTTACCACCTTGACCTGAAAGTGTGTTGATTCTGCTAGTCCAGCTAGCCAGCTTGCTCTGGGGGTCTCCTGTTTCTGCCTCCAGAGTGCTGGATCACAGGCAGGCTCCCATGCTCTCCTGCTTTTTTTTGCGTAGGTGCTAGGGAGCTCAACTCTAGTCTTCATGCTTGGATGCCAAGCTCCTTATCCACCGAACCATTGCCCCTGACCACAACCCACCCTTCTCAAAGTTTTCTCAGAAATTATTAGCAATTCTGTTGTGTGAACATAGTGAAGTGTTTCTGTACAAGCAAAGACAGCTACTATAAGTAGGAGGTATAAGGGGACCCCACCACTGGGCATGTGGCCACTGTTGACTTAATCGCTCTTATGTTTCCTAAGAGTGTATGCAAGAGATCTCCTTTGCTATAATTTTTAACTGTCCATTTTCTCTTCGATGGTTGATATTGGATCTATGTCTTAGTTTGTGTTTCTGTTGCTGTGGTAAACGCCATAACCAAAAGCATGTTGGAGAGGAAAGGGTTTGTTTGGTTTACAGGTTACAGATCATCAAGGGAAGTCATGACAGAGGAACTCAGGAACTTAGGAACACGGAGGCAGGAACTGAAGCAGAGGCCATGGAGAAATGCTACGTACTGGCTTGCTCCCCATGCTTAGCTTGCTTTCTTACACGACCTAGCCTAGGACCACCTACCACAGTGGGCTAAGCCCTTCCACATCCATCATTAATCAAAAATTGCCCCATAAATGTGTCCATGGGTCAGTCTGATGGAGGCAGTTCCTCTGCAAGTGATGGTCTCTGTACCTGGGTGACTAGCTTATATGAAGTTGACAAAAATAATAATAATAATAATAACAATCGGTATAGTTTAGAATCTAGAGACAGGCCTGCGTCTTTAAGGAAGTTTCTAGACTGCGTGCACTGAATGTGGGGGGCACCGTTCCTTGGGCCAGGGTCCCAGCATAAATAAAAAAGAGAAGGTGAGCAGCTTGTCAGTACCCATCTTCTCTGCCCCCGGATCAAGATCGTTCCTTTTCTTCGTTTATTGTTTGAACTTAGTATGGCCTGCAGTGGCCTTCTCAGAAAGGACCCATGTTCTGAACAACTCCTAGGTTCTAATACCATACGTGCATGTGAGGTCATTCGAACATAACTTTCACTGAAAATTGTGAAGCTACTCACTGTTGTCTTCTGACATCTGGCGTTGCTGTTGTGAAGTTTGATACTATCCTGTCACCCAACCCTTGATCTCCTGTGTGAATTTTTTTTCTCTTTCTAAATTCATTTACAATCTTCCCCTTGTCCCCAAGGACTTTGGAATGTCACTCTGCTGCGTCATGGTTGAGTCTGCTTTCATTCTTTGTACTGTTTACTCAAGTTCGCTCAAGGTGAATTGAGAAAGCTTATGGGAATAACAGTGACTCTTCAAAAACATTTGTGCTGATCAAAGACACACTATACACAAACACACACACACACTTGTTCTTTTCCTGTAAAACGGCTGTGCTAAGATGCGTAACATTAAATTTATTCTTGCAATAATTCTATCACGCTTAGCGTTAAGCATCTCCACACTGTTGGGTAACACATCTCTAGAAAAACTAAGACTACAAACCTGTTGAACATTAATTGCTTCCCTCCTGGCCCTTGAAAAACCATCTTTCTATTTTTTTGTTCCTATTATTTTGACCCATTCATGTATTTCATAAACAGTCATTTAGTATTTGTCTTTTTACGGTTGTCTTTAAAAAAAAAAAGATTTCTTTGTGTGTGAGTGCTTGTATGTATGTATGTATGTATGTACACTACATGTATGCCTGGTGCCCACGGACAGAAGAAGGTAGTAAATACTCCGGAACTGGAGTTGTAGACAGTTGTGAGCTGCTGTGTAGGGCTGGAAACGAAGCCCTGTCCCTCTGCAAGAGCAGCCGTCTCTCCTGCCCTATCGCTTTGTTCCTTTCTTTCTGGTCTCTGGCAGCTCAGGCCTTGTTCATTTTGCCTGCCTCCTGACTCCTGAGCTCTTTGCCTCTGACAAAAGTACGTTTTATAAATTGCATCAAAACACTTGCTCTAGCAGTGTCTTTCTTCTCTGCTGCTCATTTCCTCCTTTTCACTACCAGTACCTTCCTATGTAGGGAAGGGGGAACGGCTCAATTGGCAAAGTGCTTGCTGAGGAAACAGGAGGACATGAGTTCTAAATGGTGAAGCCCTTGCCAAAAAGCCAGGGACAGTGGTGTGACTATAATCCCAGACCTTAGAAGGCAGAAGTAGGACAATCCCACATGCTGGCTAGCCAGTCTATCCAAGTCAGTGAGCACCGGATTCAATAAGAGACCCTATCTCAGATAAAATAAATAAGACAGAAATCAACTGAGGAAGACATATGACTTTGACCCCTGGCCTCCTCCACATATTTGTGCGCACACACACACACACACACACACACACACACACATACACTAACCCTAACCCAACCCTAATCCCAGCCCTGAACACAAAGAGACGTCCACACAACACTGTCCTATGCTGGCCCCTTTGGTATCATTTCTGTTACACTGAGGTTTCAGAAATCAGCAGGAGGGTTCTGCGGTGATAGCGGTGGCACAGTATCAGTGTGATATGGTAGATTAGCAAAAGAACCTGATGGATATGTTTTCAGCCCACATTTTCACGAGCGTTGGCTGGGGTACTGTTACGATTTCTTACCTCCTGTGAACCCCATAGAGCCTCCTGTTCCCCCTCCCCCAGCCCTGGGATTACAAGCATACACCTCCATGCACAGCTTAAAAAAAAAAAAAGGATGCCCGGTATTGAAGACATCTCCGAGCACTCCTTTTCAAGTGTGAGAAGGGGTCTTTTCTTAACCATCTTACCTCACTGCCTTCCATGATGTGGGACAAAGTTTAGATGTCATTTGTTTCCTTTGACCGGTTTTTCCCCCTATTAGTAAGAGATGCTATGGAGAAGGTTGAACCCTGGCCCCGCTGAGTTCATGTTCTAGACAGAATAGACACTGGGAAGCCTGCCTGGCAGTGAGGGGTCATGTGAGAACAGCTGAGGGAGGGGACAAAGAGATGGGGAGAACTCCTGACACCTGGGAGCTTGCAGGTGACAGTTCCAAGACAGGTAAGTCTCTAGTGCGGAAAGGAGGAAGACTCGGACTCAGACCACTGTCTCTTCTCTGCACTCTAGGGTGACCATGTATGGCTGGACCTGCCCTCCACCAGCAAGGCTGGTGTGGCCATCGGGGGCGTTGTCAAAGAAACAAAAGTGGGGAAGATCTTGATTGAGGATGATGAGGGCAAGGTGGGTATCGGGGTTCCTTCCTAAATCCCTCCCTCTGGGGCTCAGGCACTTGCTCACCAATACCATCCAGGAAATCCATTTGTCCCCTGGGCAGGATAGACCACGATGGAGTCCTGCCCTGTTGAAAAGACATGTGTCTTGAAAACGTTTCTGAGTGTAACAACTGAGAACTCTTAGGGGTATAGGAAGGAGTGAGGCGATGGGAGGGGGCAGGGATGATGGAGGTCCAAAAGCTGATGTGCAGAGGGAGAGAGGCGAGAGCGACAGCTTGGTGAGAAAGGTGAAAGGTGGAGGAGGAAGAGCAGGAGACAAAAGTGTCCAGATTAGAAGCAGACAGTTCAGAGTGGCATGGTTGGAGGCTCACCCATCTGAACAAGGCAGGGACAGTCAAGGACAGTGAGGGGGCACGCATCTAGCTGGTCACTAACTCCTTTCTAGACTAACTTCCCTGTTCCCCAGGGACTTTAGAGAGAGTCACATGCAGACAAGCGACCTCTGAAAAGAAGGCTCTGACTGCCTAGGATCTCCAAAAACAGGAATAACAATAAAATAACAACAGGGTTCCTTTTACTTGGATAGCACTGTGGAATTTTAAAACCATGATTACTTGCACTGTTCTGCTCCAAGAACTCCCAAGGCCTTTATCTGCAACCAGATACTAAAGCAAACTCCCGGCTTCTGGCTCCCACATCCCTATCTGAAGCTCAGCCCAGCCCCAGAACTACATGAACTCCAGTCCCTTAGACAGGTGCTGCCCGGAGTCACAGGTGGATCCCTTGACCCAAACTGAGATCAAGCGTGGCCAGAGAGTCATCTCAGACCTGAGAATATGGAAGAGAGGGGTGTTGAGGGCAGATGTATGTGGAGAGTTGATGCCTGTCATTACAGGAACATTGGATCTATGCAGAAGACCTCAGCACCCTCAGGCCCATGCACCCCAACTCAGCCCAAGGAGTGGATGACATGATCCGCCTCGGGGACCTGAACGAGGCAGGTGTGGTACACAACCTCCTGATCCGATACCAGCAGCACAAGATCTATGTGAGTTCATTGGTGCTATGTCCTTGGGGAAGCTGATGGGGTCTGGAGCTTGGCACAGCTCCCCTTATCCTTACCCGGTAGGGTGGTCCAAACGCTTTCTCAGTCTCTGCTACCAATCCAGAGAAACAGAAGCATGGCTGGAGATAGATGTAGGTGCCCACCTAGAGTGCATGAAGCCCTGGGTTGGGTTCCTAAGCACATAAACTGGGCATAGTCATGCCCACCTATAATTCTAGCACTAGGGACATGGCAGCAGGAGCATCAGAAATTCAAGGTCATCTCCAGCTACATGATTTAGAGACCATCCTGGGCTACATGAGACTGTTAAAAAAATAAGTAGAGCTGGGAACATCATACTCTGGGTAGTTAGCGCAGAAAGATGGCACAGTGCCAGGCACACGGTAGATGCCCAATAGGTGCTGCCCCTTCTGTAAGCTCCCACTGAGTCTGTGCTTCCCTCTCCGTGCTGAGCACCCCTGTCTGACAAGCTGGGTGGGTACTGGAAGATGGTGGGTGGCCAAACTTTCAGTCCCCCTTGGACATGTTACAGAGACAGTGCCCCCTTACCCACTTGAAATAGAGTCTTGTGACAGCCCAAATCCATGGTCCCTTCCACAGGTTGAGGAGAGCTTCTAGATAGATACAAGGTCCTCTTTCAAGCCTGCCAGTAGGTGGAGGCCGGTCCTAACCCTTATCCCAGTTCTCCATGGGTTTATAGACTTGTTGTCAGTGTCTTTGTAGGGGTTTGGGGAGGAGATCTGTCCAGGCCGATATGATCTGGACAGTTATTGCCTGGGACTTCTTACTTGGTCTGATCAGGAAGTCTGGCCAGCCTGGGAGAAAACTGGGGGACAAGAGGGGATGCTTAGAGGAAGAGGGGGCTTTGGAGAGGGGTTGCAGGGACAGGCTGCTTACTCTCTGGCTCCTGGGTGTGTCAGGGCTCCTAGGAATTTACTTTTGGAGCTCCTCCGCCCTGTATCCTGCAGGGGTCTTTTACAGGGTCCTCAGCAAGGGCTTCAGTGACCTATTGCGGGGAATCTGTGGTCTCACCTCCACAGGGGCAGCAGTGCTGAGGGGAGCAGGGGTTTCTAGCTGGGTAGGATGTTCAATAGCAGGCTATATCCTGGGCCAAAAGTACAAAGACCATGTGACTGGGCTTAGCTGGGGGCAGCAGATGTCACTCCGTCTTCACAGAGACCTTTAAAAGTGGCAGGTAAACACTCACTTACATATTCAACCCATTTTTATTGCGCCCTTTCTAAAACTAGGCAGGGTGCCACACATTCCATGTGACTGGGAACAAGCCCGCAGAAGTTCACAGTGCTAGTGGGTTCTCCGTCTTCCCAGAAAGAGCAGCCGAGGAGCTGAGAGCAGCTCCCAGGGTGTTGCAGTCAAGGCTGAGGCCCAAGCGGGCTGGCGTCACCAGGATCTGCGGTTGCTAATCACCTGCTCCCTTCCTCAGACCTACACCGGCTCCATCCTGGTGGCTGTGAACCCGTTCCAGATGCTGCCCCTGTACAGCCTGGAGCAGGTACAACTCTACTACAGCCGCCACATGGGTGAGCTGCCTCCCCACGTCTTCGCCATTGCCAACAGCTGCTACTTCAACATGAAGAAGAACAAGAGGGACCAGTGCTGCGTCATCAGGTGAGGCTCAGGCGCCATTCCCGGGCCAGGCGGTCAGCTCTCGCCTCCGAGCCCCCAGAGGATCCCACAAAGAAATGGACACGCCTCACCTTAAGGCTGCCTCGGGGACTCTTCTCAACCACCGTTCTTAGCAGAGGTGTTTGCCCTGAACGGCTCCTGCTGCCCCGCTCTCGATGGCATGCCCCTCAGGCCCCAAGAACACGTCCTCCACACCCCAAGGACGTGTCCCTCCCCATCCTAAGGACATGTTTCCCACACCCTGAGGATATGTTTTTTGAAGATGTGTCCTCCATACTCTGAGGTCTCTGAGGGCTGGGAGAGACATGTTCCCCTCTAATCCCAAGCGTGGCTCTGCTTCCCTGCCTGTCAGAGCCTACCCTCCCTGGCACAGACCTTCCTCCTGCTGAGGGAAAATGGGAGGAGTCAGAATTTGGTTCCCGAGCCTCTAACTTGGCATTGAAATCATCACTCGCTTATTCGTGGGTTTGTTTATTCTTTCCTTCAATACCCTTTTGCACCCCAGGTTAGAGAGGTAGCTTAGTTGCTAGGGTGTTTGCCTACCGTGTGAAGCAATGGATGAACTAGGTGTAGTTGTGCACATCTGTAAACCCAGCACTCAGAAGGTGAAGGCATGAGAATCAGAAAATTCAAGTTTCCCCTCACATAGACAGCAAAATTTAGACCAGCCTGAAATGCATCTTAGCGCTTTCATGGCTGCTATAGCAGAAAGCCAGGATGGGTACTTTATAAGCGGGAGAGGAGTACATGGTTCTGGAGGGTGGTAAGTCCAAGTGACATCAACCCATTTTTTACTTAATCTTTTTTGTCGTATTTGTTTTTCAGAGACAGAGTATTATGTAGTCTAAGGTGACCTCAAAATTTTCATGTATCTGAGGATGGCTTTGTACTTCTGATCCTCCTACCTCGCTCTGTTGTCTTAAGTGTTGGGGTTATAGGCATGCAGCGTGTTTGTTTAAGCCATGCTGGAGACAGATACCAAAGCTTTGTGAGTGCTAGGCAAGTGCCCGACCTCCTGAGCTACATCTCCATCCTCTTTTCTTATTCTCTCTCTCTCTCTCTCTCTCTCTCTCTCTCTCTCTCTCTCTCTCTCTCCATTTCTTTTGAAACAGGGTCTTCCTATGTAGCCCAGACTGGCCTGGAATTTGATATATAAAATGGGCCAGGTTTGAACTCAAAAAAATCTACCTACTGAATGCTAAAGTTAAAGGTGTGTGCTACCACAACCATTCATACCTGGCGTCTTAGTCACCTTCTGAAAGACTTAGCTCCCCGAGCCTCACCTCAGTGCTGGTAGTCAAAGGCGTGCATGCCAAGCAAGTGCTTTAGTCCTTAGCAGGACTGCAGCCTGACATCCTAACTCTAATATGATTGCAATGGCAGTTACATGTCAATGTGAGCTCACTGATCTGTGGTGCACATCTCTGGTACCAGCTACTTAGGAAGCTGAAAGGATCTGGGGGGGCATGAGCTCAAGATTAGTTTAAGCAATATAGTGAGCCTCTGTTTCACTTGCTTTTCTTGCTTTTTAAAATTTTTGGGTTTGTTTGTTTTGAGATAGGATTTCTTTGTGTAGTGTTGGCTGTCCTGGAATACACTATGTAGATCACTCTGGCCTCAGACTCAGAGATCTGCCTGCCTGCCTCAGCCTTCTCAGTGCTGTGATTAAAGGCATGGGCCACCATCACCAGGCCAGTTCTTCTTTTTTGCATGAGTTTCCTGTTTGTTTGCTTTCGGTTTAATTTTGATATTGGGTTCCTCTTTCTCCACATCCTCTCCAGCATGTGTTGTCTTCTGAGTTTTTGATCTTAGCCATTCTGATGGGTATAAGGTGAAATCTCAGGGTTGCTTTGATTTGCATTTCCCTGATGACTAAGGATGTTGAGCATTTCCTTATGTGTTTCTCTGCCATTCGATATTCCTCTATTAAGAATTCTGTTTATCTCTGTACCCCATTTTTAATTGGGTTACTTGATTTGTTGTTTTTTAACTTCTTGTGTTCTTTATATATTCTGGATATTAGCCTTCTGTCAGATATAGGGTTGGTGAAGATCCTTTCCCAGTCTGAAGGCTGTCCTTTTGTTCTGATGACAGTGTCCTTTGCTTTACAGAAGCTTTTCAATTTCATGAGGTCCGATTTATTGATTGTAGATCTTAGAGCCTGTGCTGTTGGTATTCTGTTGAGGAAATTGACTCCTGTGCCAATGAGTTCAAGGCTCTTCCCCACTTTTTCTCCTAATAGGTTTAGTGTGTCCATTTTTATTTTGAGGTCTTTGATCCACTTAGATTTTGGTTTTGTGCAGGGTGATAAGTATGCATCTATTTGTATTTTTGGATCTTACTACATTTTGGAGAGCAATGTCTCTCACAGATCTGGCTGGTCTGGAATTTGCTATGTAGACCAGGTTGGCCTTGAATTCACAGAGATCAGTCTTTCTCTGACTCCTGAGTGCTAGAATTAAAGGTGTGCACCATGTCTGGCTCAACATGAGTTTGGAGTGAATATTGAAGCCACATAGCAAACAGCTGGATCTGCAGGACCTTGAACAAGTCCTGCTGCAGTTGCCAGCTGCTACCAGACACCCAACACTGAAGGAAGAAAGAACTCACAGGTTCTTCCTGGTGGGGAAGGGACCAAGGCAAGGGTATGAGATGCTAGTCACACTGTACCCTCAGTCAGGACACAGACAGAGGTAAATGCTAGTACCCAGCTTGACTGGTCCTTTTCATTCAGTCCAGGGTGCCAGCCTATGGGAAAGTGCCAACTGTATTTAAGGTGGGTCTTCCCCCTCAAGTAATGTAATCTAGATGACCTCACAGGCATATCAAGAGGCTTATGTCTTTGGTGACTCAGAGCCTATCAAGCTGACAGAACTAACCACCACAGGGAGCTCCTTATATAAAAACACAGATTCTGATTGGGTCTAGCTCAGGCAAGCTAGAACCCTGGATTTCTGTCCAGGTAACAGATGCCACTGGCCTGGAAGCCACATTTCATCCCAAAGACACTGGGTTACCTTACTTGTTCTGTCAGGGAGCCCTGGAATAACCCAGATCATAGCAAGAGTCTTTCAGCCTAGCAGGAAAGAAGAGACAATGCAATGACAATGCAGGGGTGTTCAACTTTTTGACATTGTCTTCTGCAAATGTACTGAGCTATGTTATAGTTATTCTGGAGCACATGCAACCCACAAGCCATCGGTTGGACATACCTGTATCATAGATAGTCTGAGATGCTCAGGGGACTTCAGGGCAAATGCAGTGTGGAATTTCTTCATGGGAAAGTGTATCCCTGTCAGCATGGCCCAGATGTGGACCTGAGGGTTGGGAACATGGGGGAGGGGGAGGGGTAGAGCAGGGAGGTCATTTATATCGAGTGGAGAGGCTCTAGGTAGTGGTAAATCTCCGTCTGCGGCCTCATTTGCCTGCACTCTCTGGCAGTGGCGAGTCTGGGGCTGGGAAGACTGAGACCACCAAGCTCATCCTTCAGTTCCTGGCTACAGTCAGCGGCCAGCACTCGTGGATTGAGCAGCAGGTCCTGGAGGCTAACCCCATCCTGGAAGGTAAGCTATGATCCTGAGGACTTGGACAGGAACGACCCTCTCCATGTGTGATACCATGACAGCCATGATACAAGTCATGACCTTCAAACAAGGGTGGGGTGAACAGGAGTGTGTGGCTCTCAGGCAGCATGAAGAGGACAGGCGACAACTATAAACTTCCATGATGAGTGTTCGCCATCAGATACACAGAGCGTTTTAGCCAGAAATAGCAGCATGTACCTGCAGTCCTACCTCTGGGGAGGCCAAGGCACAGGGAACTTAAATTTAAGGCCTGCACTGTATAACAAAACACTACCTCAGTAAAACCCCAAAGAGAGGCTATGGAGATGGCTTAGCTGGCAAAATGTTCGCCATATAAGCATGAGGACCCAAATTCAACCTCCGGCACAGACCTAAAACCAGATGGGGTGGCACTTGTAATCCTAGCATGAGAGAATTAGGCACAAGTAGATTCTTGGGGCTCAGTGGCCAGCCCAGCCTGATTGGTGAGCTTCAGATCCTGGTAAGAGACCCTCTTTCAAAAACACAAGGTGGTTAAAGAATGACACCTGACATTGATCTCTGGCCTTCAGGTGCACACACATGCACACACGCACACACACACACACACACACACCACAGGAGGGGGGGGGTACAGTGTTGCTTTTAAAATAAGATTCCAAGATCAAGCCAGGTTTTTAGAAATGTCTGTGTGTTTTCAGGTCCCTGGGAAGTTGTTTCTGGGCCACAAACCATTAAGGCTGCAATGGGGAACCATAGAGAAGACAAAAAGGGAAAGGCAAGAGTAGATAGAGCAAGGATTTGGGCTCTGATGCCTACTGGAGAGTTGGGGAAGGGAAGAGAAGAAGGAGGGTGAGGAGGGGGTCAAGCCAGTTGCCCTGTGCCAAGGTTAGTGTCCTGTAGTCACTATCTGTTTACAGCGAGAAGCCCTGCAGTGTGCTCACAAGACCAGCTAGGTACAGGCTCTGGATCAAACTCCCCCTTAGAGGAGTTACATTAGGTGTCAGTGCCCTACCCTTGGATGTAGTCCCTGGCAGAGATGGCCCACACACCTGTTACCTTGGCCTCAAGTAGCTGCTGGACATAGTTCATTTCTCTTTCTCCATTTCTGTGGTTTTTATTTTTATTTTTTTTATCTTAATGGAGGTATAAACATGTATATGTACAAATGTACATGTATGTATAAGTATATGAAGGTCAGAAGTCAACCTTAGGTGCATTCCACCTTTTGTTTGAGACACTGACTTGGTCCTTCACCAAGCAGGCTAAGCTGGTTGACCAGCAAGCCCAAGAGATTGCCTCTGGATTATAGGCATGTGCCAGCAGCCTAGCATTTTACATGAGTTCTGGGGATCCAAATGTAAGCCCTCGTGCTTGCAATAAACATGTATGTTCATTTATGTGTGCACACGCAGGTGTCACAGTGCACGTGTGGAAGTCAGAGGGCAACTTGCTGGTGTTACTCCCTCCACCATCATGCCAGTCCCTTGGATCAAACTCAGGTCATCAGGCTTGGTTGCAAGAACCTTCGTCTGCTGAACCATCTTGCTAGACCATAAGGGGTTTAGAGTTAAAAAGACTCTAACTCTAACATTGAGGCCAGCCTGTCTTTACAAACAGATTTAATGGTAGTTCTGATGGTGTGCATGTGCGTGGTATGTGTGTGGGGGATATGTACACTTGTGCATGTGCACATGGAGAAAAGAGGCTGATGTTATGTGCCTTGTATGTAAGTATGTGGGTGCCTGATGAAGCCAAGTGTCAAATGCCTTGCAGCTGGAGTTACGGGCAGTTGTGAGTCACAAAATGTGGTGCTGGAAACCAAGCTCCAGTCCTCTGTATGTGCTCCTGACTCCTGAGCTATCCCTCCAGGAGCCACCTTGACTTCTGAGAGGGGGTCTCTCGCTGTCGGAAGCTCACTGATTGGCTAGGCTGGCTGGCAGCGAGCCTCCTGTTTCCGCCTACCCATCATGGGCACACTCCTGTTCCTGCCTACCCATCATGGGCATACTCATTATGGGCACACTCCTTTTTCTGCCTACCCATCGTGGGCACACTCATCATGGGCACACTCATCATGGGCACACTCATCATGGGCACACTCATCGTGGGCACACCCATCGTGGGCACACCCATCATGGGCACACCCATCGTGGGCACACCCATCGTGGGCACACCCATCGTGGGCACACTCATCGTGGGCACACCCATCGTGGGCACACTCATCGTGGGCACACAGGCGTGAGGCCCTCCCAGCGTACCTGCTTTATAGTCACTGTCATTACCAAACGTTTGATACAAAGGACTTCATTTTGATTCCGACAGCTTTCACAGTCCTGCGGGTCATACGAGAAGCTCCACAAAAGATACTTTGGGTCCATACTAAAATCCACACATTCCCTCCTGTAGCCATCTGCCCCTTCTGAGTGAGTCAGGCTCTGCCACCCACACTTTCCATCCCACCTCTGTCTTGCCACCTGAGCCATCTTTTTTTTCTTCTCCTTTCTTTTTCTTTTTTTTTTTTTGAGAATTTCTTCATGAATACTATATTTACAAGATTTCCACCCTTCCCCTCTCTCTCCTCCAACTTCTCCTGTGCCCCTCCAACGCTCCTTTAAATTCATGACCTCTTCTTGTATACTTATTTTTTTATATTTTATTTATTTTTATTTTATGTGCATGAGTGATTTGCCTATATGTGTGGTGACCTGTGGAGACCAGAAGAGGACGTCAGATTCCCTGAAGCTGGAGTTAAGGATGGTGTTAGGCCACATGTGGGTGCTGGGAATCAACCCAAGTCCTCTGAAAAAAGTCAGTGCTTTTAACTGCTGAGCCATTCTCCAGCCTCATCTTCTTTAATTGTGTGTGTGAGTATGTGTGTGTGTGTGTTGTGTGTGTGTGTAAATGTGACATGCTGAGTCTTTTTAGTGTAACATCTATGTATATGTATTTAAGGCTGACCACTCACCAAGCACAAGTGCTCTGTCGGCCATCAGAGGCCTCCCTGCCTCCTCCAGGCCCCTGCAGGAGGCATTCTCAAATTCTGAGCGTAGCATTCACAGCTGTAAACCACCTAGCCTCTTCATTTGGCCAGCCTTCTCTCTTCTTCTCTTGGGTCTACAATCACGGGAGATTCCTACTCTACAGGAGCCCCCTGCCTTCTGACAAGCTAGCTTTCCTGTACTGTCCCTTGCCTTCCATGCCTACCTGGACAAGCTTCCTCGGCCTTCAATTAACTGCAGGCTCTCCACTGTCCGGTTACAGACTAGGGGCTTTCGAGCTGCGTTTACATGAGCAGCCTCTTTCTTATGCTGCTGAAAGGGAAATAAATACCAACTCCCCTGCAAAAAGCCTGGCTGTTAAGCTAACTTCCTCACTGACTCCCCGGCTGCCTGGATTCTAGTCTCTCTTCCCCAAGAGAGTTTACAGGCTCAAGACCATCGACACCAGGATGGCTGCTGGTATAATGGGTACACCTCAACTAGATGTGCTTTCCCTCCTCTTCCCTCATTCCACATCCCCAAATCTTCCCCAAACGTAGGCTACTCCTCAGCTAGGTGGCAGGAACTCCCCTTCCTCTGACATCTATAAGAAGAGACCCCCACTCTGCCATGTGGACCTGAACTCTCTTCAAGGCTTCAGACATGCTGTCTATCTACAGTGTTGGGGTCATGCTCTCTGTCTGTCTGTCTGTCTGTCTGTCTGTCTGTCCAAAGCATGAATAGCTTTGGAATAATGAACTTCTTCTCCCAGAGGATAGCCATTTCACTGGTGATCCTTGAATCTCAGACTCCAGATCTTTCATCCACCTCCCCTGAGAACCTACCCAGAAGACCTTTAAATAAACAGAGTGTTTCTCCTCCCTGCTCCCTTTGGGAGCCCCTCCATCTCCCCTTCAGCCTTTGGCAATGCCAAGACCACCCGCAATGACAACTCCAGTCGCTTCGGCAAGTATATTGACATCCACTTCAACTCCAGCGGGGTGATCGAGGGCGCCAGCATCGAGCACTTCCTTCTGGAGAAGTCGAGAGTCTGCCGGCAGGTGAGACTACCACCCCTAGGACTTCCTCCCTGCCATCCTCCTGCCTCTGTCACCTCCCACACTCCATGTGCTTCTCAATATCGCTGCAAAGGGAACAGTTGGATTTCCTCAGCCCTGACTTTCTTGTCCATACAACTTGTGTGGTGTATACATGTTTGTGTGTGTGCAAAGACACGTGTGCATATTCACGCACAGCTAGCCAGGTCAGTGTTGGCTCTCTCACTTTCCACCTTATTTTTGGAATGAGGTAGTTCATTGTATCTCGAGCTCACTGATTCAACAAGATTACCTGGCCAGCAAGCCCCAGGGATTCAGTTTCCGTCTCCCCAGCACTAGAATTACAGGTGTATACCATCATATTCAGCTTTTTATATGGGTAGTGGGAATTTGAACTCCTACCCTTGTTCTTGCATAACAAGTGCTTTACCAACTGAGCCATCTCCTTAGTCCCAACATATCCTTTTTTTTTTAACTTGCTATGTAGCTACACGTAACCTTGAACTTCTAATCCTCTCTCTTCCATGTACCTTATTATTATTATTACTATTATTATTATTATTATTTGGTGCCTACCATGCCTCACCTCCACTGGCTAGAACAAATCTAAGTCAAAGTGCTTTGGGAGCTGTGGCAGGGTGCCCTGGATAATAGTTCAGAAGGCCATGGACCAAGACTGGGGATGCAGAGGCAGAAGGACCCCTGGCCAGCTAGCCTGGTCTACTTTCCTTGTTCTAGGTCAAAAACAAAACAAAACAAAACAAAAAAACAATGTAGACTCCCAAGAAACTATATCCAAGATTGTTCTAGGGCCTCCACATTCATGCTTGTACAAGCATGCTGCACACATAAGAACACACTCATATATAAATCAAAGTGTGTATATATATATATGTATATATACATACATATATATACATTAGTAAATTACGTAAGTAAATTTGAGGTCCGGAAGAAACACAAACCATGAAGGGCTTCTGTGGAAGGAGAAGTGGAGATTTTGAGAATGGGGAAAGGCAGGGTGGAAAAATCTTACTTCACAACAACACATGCTGAAGACAGTCTGAATTTTCACAGGGAAGATGTAGTTATAAACAGTATTTACAAACCCCACATCTGCCCAAGCCCATGGCCACTGGCTCTCTAGATAGTCAAAGAGTGACTGTAAATTCCACGAAATTAATTGCAGAGCCCTGTATGGCTTTCTGGGATAGGAAGTGAGGTCAAGATGAATCTAACATCAGGCTAGCCTCTTGGTTTATGGTACCCAGAATCCTCTGCTTCTTGGAACATAGGTGACCTAGGGGTTCAGGCTGGTAGATGCCTTGGGTAAATGCTACAGCCACAGGTGGCTGGGAGTTCCTCAAGCTGAAACTGAAGAAGTTCTGAGGATCTTGCTCATGTGTCTCTTTCGATGCCTTTTCTCCTAGGCTGCAGAGGAGCGTAACTACCACATTTTCTACTGCATGCTGATGGGGATGAGTATGGAAGAGAAGAAACTGCTGGGTCTGGGCATGCCCTCTGAGTACCACTACCTGACCATGGTGAGCGCCCTATTCTCCTCTTCCCAGCTTGCTCCTCAGAAGCAAAGCGAGGCCTCACACATGTTCAAACTTCAATCTTGGCTGCTGGGCTTGTGTGAATGAGGGAGTGTTATATTCTACCCCCTGGATCGCTCTACTATATACCCTCTCTACTCTGGTCACTACCTCAAAGTCTTCACCAATCCTTTCCTAGATGTGGCAGTAGTTTTCTTTTAGGTCTTCCCTGTGGCCAGTTTGACCTATCATCTACGTGCAGCTAAGAAGATCACACAGTGCAAGCCCCTCTGATAGACATGAGTTGCTACAAGTTCAAGATCTTTGGCGTAGCTTCATACTCCTCCAAAATCTGACCCTCCTTGCAGCAGCACTTGTACCCCACCCCTGGGCTCTGTCCTACCACCCTCTGCCCTGTGAAGGCCCAGCTGAGATGCTTTCTGCAGGGATCCTCTCCCTACCTCCCAGGAGGTTTGGCCTCGTTAGTCTTAGCACTGGTAATAGAGGGTCAGTGGCCTCTTACCTGCGCCTCTTACATAGACAGTAGTTGTAAAGAATTGCAGGTCATTAGGAGCACAGGTCTTGCTATGTAGTCAGCCTTGAGAAGTGTTTCCTATGGGAATGAGCCCACAGCATTCCCTACAAACAGGCCAGGCATGCTCAAGAGGGATGGATGGCAAACAGTTCCAGAGAAGGGACTCACTCATGGCACCCAGCGGTGCTGTGGCAAAGCGAAGGTGTGCTTTAGCTGTGGGGGCCCCAGAGCTGCCAGGTCAGAGTCTGGGCCCCGGCAGCTCCAGCAAGCTCCTCCAGCGTCCTCAATGAGCTAATTAAACAGATGCGTGATCACGGGCAAAACACAGAAAGGAGAGTTATTCTGGGAAGAGGCACAATGAAGTCAGGTGTCTTTCAGGCCAGTCTCTACAGAAAATACAGGTTTAAATGAAAGGTATTTAGCTATGCGTAGCTACGCGCGGCTAAGAAGCCTTGTCTCTGCTCCAGTCCGCCGAAGAGGTAGTCTGGGAGACAGTCTCTCCTTCTGGCTGGCACTGGGCCTTCTCCTTCTCCCAGGAGGAAATTGCACTTTCTTAGGCTCCATTGTTTCAAAACCAAAAGAAGGAGAACAAGTGTCTTCCTAGAATATCTCCTTGTGGCTTTGCCTCTGGAAACACCTTGATTTGACTGCTTAGCTTGGACACATGACTGCTGCTCTTCAGAGTTCACCCACAGCTTATACGTTGACTTTTCAATGACCTTTGTTGTAGTAAATAAATAATTTAATAAGCTGTTGGGCTAGATATTATTTACTATTAGCCTTATGATTATCATAGCAATATTATCTAACTTGCTATCACAAATAATAAGACACAGACACCTGTTAGATTTTATGATTGCCTTATTTACCTTGGACCAGGCAGATATTCCTGCCTACACTGTCTACATAACCTCACCACCCATCTCCCAGCCCCCACCCAAGGCCATCCTCCTTAACCATCCTATGTTCCATCCATAATCTTATAAATACTTGCTTTTATTCTTCATCTGAGCCTTTTCACGTCATTATTGGAGTCCTTCTTCCTGGCCCTATGTGGTTTCTTCTCCAGGCTCACCCATCATGTCTTCTTCCTTCCTCCTCTCTTCCTCTCCGTCTGTCCTCAGGATTCTCTCTTGAAACCCAAAGCCTGGGAACCTTAGCCAAACCTACCCCATTCTGCCTTGCCCAGGTATAGGCCATTTAATGAAGCAGTCAGGTATAATGTTTTAAGCAGGTTTAGACAAACAAGGATGGGTGTAACCAGCAGGCAGTAACCAGATCTTGAGGGCCAGTAGTTAGCATTAGACCAACCTCCGACAGTCCTTTAAGTAAGTTTCTGAGCCATCTTGGCCTTGCTGGCTCCTGGATAGAGGGGGTGAGACCTGGGGTGGGTCTGTTAGCTGAAGTGTCTTGTCTGGCAGGGGAACTGCACATCCTATGAGGGGCTCAGTGATGCCAAGGACTACGCACACGTTCGCTCGGCCATGAAGATCCTCCATTTCTCAGACACCGAGAACTGGGACATCAGCAAACTGCTGGCAGCTATCCTCCACCTGGGGAACATGGGGTTTATGGGTAATTTTGTTTTCATCTTGATAACATCTCTGGGGAGGAAGAGTAGAGGAACAAGGACAGCAGGAGAAAGAAGGCCCTGGGTCTGTACACCAGAAGGAACATGTGACTCAACCCAGTTTTGGAAAAATACATCCTATGATTTAGCAGTCCTCGCGGGTTTGAGGAGAAGGTGTGAAGGCATAAGCTAACTATAGGTGAAGAATCAGGTTATGGGCTGAGGAGATAGCTATCAGTTAGGTGCCTGCCACGCAATCATAAGGACCTGAGTTTGCATCCAGTGTAAAAAGTCAGGCATGGTGGTACTTGCCTGCAATCCCAGTGGTAGGAAGGTAAGGACAGGAAGACCCCAGACCTCACTGACAGGACAGTCCAGCTGAAACAAAGAGCTCCAGGACAGAGAGAGTCTGTCTCAAAAAGAAGAAGAAGAAGAGTTAAGGAAGACCTCCAATATACATATCCACACATACTCAAAAGATTTTTTTTCTTAAATCAGGTCAATCATTCCATGGTTAGCTGGGATCCCAGAGGGTTACCCACATCTATGGTCAGGGTGACCCAAAGTATACTAACCCACTTGTGAACCTACAAAACCAGTTTGTAAGAAATCAAATGCTATGGGGATTAAAGGGGCCTGATTGATGCCATCTTGACCATTACTGACAATCCTCTCTGGAGGAAACTACTGATAACCGACATCAGTTGTAATTCTTTCCAATGGTTTTAAAAACACAAATCCAGCATGTAACCAGAAACAAATAGAAATAATTTTTTTTAAAAAGGTGAGCATGGCATAAGGAAGTAGACAGGGTCGTGGGAAGATGTGCTGAGCTCAGAGCACAGATAAAGAGATCATGCCAACACAGAACTTAGACACAGTGAAACACAGGGCCTGGGGGCTAGAGAGAGGGCTCAGTCAGTAAAATGTTTGCCACACAAGTTTGAGAAATTGGGTTTGGATCTCTGACACCCTCATTCAAGGCCAGGTGCAGCAGTGTGGACCTTAACCCCAATGCTGGGGAGGCAGAGAGGGGATCCCTCAGACTGCCTCACTGGTCAGTCAGTCTAGCTATATTGAGTGAGCTCTAGGTTTAGTGAGAGACCCTGTCTCAAAAAAAGTGAGGTGGAGTTTGCTTGTATTTGTAACTCTAGTGATGGGGGGATTGTGGTGGCCATGACAGGCAGGAGCCTGGAGCTCTTAGTGAAAGATATCCAACACTGATGTCTGGTCTTCATACTTACATGCATGCATGTGTAAAGGCATCCACATCTACACATTAATGATTACATTACATGCATTAATATATGTACACATACATGTACATTACAGGCACATGCATGCAATAAACACAAAATATAAAGCAGAGGGTGATCAAGGAAGCCTCCTATTGACCTCTGCTCACATACTTGTACAAACATAGGGACATATACACACACCTCCTAAGTGCCATAGGGACATAATGTAGGCAATAAGAAGATAATGGAAAAGCAAATAAATGGTTTTCCTAGAACCTAGTGTGTGTGTGTGTGTGTGTGTGTGTTGTGTTGTTTGGGATTGAACCCAAGATTCTTATACAAGTAGGCAAGCACTCTACCACTGTGGAACATCCTCAGTTCTCACAGCTTTTAAAGCTAAGATAAAAACACTCCCAGCCCCCATTAGGTGACTGTCCTGAGGCGGACAGCGACTGGAAGAGGAGGATGTGGAAGTAGAGATTTAGTCAAGAGATGGCTGCTTGCAGCGGATGCTTCACTAACACATCTGACTGAACAAACACACAAATGTCTGTGCTACTAAAGACAGCAAGGTGAAGCAAAGGAAGCTGGCAGCCTGTCTTCTGTCCTATCAGACCCCAGTCAGGCTCACAGTGCCAGGGTCTGCTCAGTATCTGAACACAGCCTCCCACCCCTACTAAGCCCCGTGACCTAGCCAGATACGGGGGACCAGGGCCTGTTTCATTGATTCAGCTATGTTGATAATGGCTGGTGGTCAGTGAGTGTAGTTGCTCTCCAGGGAGAAGGTCCCTGGAGAGGTAGTGTACCCCCCTGAGCGGTGCCCTCCCTAAGGTGTAAACAGTGCCTCAAAGAGCCCCAGCCTTCCTGGGCCCTCTCTGCATCGCCTCAGATTTCTCTCTCAAGACCTCTGCTTCTCTCCCCAGCTGCAGTCTTTGAGAACCTGGATTCCTCTGATGTGATGGAGACTCTGGCTTTCCCCTTCGCAGCAAAGTTGCTAGAGGTATTGGATTGTTGTCTCTGCTGGTTCAGATTCTTGGGCGAGGCCTTGGGGGTTAGGCTGACAGAGCCAAAACCTGGTTCTCATAGCCCTGACCAGTTCCCCATGTGTGTCTCCCAAACTCTGAGCCCACCTGTAAGCTGTGGACTCCTGAGGGTAAGGACCAAGGTGGGGGAGGGGCAGGGCGAGCTGAAACAATTGAAGTGACAGGTGTAACTTTAGTGAACATGTCTTCTTCCTCTCTGAACCCTCTCCTGCCTTTCAGTGACTCTATTCTCAGCACCTTCTCTTTTAACCCATACACTCCCTGTTGCCTTTTTTTGGGGGCCCCAAACCCCATATACATTAGAATATCTGTTTTGTATTAGCCAACGTGAGCTGTGATTTTTCTGGTCCAAATTAGTCTACAGCTCAGCCTTGAAGGTCTCAGAAAACAAAAGAAACCCTCACAAAACCAGTCATGTCCTAAAGTCACACTCCCAAACATTACTGACACTTTCTCTTTGGGATCATGTGTCCAACATAGAAACTCAACAACACACATTCGAACTATAGCACGTGCTTCAAAACTTTGGCTCAAGCCTGCTTTTTCTCCACTGCATGGTGGGGAGGTCCAATTCCCTTCCAGCCTTCTTATGCTCCTTTTCATGCCTCCGGTTGGGGGTGAGGGCATGTGTGATTTCAGTTGGGGTATACAGGATTTGGCCTCAGAGTGCTGCCTTCACCAGCCTGCTTCTCAGGCCCAGGAAAGCAGCATGTTCGGGTTTACCAACAGGCAGTTACTCATAAACATTGTATGAGGCACCCATGATACCAACACTATGACCCTCATGAGCCTGGGTTTGGTCCAGAGGAATTACCACCATCAAGTGGTCTTTGGTCACAAGAGGAAACAGGAAACAGGTATGAGTCCCAAGCCAGGCTTTGCTGCACAGGTGTGATGCAGCTGAACTGTCTTCCCAGGTGCAGCACCAGGCTCTCCGGGACTGTTTGATCAAACACACAATCCCCATCCGTGGAGAGTATGTGTCCAGGCCCTTGAACATTGCACAGGCTGCTGACCGGAGGGACGCCTTTGTCAAGGTATGAAGCCACAGAGCAGGGCAGAACAGAGATGGATGGGTGAAGCTTTGGGGGTAGCATCCCTTGGGTAGTCAGTTTCACTGATCTGCATGCAGCCTCTCTGGGTGAACTTGGAGAGGTCATGGCTTCTTCCTCTGCCTCAGAGACCAAAGCTTCAGTCTGCATCTTTCTAGGGCATCTATGGGCAGCTCTTCCTGTGGATTGTCAAGAAGATCAACGCTGCAATCTTCACCCCACCGTCCCAGGATCCCAAAAATGTGCGGAGGGCCATTGGTCTCCTGGACATATTTGGCTTTGAAAACTTCCAGAACAATAGGTATGAAGACCTCAGCCTACATTATTCCTGAAAATAACAGATGAAAGACTGCACAGAGCTCTGCCACACAAGCTGGGCTCATGGGAAAAGATGAGCATAGTAGCACGTGCTTGTAATGCTAGGGCTGCAGAGGCAGAGACAGGAGGATGTCTGTGGCCCACTGGCTAGCCCGGCTAGCTGAACTGGTAAAGAGACCCAGTACCAAAAAGCAAAGCTGGGTCAAGGACCAATATCGGAGGTTGAGTCCACACTCATGCACACACACACACAAGTGCACCTGTGCAACACACACACACACAGACACGCCATGCCCACACACAAGTACTGGTTCTGACCAAGCTTGAGAGTGCTTGTTCCCCTTCCTTCACCCTATCCTGGCCAGTGGGCTAGGAGCAGGGAATTCATGATCCCCTCTCACAGTGCTGGGGTGTCTGCAAGCAAGCCTGAGCCTTCAGAAGTCTAGATAACTAAAAGCCACCCTCAGGAGGCAGGCTTACTGCCTGGCATTCCTCACCCCCTTTAACCACTGATCCTCCTCCTGACCTACAGTGGCTTACTGCATGGGATCAAGCTGACAACAGAAATCAATAGTGTTGACTCATCTAGGGGCTTTTGTGGACCACTTCTGGCCCTTGAGTTTAGAAGTAAGGTCAGGCAGGACATCCAGTGTCCCTGAGCTACTGAAGTAGGTCTAAGCATTACTACCAGCACCTGTGATAAAGGCAGGGGAAGGAGACAAGGTGGGCAGGGGGCCAAATATAGGCAGGTGATATCCAGGACAGAATCAAAGGCAACAGGTGGCCAGTGAGGAAGTGAAGGAGGCATTGCTCTTACAGAGCTCTTAGGGTCAGAGCCTGGACCCTGATAGTCCCCTGGAGTCAGAGCAAAAGGGAGTATGTGCTTAGAGGTGGGCCTGTGGATGACGATCTGTGTGCACCTCACATATGTCTGGGGCAAAGATGCCTCATGACTCTAGGGCTCCCTGCTGGAGCTGCAGTGGTACCCAGCGCTGGACCCTGTTCCACCTGAGATGATGGTGGTGTTGAATTTGCAGCTTTGAGCAACTCTGCATCAACTTCGCCAACGAGCACCTTCAGCAATTCTTTGTGAAACATGTGTTCACCATGGAGCAGGAGGAGTACCTGTCAGAGAACATCTCCTGGGACTACATCCACTATACCAACAACCAGCCCATCCTAGACATGCTGGCCCTCAAGCCCATGAGCATCATCTCCCTCCTTGATGAGGAGAGCCGCTTCCCACAGGCACGTGTCTTCACCTTCCTCTGCATTCGTCCCAGAGCCCGAGTCTCTTCTCTGAGGTCAAGCAACTCCACTGTGCTGGGAGTGGAGGGCATGCCTGACAACTTGCCCAAGGTTGTCAAACCTCTGCCTAACAATCCACAGCTCCACAGCACACCTACCTCCTGCAGGAAGGCTTCCCAGACCGCTAAGGACCTGGGCGATTGTCCAGGGGGTAGAGTGGGAGAGCTGGCAAAGGGGTAGGTCCTAGTCTCTGTCCTAAGCCTTTACTACCACAAGTCACCAACCAGTGTGAGCTAGCTATCCATTGATAGTGAGCCGTCAATCATTCTCAGCCCAGCTTGCCTTTGCCTCCTCATGGCTCTGGGGCCTCAGCCCATTGAGCATCTGGACTCTTCCAGGGGACAGATGTCACTATGCTGCAGAAGCTGAACAGCGTCCATGCCAACAACAAGTCTTTTCTGAGACCCAAGAACATCCACGACACCAGATTTGGGATTGTGCACTTTGCGGGTGAAGTGTACTACCAGGCAGAAGGTGAGCATGGCTCTGCGTATAACCCATCTGGAGCCAGCTCCGGATACCATAGGAAGGAGGGAACAGAGTGAGGGAAGAGAGAAGGATGAGTGCAGGCTGCCACTCAGCTCCTCTTCTCCACTTACACAGTCCAGGATCCCAGCCGGAGAATGGTGCCGCCCATAGTGGGCAGGTCTTTCCGCCTGACTTAATGCAGTGAAGGTGACCCTCCTCAGGCAGGCCCACAGAGGCCTGTCCACAGGTGGTTCTAGATTCAAGCTGACAGAACACTAACTATTGCACATATCATGTGTGCTCGTTAGGGCTGATTTCTTTCACGTACTCTAAGGTTTTTGAGGTTACTCTTTGTTACTGTGAGTCCTGGGGCTCAAACCCAAGCCCTCATGCTTGCACACTAAGCACTTTCTGTCATCTTCTCAGCTCCCATTGTGTTCTTTTTGTTGCAGAAGAATATTCTGTGTTTCTAGCACATATTTTGTTTCCCTCTTTGATGATGGATATTTGAGCTCTTTCCACTTTACAGCTGTTTTATATAATACAGCTGTGACTGTCCAAGTGCAGGCTTGTGTGCCGGCATAAATTTCAGTTTTCTCAGCATATATCTAGCATTGGATTGCTAGGTCATGTGTAGTTTGGGGGACCCATCAAACTCTTTTCCAAAGTAGCTGTGGTATTTTACATTCTTACTAGGTGCATAGGAAAGTTCCAACTTTTCCACATCCTCTTGAACTTGTGTTATCAGAGGGTGATTTGTGGGTGTCTGTCCTCTCCTCCCACGGTGTGGGTGGGTCCTGGGGTTGGAACTCAGGTCATCACACTTGGTAGCAGGTGTCTTTTTCTGCTTAGCCCTCTCGCTGGCCTATAACAGTGCTTCCTATATCCTGGCTATATGTACTTTTTAGATAGATAGTTTGTAAAGGGGCTGTCTTTCCACCTTTCTTTGGTGGCTGTGGGTGGAGCGCAGGGTCTAACACATAGTGTAAGGGCTCTCTCTTCTGTTGAGCTACATCCCGAGTCCTTGCTTTTTACTTTTGTTATCGGTTGGTTGGTTGGTTGATTGCTAGATACAGCCATGATGCATAACTCGTCCTCCACCTCCAAAATAGCTGGCCTTATATGTGGACCACCATACCTGCTTCATTTCCCTCCCTCCCTCCCTCCCTACCTCCCTTCCTTCCTTCCTTCATTTTCTTTTTTTATTTTTTGATACAGGGTTTCTCTGTGTAGCCTTGGCTGCCCTGGAGCTAGCTTTATAGGCCAGGGTGGCCTCGAACTCACAGAACTCTGCCTGCCTCTGCGTCCTGAGTGCTGGGATTAAGGCGCGCCACCACCGCATGGCTCATTTCACTTTCTTAATGGTGCCAAAGGTTTTATTTTAAAGATGTGTTGTTTATCTCTTTTCCTTTTGTTGCTTGCGTCATAGCTTAGAGTCCACTGTCAGGTCTAGTGTCATGAAGGTTTTCTGTTTTGTTGCTTTTGTTTTAAGACAGGATCTCCCTATGCAGCCTTGCTTGCCCAGGAACTTGCGATGCAGCACAGGCTGGGCTCTAAGGCCCCTGACTTCTGAGTGCTAAGATTACAGTCATGAGTAACTTCTCCTGGCTTTCTCCTACATATTCTTTTGCTCTTTTTGTTGTTTTGTTTTACTACCTTGAACTCCTGATCCTCCTCCTTCCACCTCCCAAGAGCTGATATTTGTGCTACCCTGCCCAGCTTATGTGGTGCTGGGAACTGAAGCCAGAGCTTCATGCATACTAGGTGAGTACTCTACCAACTGAGCCACGTCCCCAGCTGCTCGCACACATAGTCTTACCATGGGTTTAGATTTTACTCTTAGATATTAGATTCCTGAGTTAACTTCACACTGCAGTCATGTCAGACACGGTTTTGAAAAAACAAATGAAGGCTTAAAGGTGTCAGCCTGCTGTGCTTAGAATGGGAAGGTGGCCATTGTGTTCTCATGGTCAGGAAAACATGGCAGGTGGGCATCATTCATAGTTGCATAAAGTCTTTAAGTAGACACTCAAATCTAAGACTGTCTTTGCAGGCCTTTCCTTAGAGAGACAAAGGGCAGAAAGGCTGGTAAGCTTATCAAGAGGAAGCAGGATACCAGGAGGTGGGAGAGTTATGCTGGAAAATTAGAAAGATGGTGTGGCTCCTTCATAGTCCCTGCCACATCCTGGATTTAAGCTCTGGGAAAATGGAGAGTCCCTGTATTAGTCAGGGCTCTCTAGAAGAGCAGAAGTAATAGAATTAACCATTAGTAAAAGGGCATTTATTAGAAGAGTTTACAGACTGGCCCAGCTGGTCCAACTAAGACTGTCTCCCAACACAAAAGCCAAGAATCTGGTAGTTGTTCAGTCCATGAGGCTGGATATCTCAGTTGGTCTTTGGCCTATGTTGGAGTCCTGCAGAGGTAAATTTTAATGATAGCAAAGGAAGGCCTTGGCAACAGAACTGATGAACTTGCCACAAGAGAGTAAGGGCAAACAGGCAAAAAAGCAAAAGCTTCCTTCTTCCATGTCCTTTTGTATAGGCTGCCACCAGAATGTGTGGTCAAGATAGGGTGGGTCTTCTGACCTCAAATGACACAGATGTAGGGTGGGTCTTCTCACTTCAAATGATCCAGTTAATCAAAATCCCTCACAGGCATGTCCAATTATATGGATTTTAGTTGATTCCAAATATAATCAAATTGACAACCAATATTAACAATCATAGTCCCAGAACCCAAAGAAGACATTGAGCCCATCTTCAATGCCCCCGAGTGCTCAAGAGTGAAGTTTTGTTTTGTTTCTTGCTTGTTTTTGTTTTTTAAGTGACATGACAATTATGAGGATACTAAGATTCAGAAAACTTCTTTCTCTGAGTCCGAGGACCTAATTTAGGACACCCAGAATTCATGAAAACCAGACACATCTCACATCCATAGTCTCGGCACTGCTGTGGTGAAATGAGAAACAGAGACAGGAGTCCCTGGAAGCTCACGGCCGAGTAGCCTGGTGTGCACAGTGCTGAATAACAAAAGGTCCAGCCTCAACCGAGACAGAAGGGGCGCCCTCTGACCGCACCATGGCATGCCCACATCTACACTCTCACACATGGTTGCAGCTGGGTATTCAGCTCAGAGTGCTTGCCTAGCAAGCACAAAGTCCTGGTGTTTGATCCCCAATACTACACAACTGGGCACAGGGGTACAGGCCTGTAATCCAGTCAGGAGGTGGAAGCAGGAGGATTAGACATTCAAGATCATCCTCAGCTACAAAGTAAATTTAAATTTAGCCTGAGCTACGTGAGACCTTGTCTCAGAATACATAAAGTAACAGACAAAAATGCTAAAATGTCTTGTCTTCATCTGGGATACCCTGTGGTACCCCTGACCTCATGTGATCATGGCTCATAAGTAGTCATCTCTCCTTGTGCCCTCTCCTAGTCCTCTCCCAGAGGGTCTGTGTCTTGATATCTTCCTTTAATGACACTGGCCATACTGGGTCAAGCCCACCGTCACGACCTCATTTTACCTTAATCATTAGAGGCCCCTTTTCAGGTTAAGGTGGTAGCTCTGTCAATAAAATATTTTCTGTGCAAATGTGATGACTGGAGTCAGCCTTCAGGAATCATATTTAAGGAAGGAAGGAAGGAAGAAAGAAAGAAAGAAAAAAAGAAGGAAATAAAGAAGGAAAGAGGAGATCACCTGAGGAATGGTCTCTGACCTCCACATACATAGGTTATATATGAGCACAGCATTTAAGCAAACATGCACAGATACATGCACGTGAAGCCTTCTCTTCAAACACAGGAGACCCATACTAGATCTATATGTACTGGAAGCAAGGACCCTAGCAAATAAATTTGGATGGATGCAATTTAATCCCAGGACACTGGCCTTCCGATTGGAAAAACTCCAACCCTATCAGAATGCCCAAGGCCACAGAAACAGAATAATGCATTCATTAAGACAACAGTGGAGAGTGAGGATGGGATTTCAGGGGTTAAGAGTTTAGAGGTCAGAAGTGACATAATGCGGGGTAGAGACTGAGGTTCTGTCCAGAGTGGAAGGCAGACAGTATGCTTTAGTGGAACATTCTGGAATCTTTCTAGGCATGCCCATCTTACTCGAGGGATGGAGGAGAGGGCTGAGTTGGCCTGAAAGGTAGCTTTGATGTCCCTGCAGGCTTTCTGGAGAAAAACCGAGACATGCTGAGCACAGACATCCTCACCCTTGTTCACTCCTCCGAAAACAAGTTCCTGAGGGAGATATTCAACCTGGACTCACCACAGACAAAGCTGGGGCATGGCACCATCCGCCAGGTGAAGGCAGGAAGCCAGTTCTTCAAGGTGGGCTACTTACCTGCTATCATCACTCCAAGGCACAGGGCCGGACAGATGTAACCAGGGAGACCATTTACTCACCAGGAGTCCCCAACATGCAATTTGTGCTGGAGTGAAGAAGAGAAATACAGAGGGAAGGAGGAAGAGAGGGAGTAGAAAAGGATGGAAATAGAGAAGAGGGGAAAGGAGGCAGGAAATGGTGAAGAAGAGGAGAGAAGGGAAGAAGAGAAGGAAGGAAGGAGGGAGGGAGAGAAGGAAGTGAAGAAGGAGAGGAGGAAGAAAGGGTGGGGAAGGAGGAAAGAGGAAGTGTGTCCACTTGTCCTGGAGGGCACCCCTCACTGTGGCACGGTCCACGGTGTCCCAGGCAAGGCTCCCCTGTCCTTACGCTCCCTTGCTTCCTCTTTGTAGCCATTAGACTCCACCAAGCGCCCGCTCACCCTCGCGGGCCAGTTCAAGCAGTCACTGGATCAGCTGATGAGAATCCTTACCCACTGCCAGCCCTACTTTATCCGCTGCATCAAACCCAACGAGTACAAGAAGCCGCTGGTAACTGGGAGGGAGTGGGGGGGTGCCAAGATGGGGGAGGGTACTGAGGGGCTGAGTTTGACACCTAGAATTGACATCCAGGATATGGCCAGCATTACAGCTATCCCTTGTCCCCAAGTTAGGACAACCGGTGTGAGTTGGTTGCAGCTCAGTGATCTGCAGAGCTTCAGCACGCTCTCACCTAGCACCTTAGTCCATCCGTTGTCTGCTGAGTGTGTGACAGGTTCTGAGCTTCTCTGGGCCTCGTTATTTTTTCATCTTCCATAAAGTCAGACTTATTCTTGACTATAGGATGTTAGAAATGAAGCTACGGTCACAAGAATGCCCATATGACCCGAAGTATCTTTGAAAGGCAAAACTTCAGCTCTGTAGAGGGGTGATCTGCAGTGCCAAGCTCTCTCAAGCCAGAGCACCTAGTGGGAAGCCCGCCGGGACTTCATTGTTCCAGGATCCCATGCTGCGCTCTTGTTGGTCAGACTTTGGCCTGATGCTCTTACACTATTGGCTCATCTATAAGGAGCAGTGCAGTTTGGCCGTTTGGGCCAACGTTGGCATTTGGAAAGGTGAAACTCAGAGGAATCAAAGTTATATTTGGGAGCTAGAAACTTATCTGAGGGTTACAGAATGGCATTTTTCTCGAAACTGAGTGGCCTTGTCTCAGCTAACCTTTTGTTAGAAAAGGCACTGTGTTTCTCAGAAGGGGTAGATGCTATGGCACACATCCTACACAGAAGCCACACCAGCAAAAGGCACCAGCTGTTCCGAAGGCTGGCACTGAAGGTCAGGTCAGCTCCTGTGGCGAGACCTGCAGGGGCTTTTTCCACGTGTGGTGGGGACAGATTAACTCAGTGATGCCCTGAGCTAGCGAATCTACCTCCTCCAAAGGCTGTAAGCACATGGGCCCCCCAAACTGGGAAATACCATTTGCAAAAACAAAGTAACTGAAAACCATGTCATAGGGGAATAAAAAGGATACTCATGTATACCTGTCAGTGTATATATGCTTATGTGTATATGCATAGGGTGTCATGGGTGCACATGAATGACAGAGTTCAATATTGTATATCTTCCTTTATTGCTCTCTAACTTACGTAGGTTTTTAAAATTACTTTATTGTGTGTGTATGGATGTTTCGCCTGCATGCGTGTATGCATGCACCGCGTGTGTGCTTGGTGCCTCCACCAAGGCCAGAAGCGGGACTGGAACTGGAGCTATGGATAGTTGTGAGCTGTGATGTGGGTGCTAGAAAGTGAGCTGTAAACCCAGGTCCCCGGAAGAGCAGCCGGGGCTCTGAACCACCGAGCCATCCCTCCAGCAGCCTCCTCCCCCCTTTAAAACTGTGTCTCTATATGGGCACATGCACGTGAGTGCAAATGTATGTGGAGCTCCAAGGAGACCATTGTGAGCCACATGGACATGGATGTTAGGAATCAAACTTGGGTCTTCTGGCAAGAGCACGGTGCTCTGATCGCTGAGCCATCTCTCTGGCCCCTCCACCTTTTTGTTGAGACAGGGAGTCTCTACGAACCCAGAGCTTGCAGATTTAGCTAGATTCTGGCAGCTGAGGTCTGCTTGTCTCCTCCTCTCATCATTGGTATTGCCGGCACATGCCCAGGTTTGGTGGTGGTGGTGGTGGTGTGTTTAATGTGAGTTCTGATCTTCGTATTTCCTAGAAAGTACATTGCCATCTGAGCCATCTTCCTGCCCCAAAACAAAATTACATTTGAGCTGACAAGTGACTCAGTGGGTATGAGCCCTTGCTGCCAAGCCTGCTCTTCTGAGTTGATCCCCAGGACCCACATGATGGAAGCAGAGAACCAGCTTCCACAAGTTATCCTCACCTCCACACACATGCTGTGGCACACAGGCACCTTGACACACATGCACACAGACACACATGGTAAATAAATGTAATAGAAAAGAAATCTAATAAATAAATAGTAGAGTCAGTGAAGTACTTTTATAAGAGGATGCAATTATATATATGTATGTATGTATATATATATATATATACACACACAAACACATGGAGAGAGGGTAGTTGTTTTATAAAAGCTAATATAGCAGCTACTGTAGATAAAAACCTTTATTCCTGATGCTGGAACTGTTCTGTCTTCACCTGTGTCTAGCTTGTTTTCTCATTCAACCTCTCTCTGTAAAACTCTCGTAGTAAAACAGCCTCCTCTCTTCTCTGCTTTGCCGCTTAAGTAGCTTTCCTTTCCTCTCCGCCCGAGAGATGGGTGTATCCTATTCTGTCAGATCTCTGATTCACTACTTTTTCTGCCACTGTCAAACATGGGTGCTTCCTTCTACAAAGTATCTTTACCTTCATTGTTTGGGATTAAACGTATGTACTACCACGCCTGGATCTAAGCTTTTCTTTACCTGAAACTTGCTCTATAACAGGCTGTCCTTGAACTCAGATCTGCTTGCCTCTGTCTCCTGGATTAAAGGTGTGTTTGTACTCCAGGCAGATCACACAGACCTAGAAGGTCTTTGGATATGATCTCTTGCCAGAGCAGCCATTAAAATTTCTCCACGTGTGTGTAGGTGAAGGCCAGCAGACAACTTCTGGTGTTGTCATCAAGCACTGTCTTATTTAGGGTTTCTGTCACTAAGATAAAACACCTTTTTTTTTTTTTTTTTTTTTTTTGAGACAAGGTTTCTCTGTGTAGTCCTGGCTGTCCTGGAACTCACTCTGTAGACCAAGGCGGCCTCACAGAAATCTACCTGCCTCTGTTTCCTGAGTGCTGGAATTAAAGGCATTCACCACTACCACCCAACTGAGAAAAGGGTTTATTTCAGCTTATGGTTCTACCTCACGGTCAATCACTCAGGGAAGTCAGGGCAAGAACCTGGAGGCAGGGGCTAAAGCAGAGGTCATCGAGGACTGTGGCTTATTAGCTTGCTTTCATGGCTTGCTCAGCCTGCTTTCTTATACACCCAGGACCGCCAGCCCGGGTGGCTCCACCCACCCTGGACCCTCCCCCATTAATCACTAATTAAGAAAATGCACCACAGGCCAGTCTGGTGGAGGCATTTTCTCAACTCAGGTTCCCTCCTCACAAATGGCTCTAGCTTCTGTCAAGTTGACACAAAACTAAACCAGCACTGGCATCATCCGCCTTATTTGTGGATGAAGAGACAGGGTCTCTTCAAGGCTAGGCTAGCTGGCTAGTGAGCCCCTAGTCATCTGCCACTAGCTCTCCAGAACTGGGATTACAGACGCATAACACCATGCCCTGCTTTTTTCCCCATGGGTTCTAGATCTCAAACTCAGGTCCTCATGTCTGCACCTTACCAGCTAAGCTATCCTCCCAGCCTAAAAATGTCTTTCCTATTCCTGGTACTGTACATATCTTGAAATTGATGGAGGCATAGTGTTCCTAAGGGTTTCACAATTTCTCTCTCTCTCTCTCTCTCTCTCTCTCTCTCTCTCTCTCTCTCTCTCTCTCTCTCTCTCTCTCTCTCTCTCTCTCTCTCACACACACACACACACACACACACACACACACACACACCTCACTATGCCTAAGGCTGGTCTTATGACCCTCCACCTGCTTCTGCCTCCCAGGTGTTCTATGTATGGGCCAGCCCAGCTGACCTGGATTCCAGTTTCTGTATTATTGTCTTTTATGTCCTTGGAGACCCTTTCAGCCACTCCCACTGATGTCTTCAAAAAGTCATTTGAAATCTGGGTTCTGTATTACATGCTTGTAATTCCAGCACATAGGCGATAGAGGCAGATTGTCATGCTTGACTGTATATCACATTCTGGGCACACACCTAATTAAAACAGTCATTTCCATTCAATCTCGCATTCGTTACATTATCCTGGTTTTTGGGAGATGGCTGGATGGAGCTCTCAGCAAGCCGAGCCCCACCAGCAGCAGCAACAGTGAATGTCTTTGAAGGGTTGGATCCTTGGCTCCTCAGCCCGGTTTCTCTACCCACAGCTGTTTGACCGAGAGCTGTGCATTCAGCAGCTGCGTTACTCCGGCATGATGGAGACTGTGCACATCCGCAAGTCAGGTTTCCCCATCCGCTACACATTTGAGGAGTTCTCACAGAGGTTCCACATGCTGCTGCCCAGCCCTGAGCGCACGCAGGTGCGTGTCTAGAAGTGCCTCCCGTTGAGTCTTCTCCGCTTTCCCGATTTCTGAAACCCTCCCCGGATACCTAGCCTCAACATGTTCTCTGTCTGCCCTCCGTTTGCCTGCCTGCTCTGTCTTTGTGCAGCATAGGCACGGTGGCTGACTCTCGCTGGCTTCTGGCTGAGACTGGTGGCTGCGGGTCCCTTTTTAGATGTCTGTGGGATTACTCTGCTCTCCTGGGACCACCATGTACAGGATCTGGCATGTGGCTAGGAAGCTCTGTGGGATGGGGTGTTCTGCCACCCTGCAGCCATCCTAGAGTTTGGATTGGTTTGAGGCTGAGTGCCCCCAATCTACATGGAGGCCCCAGGCCCACCAAGTACCCTGTGTGCCCCTCATCCACTTAACCTGGAGCGTAGGCAAGTGCCCGGGCATAGTCAGACAGCCACTGTTGGGAGGCCCGAATGCAAGGGGACTCCTGCTTGAGCAGCCCTGTAGGAGGCCCCCACTCCTGTCCAGAGACTCCAGCCACTCCTGGTTTTCCCAACAGTTTCAAGACAAGCACCGCCAGATGACCTTCCGCATTGCTGATCTGTGCCTGGGGACAGACAAAGACTGGAAAGTGGGAAGGACCAAAATCTTCCTGAAGGTGAGAGCCTGGGGAGCGCTGGCTGCCTCTGGCCTCCTGAGAACAGCAGGAAGGGGAGGGAAAGAGCTCCACCCATGACTGCTCCTGTCCCCAGCCAGGCTGTGGGTTCCTCTAGCCATCCATTCATGCCCTGGTTTGCCCCTTCGTGGGGATCTGGGATCCGGGAAGGACGTAGTAGGGACGGGGTAGCAGAGGGAATATGGAGTAGCCATGACAGGATGCACAGAGCAGCACAGGGTGAAGCTGGTGTTGGGGAAGGAATGGGAAGAGAAGGTTCAACCCTGCATTCCTGGTTCTCTGAGGCCACAACTAAGGTCTGGTCCAATTCTGTGTCACAAGGGCACATGAGAGACTCAGAGAAAGGAGGGAGGAAAAGAAGGGGGAGAGAAGGAAGGGCGAACAATTGGGCCCCCAACCTCTTCTCCCCACCAGCCAAGGCACAAACACTCTCTGTCCTGCAAAGATAAACCCTCCCTTCTTGGAGCTATGATGAGAGGCTTGTGCTTCATGTCCCAGGCCTCAGGAAAGAAACTAGGAAGAGTAAGAGGCAAGACAGACACACTCATGGGTAAAGACAATCTCATGTCGGCTCCCATGAACTCTGCTCATGGGTTTGGGGAACTATTTTTTACCCAGAAATAAGCTCAAGAGTGTTGTGTAGTCAAATGCAAATGTTGTGTGTCTTTGGGAAATGAAGACTGTCAGGTTGAAAGAGCAAAAGAAGAAGCCAGAATAAGTTTGGCAGGCATTAGGGTGTGGTGTAGTTGCAGCTTCGTTTGGAACCATGGCAGGGTTCCTTCTTTGCTAATCCTCCTAGCAGAGTCTGGGACACACTGACTGTTGGAGACCAGGACCTGGTGCCAACAGGAGGAGTGGGCAGTGAGGGAGGAATAGCAACACTGTGATGTCACCCATCCTCAGGATCATCAGGACACAGTGCTGGAGATCCAGAGGAGCCAGGCCCTGGACGGAGCAGTTCTTTGCATCCAGAGAGTCCTTCGGGGACACAAATACAGGTACCTGTCGTCATAAACCATCTTAAAGTTTGGATTAGTCTGAGGCTAAGTGTCCCACAACTATTTGGGGACCCCATGCTCACCGAGTACCCTATGTGCACCTCACCCACTTAAGGTGGAGTACAGGCTAGATGCAGTCAGCAAGCACACCATGTCCATCAGGCAGGCCTGGGAGAGAGACGGAGGGACAAGAGCTCCTCAGTAGGGTCACTCAGCTGGTGTTGATAATTCTAATGCAGAGAAGAGGGAAGTCCCCCATGGATACCAACCTGCCCTGGGACATTAAGGTTGCTGCTGGACTACCCTCATCCTCTCCCACTGATCCAGACAAGGCAGCCTTGGAATCATGCTAGGCTTCTGTCTGCAAGCATAGCAGGGTAACATTAATAGTGTCAGGGATTGGTTCTCTCCCATGGAATGGGTCTCAAGTAGGACTAGTCTTCGGTTGGCCATTCCCTCAATCTTTGCTCCATCTTTGTCCCTGCACATCTTGCAGGCAGGACAAATTTTGGGTAGAAGGTGTTTTGGAGTTGGTTGGTTGGTTGGTTGGCAGGTTGGAAGTCCTGCCTGGCTACAGGAGGTGGCCACTTCTGGCCCCATATCCCCACTGCTAGGAGTCCCAGCTAGAGTGACCCCCCCCCCACAGACTTCTTGGGACCTCTCGACCCCAGGTCTCTGGCAAGTCCCAGAAATGCCCCCACCTCCGACTTCCATTCTCTCCCCTAGCCCTCTCTCCCCTGCTCTCCCTACTGAAAATCCCTCCCCTGCCCCCCTCCCCACCCCTCTCCTACCCAGCTCCCGCCCTCCCTCCCTCCAATGCCTATATCAGCCTCAGGCCTCCACATACATGTGCAAACAAGCACACAGGCATATATACCTACACACATGCAAACACACAAGCACATGTACAACACATACACATGAAAACAAAAAAATAAACGAAAAGGTGGCAATTGGTTCTGCTTCTTCATAGATCTTGGTAGAATGTAAAGGGATGAGGTGGGATTTCTTGATTATTTTTTAAAAACTGGATTATCATCCTTCAAAAATGTGGGGAGTTTCTGTTTTGCCTTATCTACGTTAATTGCCTGGGGAGTTTTGTTTGCGAGTTTTGTTGAGGACTGAACTGAAAACTTTATACTAGACAAATGCTCTACCACTGAGCTCCATACTCAACCCAGAGATTTGGGTGTTTTGTTTGTTTGTTTGTTTTGAGACAGGGTTTCTCTGTGTAGCCTTGGCTGTCTTGTACTTACTTTGTAGACCAGGCTGGCCTCAAACTCACAGTGATCTGCCTCTGCCTCTGCCTCTCAGAGTGCTGGAACTACAGATATGTGCCACCACGCCTGGATGAGATTTGGGTCTCTGGACTCTACCCTGCATGCACATCCTTTGGTCTGCAAAGGCTTCCGAACATATGTTGTCAAGATTCCTCCCTCCCTCATATTTTATTTCCTATTTTTGTGTCCAAATCATTGGCTCCTAAACACTTTTTGGGGTCTAGGAGAAGAATTATTGAATGCCTCTAATTTGCATTTCCCCTCTAGGAAGGAGTTTCTGAGGCAGAGACAGGCAGCTGTGACCCTCCAGGCGCTATGGCGAGGCCATTGCCAAAGAAAGAATTTCAAGCTGGTGAGAGAGAGAGCTTGGGAAGATGCACTTTCGGGGGCTGCGGAAAACTGATTCATGAAAGACACATCATTCACGATTGTTCCTCTGAATTAGAGCTGCCAGGCGGGAAGGGTTCCACTGCTAGTGGACATAGAAGGCAGATTTTAGATGACGGGCAGCAGCCCTCCACTCACTCTTTCCTTAGCATCACCTCCAGCTCTGTGTTTGGGGGTGTCAAAGTGTTTTCCTCCAGAGTTTGGCTGGGATGATGGTTACCCTTCTCCCAACGTGGAGTCACTCTCCTAAGTAGATGGATGGATCTTGTGTTACGGCATTCTCCCCTTTTTCTCTCCTGGGCCTCGCTTGACCCCTTGTTCTTATCATGACTATGACTGCAGCATAAGAGGGTCACGTCAGCAACTGGCCCTGACTTGCAGCACTCCACGATCACAAAGTTCATGGTGATAGCTCACAAGTATGGAGGAGTCGCCTGAGGGCCTGCTGTACTGAGTGCATTGATTTATTTAGTAGGAGCCGCTCTATAAGTAAAGGAACCCAAGCATAAGGGGCTTAAACACATTTGCTCAGGAGTGACATGCCTGGCTTCTATGTGTCCGTGTGACTTTCAAACCCTTAGGCTGGCCCACTAAGTTAGGCTTTCAGCCAACAGGCTCACCCTGGAGACCCACGGACTTCTGTGATCTGGTATAGACTGGTATCCATCCACTTCTTACTCTCCTATTTGAAAGACACTCCGCACCTGAGTGGGCTCCACGCTGGAGCTCATTGTCCTGTGAAGCCTGTGCCAGTCTCCTGTTTACATTGCATTATTTACTTTTGCCTGACAAAAGCAACCTAAGGGAGGAAGGCTTATTTTGGCTCATAGTTCAAGGGGATACAGTCTATCATGCTAAGGGAGTCCTGGCAGCAGAAATACCAGACACACAGGTCACATTGCACGCACAATCAGGAAGCAGAGAGCAAAGAGTTCCTATGCTCAGCCAGACTGCTCCTTCTTATCGAGTCCAGAAACCCAACCATGAGAAGGCACTGTCCATATTTAGGGTAGAGCTACTTAGCTCAATTAACCTTATCTTAAAAACTCTTCACAGACAAGCCCAGAGATTTGTCTCCAAGGTGATTCTATACCTGCCAAGCTCACAGTCAATATAAGCATCACACATACTATTTACCAGGTACTTATTTAGCGCTCATTTGAACTGTAGGCTGTGCTCCAGTCTGCAAGTAGTTAATAGGCTCGTGCACATTAGCATACATGTGTACTTGTGACACCAACACTGTACCAAAAAGTAGGTAACTAAATTATATTGAGGGTCTCCTAGGGAGAGCCACTCTCTGTTCGCTCAGGACACCTATCTTGCAGTAAATCTAACTACCTCCTGCTTCCACAGATCCTAGTGGGCTTTGAGCGCCTACAGGCCATTGCCCGAAGCCACCTGCTGGCAAGACAGTTCCAGACATTGCGGCAGAAGATGGTGCAGCTGCAGGCCCGCTGCAGGGGCTACTTGGTGAGGCAGCAAGTCCAGGCCAAAAAGAAGGCAGCGGTGATCATTCAGGCACATGCTAGAGGCATGGCTGCCCGGCGGAACTTCAGGCAACAGAAAACCCTTGTAGGCCACTTGGTAAGAAAGGGAGGTAGGGTTGGCTGGGGCAAAGAGGGAAACTCTTTGCAGCAATTAAGAGTGCTTGTGAGAAGGCCTTTTAGAATATCTGACATCCTCACTCAGAGGTGTTTAAATCTACCCAGTTAGTAGAAACACAGGAAGAATCCAGGAGGAAAACTGGATGCTTCTGGGGCTATAATTTAGATAGTACAAAATGGCTGAGAAGAGAGCTCAGTTGGTAAATGTCTTAGTTAGGGATTCTATTGCTGTGCAGGGCACATGGCACTCCTTTTAAAGGAAAACACTTAATTGGGGCTGGCTCGCAGTTCGGAGATTTAGTCCATTGTCCTCATAGCAGAAAGCATGGTGGCTCAAGGCAGACATGGTGGGGGAGAGGTAGCTGAGAGTTCTACCTCTGGATTGGCCGGCTGCAGGAAGAGTGACACTGGGCCTGGCTTGAGCTTCTGAAACCTCAAAGCCCACCCCCAGTGATACACTTCCTCCAACAAGCCACCCCTACTCCAACAAGCCACCCCTACTCCAACAAGCCACACCTACTCCAACAAGCCACACCTACTCCAACAAGCCACACCTACTCCAACAAAGCCACACCTACTCCAACAAGCCACACCTACTCCAACAAAGCCACACTTACTCCAACAAAGCCACACCTACTCCAACAAGCCACACCTACTCCAACAAGCTACACCTACTCCAACAAGCCACCCCTACTCCAACAAGCCACCCCTACTCCAACAAGCCACACCTACTCCAACAAGGCCACACTTACTCCAACAAAGCCACACCTACTCCAACAAGCCACACCTACTTCTATGGTCCTATGGGGCTACTTGCATTCAAACCACCACAGTCACGTGCTTGCCATGTTTCCTGTCGCTGTGATAAATTACCCTGACAAAAGCAATTTGAAGGAGAAAGAGTTTATTTCGGAAAGTCAAGGTTGCAGGAAGTTGAAGCAGCTAGCCATCTGAGAACCGGTCAAGAGCAGAGACCAGTGAAAGTCGACGAGTGTGTGGTAATGCTCGGGTCCTTCCTCCACTCATATGATCCTGGATCAGCTGCCCACAGAGTGGTGCAGCTTTTGGTTGGTAGCCTTTTCACATCAATTAATGTAACCAAGATAATCCCCCATTGACATGCCTACAGACCAACCGGATCTAGACAGTTCCTTTTAGTGACCTTCTCTCCGTGGGGTGTGTACAGGGACCTCAGGTCACGAAGGCTAAGGAGAAAAAGGGTCAAGGTGCTGTCCCTGATAGGAAACAGAAGTCCATCTATGACACTGTCACTGACACGGCGATGGTGGAGAAAGTGTTTGGCTTCCTCCCAGCCATGATCGGAGGTCAGGAGGGCCCGGCCCCAACACGCTTTGAGGTAAGATGGCACACACAGGGATGGAAGGACCCTTTTTGGGCTAACTAAGGCTAGTGATGTGCACTCCATTGACTGAAAGGTTGGCCTGTGTCCTCCCTATGTGGCCCTCCCAGGATCTGGAAGTAAAGACCCAGAAACTGCCTGAGATTGATCTGGATACAGTGCCCATGATGGAGATGCCGGAAGAGGATGCAGATGGCCTGTCCGAGTATACCTTCCCCAAGTTTGCTGTAACTTACTTCCAGAAATCGGCCAGCCACACCCACATCCAGAAGCCTCTCCGATACCCACTCCTCTACCATGAAAATAACACTGACCACTCGGTACCAGCTGTTCTCCGGTTTCTATATGGCCCAACCTGCTCCCAAACCCCAGAGCCCCAACTCTGAGCTACTGTTTAGAGAAAATAAGCAAAGAAAGGGTCCCGGGTCACCATGGGTCCCAGTGCTGGAACCAACCATGTCTTCTGTCTCATTCTCCAGGTAGCTCTGGCTGTTTGGACCATCATCCTGAGGTTCATGGGTGACCTTCCAGAGCCAGTGGTCTATGCCAGGAACAGCCTGAGCGGCAGCTCAGTGGTGCGGCTGGACAAGGACAATGGCCCTCGGGGTCCACAGCACAACAGATCAGCACAGGTATGTGGAAGGGCAGCACACACATGTCCACCGAGAAGGATGCTGGAAGCTGGGTGGAAGCATCATCTTCTGAACCCAGTGCCTGAGACTTAAACTGCTTTTAAGTCAAGGACAGCACCAGGACTGTTGGGATGTTGCAGTCAGGAATGGAGAGGGTCTGCCAAACTCCAAATATTGGCCTTGATTCCTACTAAATTCAAATTAACATTAAAAAGCAAACAGACAGACAGATGTTTGAGGCTGCGGCTATAGCTCCATTGGTGGAGTGCTTGCCTAGAAAGAACAAAGCCCTAAGGCCTGGCCCCCAGCATTATACCACCCGGATGAGGTGGGCCATACTTGCTACTCCACAGTTCTGGAGGCAGGAGGATGAGGATTTCAAGGTTATTCTTGGCTATGTAACAAATTGGAGGCCAGAGAAAGAGATGAGGAGGAGGCAGATAAGTAGGGCTGGAGAGCGACTCAGCGGATAGAAGCATTTGCCATGGGAAGCTTGAAAACTGATGTCAGATCCCCCCAGGCCGAGCCAGGCAGTGTCACACGCAGCCCAGCCGCAGCCAGCTGCCGCCTGCAGCCTAGCATAGCCAACCACTGAGGAAGTGGGGAGGGAGCAATCAGGAGAATCCCCCGAAGCCGCTAACCTGGCCTGAGCTGAGGTGATGAGGTCCCATCTCAGAGAAGGCAGAAGGTGAGGGCTGGTGCCTGGGGCTGTCCTCTGACTTCCACATGTGCATTGTGCCATGCACACATCTGCACACATGCACACAAGACACAAGAACAGATGCCGCTACTGAATGCTAGGCAGCCTACTTTGCTTTCCTTCTTTTCGTCTCCAGGTACCCCAGCCCTGTAAGTATCCATTGTTATGTATCTAATGCTGATAGGGCAAGCAAGATGACTTTGCCCCCAAACCGAGGTGAACTATGTGGGAACTAGCTTTAAACCCACTCTGCTGAATTCAGAGACTGAGTTCCTTTCTTATTCAATTCTGTGCCTAGGATTGAACCCCAACCCTAGGCATGCTAAGCTGCACCCCCATGCTCTATCATGTCCTTTGATGGAACTTGGGGGATAGAGAGATGGCTAGTCCGCTAGCATGCTGTCGCACAAGCATGAACCTGAGTTCAAGATCACTCTCATAAGCTGGTTGTGGCTGGTTGTGACTGGTTGTGACTGGTTGTGACTGGCGCTAGAGCCATAGCTGAGCAGTTAAGAGCAGATGTTGCTCTTCCACAGGAGTTCGATTCCCAGCACCCGTGTCAGGCAGCTCGCAAACACCTGTAAGTCCAGCCCCAGGAGAATCCAGTGCTTCTATCCTCTGTGGGCACCTTCCTTCATGTTCACATACTCACCCACAGAAACACATAGTTAAAAATAATGAAAACAAAAGCTTTTTTTTCTTTTAAGTTGAGTGTGGCAACACGTGCCTAGGCACCGGCAAGGTAAGGCGTTGAAGACAAGAGGGTCCCTGGATCTTCCTGAGCAGCTAGCCTAGCTGAAGCAGTGAGTGCTACGTTAGGTGAAAGGCCCTGTCTCAAAAAGGGAAGTAGAGGAGGCTGGAGAGAAGACTCTTGTTTGGTTCCCAGGACCCACAATGGGCTATTTGTAACCAATTCTAATTCCAGTTCCACAGAATCCAATACCCTCTTCTGGCCTCTTCAAGCACATACACATAAAATTTAAAATAGTAATAATAATAATATGGAGAAGTGATTGAAAAAGACACCTGATCTTGCTCTCTGGCCCACATACATGTGCCTTTACACCTGTGCCCTCAACGCCCCGACACATACATGAACACCTATATTCATATTTACATACACACAATTTTAAAACAATTCATAACATTTTCTGGCCAAGGCCTCCTTAAGGCCCAGTTTCAGGCAATGAACTAATCAACATGCAAAGGACATTAGTTAAGCATCAGTGACAGCAGTCAGGGCCGTCCGTAGTCCAGGACTGCAGCAGGCCAGGAGTGAGGTCACGCTGTTCTCTGAAGGGTGGACACAAGGACACTGGACTGGCTTCCTGGGGTCCAGTCTTGAGTTTCTTTCATGCACGTGGTCCCTAACTAGGCCAAGCAAGCCCTGCCCCTGTTCCACACTCAGTTCCTATACTCAAAGCCAGCTTTGCCCGGCCAGAGACAGAATCTAGCCCTGAGCTAACCTCAGCCCAAGCTCAGTCTCATACCAGGCTCTACAACAAATTCTCATAAGGATACAGTTGGGGTCAAGCTGCATCCTCTGCCCCCAACCTGTGCTACTGGCTTTGTATGTTGATCCAGGAAGTGGCTGAGTGTCGAAGGCAGATGCTCTGGGTCTGGTGGCTACGGGGTCAACCGCATGAGCATTCACGTGCCCTTGGTCCCTTGTCTGCAGGTGGGATGGAGGGTCCAGTCATATCTCCTCCATAAGGCTGACGTGGTCCTCACAGATCACTGGCCAGGTGAGCCCGGCTAGGAGATTTGTCAGTCTCAGAGCGCTACAGGGTTCTAGGCCATCGCTTCCACCCCACGCATCTGTTTCCTCCTTGGCAAATAGGGAAGGGCACAGCTGTGCTAACGGCTGTCTGTGGACTTCTAGGTGGCCAACCAGCTGAACATTGGTGAAGAGCTGTTCAAGCACGATGGCCCTGT
>CM053764.1:11961653-11974153 GCA_028658305.1 Pachyuromys duprasi
GTTACAACCAGAATTGGATCCTCCAGGGTCTTTGTCAAAAATTAAAATTTAAATTTAAAAAAGCCAGGGAAAGCAGAATTTGCTTGTAAGGGTTACTGGCACTTGCCAACCAAATAGTCCAGTCAAATCAGTAAGTCCCAGGCTGAGAGACCCTGCCTCAAAACTAAGATGGAGAGCAACCAGAGAAAACTTCTACAAACCCCCACACACAGATGTGCACATACCTGTGTGTGAGAGGAATTTGGGGAGAACCCACTGTCAAACAGTTACTCACTTTATTTTGCTGCTTTGACTTATTTTTTGAGGCAGTGCCTCACTCTGTAGCCTTGGCTGGCCTGGAACTCATGATTTTCCAGCCTTCTTGTGCAATTTGCTTTATAAGAATTAGAGCATGGAGTCTGGGTTACCTCACTCAGAATGATTTTTTTTTCCAGTTCCTTTCATTTCCCTGCAAATTTCGTGATTTCATTCTTTTTAATGCCCAAGTGATACTCGATTGTATAAATGTAGCACTTTTTAAAAAATTCCTTCTTCTATCTGTTGGCTGATATCAAGGTTGTTTCCAATTTCCAGCTTTTATGAACAGAGCAGCAATGAACACAGCTGAGCAAGTGTCTATGTGGTAGGCTAAAGCATAATTTGGGTATATGCCCAAGAGTGATACAGTTGGATCTTAAATTAGATCTATTCCCAGTTTCCTGCGGAGCTGCCACACGGATTTTCAAAGCGGCAGTACAAGTTTGGCTCTCATCAGCCACAGATGAGTCCCCTTGCTCCACATCTTCACCAGCACGAGCTGGTTTGTTTTATTTGTCTTGGCCATTCTGATAGGTGGAACAAGAACTTTCAAAGCAGTTTTGATTTGCATTCCCCTGATAATTAAGAACGTTGACCATTTCTTTAAGTTGTTCTAGGCCATTTGTATTTCCTCTCTTGAGAATTCTGTTTTGATCTGTACCCCATTCTTGATTGTGTTTGTTTGTTTTCTTGATGTCCAGTTTTTTTTAGTTCTTTATATGCCTTAGATATTAGCCCTCTATCATGTGTAATTGATAAAGATAAACAAAATAAATGTTAGAAAGTTAAACAGCTTACTACTAAATGAAAATTGAGTCAAGACAAAAATTGAAAAGGAAATTGAAATTTTTCTAGAATTTAATAAAAATGAAAACGCAACATACTCAAACTTATGAGACACAATGAAGGCTGTCCTAAGAGGCAAGTTCATAGCACTAAGTGCCTACAAAAACCTGGAGAGGTTTCATCCTAGGCATTTCTTAATCTAGTAAGTGGACAAGCAAAAGTAAACACACAAACCCCTCTTGTCTCCCTGCACAGGGAGAGGCGCTGTCTGCAGGGTAGGGGACAGTCCCTTACGACAGAGGAGAACGGACATAATTTGAAGTAACTGACATTGGTGGGGGGGAAGAAGCAAGTTGGCTTATACACGAACCAGGGAGAGTAGACCAAGGACAGCAGCAAGGGCAAAGGGGGCTGGCCATGGACAGAGGGGAGATGGTGAGCAAAGACTCAAGGGAAGGGAGATCCTGGAAGGAGTACTAAAGGTAAGGCTTTGATGAACTAGGAAGGGGAGGTGGGAAGAGGGGCATCCGGGAAGACATCAGGGCTGGGAACAGTCCTAGGCTCTGATAAGACTGGGTAGGGTGAGAGCCTCTGTCACCGGTTCCTGAGCTCCCAGCTGTACACCTCTTCCTCCTCTCTCAGAGCCTGTGGTCTGTGTCTTTCAGAGATGAAATCTACTGCCAGATCTGCAAGCAGCTCTCTGAGAACTACAAAGCAAGCAGCCGGGCCCGGGGCTGGATTCTGCTTAGCCTCTGTCTGGGCTGCTTTGCACCCTCGGAGAGGTTCATGAAGGTGATGAGGGCTGAGCTGGGGTGGGACTGGACTGGGGAGGGATGTTGTTTGCAGCAGGGGCGGGCCCTGAGTCCTGGACCTTGTGCCAAGTCCAGAAGTCATAGCTAATGACACTAGCCCTCAGTCTTCCCATGGTTTACCTGGCTCTTCCCAGCTCCTACCCAGGAGTGCAGGGTCACAGCCTCCGGTCCCAGGCACACACCCTTCAAGCCTAAGTTGGAGATGGACTGAGGATGTAACTCAGTCGGTGGTGTGCCAGTTGATCCAATCCCAACTGAAGCTCTAAATTCAATCCCCAGAACCACATAAAAATGGAAATGGTAGGGCTGGAGAGATAGCTCAGTAGTTAAGAGCACTGCTCTTTCAGGGGTCCTGAGTTCGATTCCCACCAACCACATGGTGGCTCCCAACCATCTGTACTGGGATGTAATGCCCTCATCTGACATGCAGGTGTACATGCAGATAGAACACTCGTGCAAAAAAAGAAAAGTATATAAAAAATGGAAATGGTGATGCATGCCTGTACCAGCCCTCAGGAAGTAGAAGCAGGGGATCAGACCTAACTGTCCCACAAGACGTTGCTGCACAGTTAGGGTCTATTGTAGTGTGACTAGAACCCAGGGTTTCATCCATGCTGGGCAGGCACTATCAACTGAGTTACACCTTCAGCCATGAAGAGTCTGAAATAGACTTGGGCAGAAAATAGAAGAAGCCCCCATTCTGAGTGTCTTCCTCTTCCCACTCTTTTCTCATCACCAGTATCTGCTGAATTTCATTAGTCAAGGGCCAGCCAGCTATGGGCCCTTCTGTGCTGAACGCCTGCAACGCACCTTCGCCAATGGGGTGCGCACAGAACCCCCTACCTGGCTGGAGCTACAGGTAGGTGTGGTAGCCACAGATGGGAGCTGGGCAGAACATGGCAGGCCGTCCTGTCTAGGCCTTTGTTCTTGGCTTCCTGTCCTGTGGCATCTTCTTTTTCAAACAAACAAACAAACAAACATTCATTTATTTATTTGTGTGAATGTGTGTGTGCGTGTGCACATATGTGTGCCACAACATGCACTCAGAGGTCAGAGAATAACTTGCTGGTGACAGCTCTCTCCCTCTACAGTGTGCGTGCCAGGAGATAAACTCAGGCAAAAATTGCCTGTCCTAGCTGAGCAAGCTCACTGGCCCCCGTTGTACCTTGTGAGCCATCCCTGGAACTCAGCATGGCCTAGGCTTCATAGCCGCCCTCCCCACCACTCAGGCCACGTTCCTGTTTTGTTCCTGTCTACTGTCTACCTGGATGGGAAGATAGAACTTCTGTGCTCTGTACAGAGAGCACAAGCTGATGCTTCTAGCTTCTGACACTCACCTGTCACTGTTTGTAGTTCTGTTGGGAGCTGCCACCACCTCTACCTGCTTGGTCTCATGACACCCATGAGCTCTCAAGACCTCAGAAAGGGTCATTCCAGACCACCAGGATAGAGGGAGTACTCTGGCTCATGCCAGTACCCTGTACTGCCCCATGTAGAGACAGCAGGCCCCCTCTGGCCATACTTCCTTCATGGTCTCTCTTCAATTCCCAAGTTCACGGCTCTTCCTTCCCATAAGTCCCGAACTATAGGTGAACTCGAAGCCACTCACATCTATGCAGTATTGTGCTTAGGACTCCATGACTCAAACTGTTGTCTGAATCAAGCTCAGCACCTTGGGTTTGCATCTGAGTGTGGCCCATTATGAGGTGCAAGCTGCACCCAAGGGCTGTAGAGACAACCTCTGAAAATTCCACAACTCACCTCCTATGTGTGGCCAACACAGACCATTGGTCACCGCACCAAGTCACAACCAGACCCTGGGTCTTCTGAGGGACTCACCCTCAGGACTCTACAGGGACAAGCAAACTTAGGGATGGGGAGCCTCTAGGGCCAGGTTCTGGGGCCCAGGACTACAGAGCACCACCCGTCTGTCCCCAGGCTGTCAAGTCCAAGAAGCATATCCCGATCCAGGTCATCCTGGCAACTGGAGGGAGCCTGACCATCTCTGTGGATTCTGCCTCCACATCACAGGAGATCTGCCAGCACATCGCTCAGAAACAGGGCCTCAGGGACCGTCTGGGCTTCTCCCTCCAGGTCGCCGTATATGACAAGGTATCAAGCAGGAGTCACATCCCACATGTGCCTCCTCTACATACCTGAGCCAGAGCACCTGAAGCTAGAGGCTGTACCTATTAACCTTCCCTGCCTACATCCTCAACCATCACAGACACACGCACACGTGTGCACACACGCACATGCAAAAGCGAACTCATACATGCATGTGCCCATGACAAAAAATGGGCATGCACATACATACACATGTATGCACAGACATTCATATGTACACATTCACACACATACACAAACACACACACCAGAAATGGTCCCCCCAGATGTCCAGTCCTCCTGTCCGCATATTCGCAGGACAGCAGTTGCACATTTACCCAGATAGGGCTAGACATGATCGAGCCTTCACCCCCAAACTCAGAAACATTCACACTCGCCTGTCGGAGTCAAACTCCACCTTGTTTGGGAGGCATTTGGGGAAGTGATGGACAGACCGTGATCCCTGGAAGGACAGCTTCTGGAAGCTGAGGGGACAGTTCAGTTGGTAAAGCGTGTGCAGAGACATGAGTGGCTGAGTCCAGTCTCCCTGAACCACATGAACAATCTGAGCATGCTGGCGCATGCTGCAGCACTGCATGGATGGTAACAAGATGATCCCAGGGCTCGTTGGGCAGCAAATCCAGCCAAATCAGTGAGTTCTGGGTTCAGTGAGAGAGCCTATCTCAAAAGCTAAGATGTAGAGCAATAAAGGAAGATTTACCATCCACCTGTGACTTCCACAAGCATGCACACGTGCACACACTCAGAGATATGCATATACACACAAAGAGAAAGAAAGACATTTTGGTTTCCAAGTGGACTCCAGGGTGGCTTCTTGGCCCACACAAGGCATCACAGGCCCTGTCTTCCACATACAGTGTAAAGGATAGATGTCTGTGTCAGTGCATGGCATACAGCCACTGTTAACCCTTTCTGCCTCCAATTCTGGCCTCAGTTCTGGTCCCTGGGCAGCGGCTCTGACCACGTGATGGATGCTGTGGCCCAGTGTGAGCAACTGGCCCGAGAGAGGGGTGAGAGCCAGCGCCAGTCGCCCTGGCGCATGTACTTCCGGAAGGAGTTCTTCACCCCCTGGCATGACTCCCGGGAGGACCCTGTGAGCACTGAGCTCATTTACCACCAAGTCCTCCACGGAGTATGGTCTGGCGAGTATATCTTTGAGAAGGTGAGGAGCCCTGAGAATCAGCCTTATTTGTAGCCTGTGGCTATTGGGATGCTCCACAGTACAGGGACCCGATGGCAATGGAAGTAATAAAGAATGTAGCAAACGGGAGGTAGAGAGATGAGGGATGGAAAGGTAGTTACAAGGGCACAGGTGTGGAGCCTAAACTGGGCACAGCCCTCTCCCTCCAGGCCTGGCCTGTTTCTTCTTCCTGTGGATTGCAGATTTGCTTGGGCATCTGAGATCCTTGGCAATTACAGCATCAGGTGGGGAAGGTCTCCTTTCCTGCCCCAGGCTGCCTGGCCTCCCACAGCAGCTGCTCATGGAGCGGCAGGTCCTGGCTATCAGGAATGCAGCCTTGGAGCTAGGTGGCAGATTGAACAATGCCCTGAACTTCATGCCTGGCATTGAACAGGGTAGTGGACACCTGGGAGGTAGAGGCAAGAGGTGCAGAAGTTCAAGGCTATTCTTGGATACATAGGAAGTTTGATGCCAGCCTTAGATAGATGAGACTATTCTAAGTGGTTGGGGGGTGGAGAAGAAAGAAAAAAGATGGAGGAAGAAAATATAGAAGAGGAGAGGAGGGAAGGGAAGAGACCCTTGGGCTCACATCTAGAATGTATAAGATGCCAAGAGCTCTAACACATCTGCACTGTGACAATGTGGCAGCAGGCGCAAACGCCTTGTGCCACATCAGCAGGCTGGTCTTGGGACCCGGCAAGCATAGCCATCTCAGCGATCTGTCTGGAAGGGGCAGCTACTATGCTCTCCTGGCATTGGAGGACTATAGCCCACTTGAAGAAGCAGCGTAGGGGAGGGTTAGGGCAGATGGCTGCTCCTGCTTTCTACTTTGTGTGAGAGCTGGTGAGCCCCACTGAGCTGAGACAGGAGCAGCCTCAGGGCCCTCCTGGGCCCTCACTCACACCTCTCACGCTCTTACTGTCCTGGTGCACAGGAGGAAGAGCTGGTACAGCTGCTGGCCCGGCACTGCTATGTGAAGTTTGGGGCCACAGTGAAGAGTGGCACTGTCCAGGAGCTGTTGCCCGGCTGTGTTCCTTCCAAGCTGTACCGGACCAAGTCTCCGGAGAAGTGGGCTAGCATTGTCATTGCTGCCCATGCCAAGGTCCGTCTGTGGCAGGCTGGGCACCCTGGGCCTATTCTGACCCTAAGCTTTCCTTTGAGGGGAGATGAGAGTAATAGACCCCTTCCCTTGTGAGTCTCCCCACATGCTAGGGACCAGGGAGCTTTAAGGGGCGCAGCCCTGACTCAAGGGACCAAACGTCTCCTTTAGCTCAGCACCTCACCACGGGTTCCTGTTGCCCATCCTCCTCCCTCTAAGTGGGTCTCGTGGTCTCAAACTGCTCAGCCCAGCAGCACCTAGATAACCCTGGGCCTAGATGTTCCACAGCTGCTAAATATTGGCAGTTCTGTGGCCCTGGCACAGGCTCATCATGTCTTTCTTTCATGCTCACATCCAAGCCTCTCAGTGCCCCCTTACCAGGCACGTGGGAAATCTTAGGTCAGCATGTAAACATCCTAATTTGGTACATGTGGCAAATGGCCAAATCACCCTTCATATATGATCTGGCCCTTTACACGCCTAAAGTAGGCATGTGAATGTTTCAAAGTAGAAATGAGAAATGGCATTTGATCCAACAGAAAAAGAAAACTTGGATACATCACAGACCCAGCGCATGTTAGGGAGGGAAACAGCAAGCCAGATAAAGGGAGGAACTAAAAGGAAGACAGAAGCAGAAACCTCTGCAAGAGGTCCCCAAATATGATAAAGAATCCCAAGAAGAAAGCCAGAGTGAGGTACCCAGGGATCCAGAGGCACACAGCAAGCTGCCCCTGACAGGCATTCACTGGCAACAGTAAGCCTGTGTTAGTCAGTTTGTTATTGCTGTGAGGAAATGGCTCAGATGATCTGCTTGGAAGGAGAGGGTGTGGAGCTGGCTTGGTGGATAAGGAGCCTGCTGTGCAAGGCTGACAGCCTGAGTTCTGATCTCCAGAACCCATGAGAAGCTGGGACGAGACCCACAAGCATGTGCAATCCTGATGTGCGCCTCCAGGGAGATGCAAGGCAGAAGGCTAGGACCAACACTGGAAGTTGTCCTTGGCTCTCCCATATGGCAGGGTCATGGAGGTGGTGCCTGGTGTTTTTCACTTCATATAGGCCCCGTATACCCAGTCGAAGGCCACAGCACTGGCAGTGAGGGAGCAGACAGTCGAGGCTGCCCGTTTTCTGTGGCCCCTGCTTTTCTCCCGGCTATTTGAAGTCACCACTCTCTCTGGTAAGAACATCTGGTGTGGTAGGGTTGGGGAGGACAGGAAGTGGCTCCCGGTAGCCAGCATGGACTTTATTCTGGGTTGCCTTTTGGTCAGGCCCCCACCTTCCCAAGACACAGCTGATTTTGGCCATTAACTGGAAGGGGATATACTTCCTGGACCAGAAGGAGAGGACTCTGCTGCAGCTGTCCTTTGCAGAGGTCATGGGTCTGGTCGCCAACAGGTAAACCTCAAATCTGTTGCTTCCCAACCTAAGCCCTCAGTTTAGATGCCTATGGAACTCGAAACAGATATGAGGAGTGAATAATGTCTTCAGGAGCCAGGCTGCAGTAATAGGGCAAACATGGCAACCACAGAATCTAGGGACCCCCGACTCCTAGGGTTCTCAACTCCTAAGAATTCTTCAAAGCCATCTAGAAAGTCCTGCCCATGTTCCACCACAGCGCCTTGACCATAGTCTTGACAGGTGGTTGTACCAGGCACACAGTACCACTGCACCCTGAGGTCAACTGTCCACCATCCTGGACAACTCGAAGGCCTCGCAGCATCAGCTGCTGTATTAGTGAATTGTCTTGCTGCCATTCAAAACTATGTGGCATAAGCAGCTTAAGGGAGGAAGGGTTTGTTTTTGCTCACAGTGTGAGGGTGCACAGTCCATCATGGCAGGAAAGGCAGATAGCAGGAGCATGAGGCAGTTTGTCCCGTTGTGTCCAGAGTCAGGAAACAGAGAGAGATGAACGCTGGTACTCAGCTCACTTTCTCCTTCTTATTCAGTCGGGAATCTGACCTTATAGAATGCTGTACCCACATGTAGAGTGGGTCTTCCTACATCAGCTAACCCTAGAAACTCCATCAGGTATACAGAGGTTTGTCACATAGGTGGTCTAGATGCTAACAAAGTGACAATCTATATTAACCATTTCACTCATTCTATAGAGAAGTAAACCGAGGCACACCAGCTAGGTAACTGTCCCAGGTTCCAGAATAAGCCTATAGCTTTCTGTGTAATGCTCTTCATTATCTGCTCTGAGCAGCCTTACATGCTGGGGAACGGTGCACCCCACTGCCTCTGGGACCCAGAGATCTACTAGTCATTTGTTCATCACCTAAGGTGCTACCTGGGACTTGGACCAACCTGGACTCAGACAAAGCTCTTCTAAGTCCCTTGATTTCTCATATGTAATACTAGAATTGTCACCTTCTCTGAGGCTGCTTGGGAGCTGAAACAAGAGAGAGTGGGGTAGGTTCCAGGTCACATTACACCTTTTGTGCCCTCAGGGAGGCCCCAGGTGGACCGAAACTGCTCCTGTCCACACTGCATGAAGAGTACGAGTTCATCTCCCCCAGCAGCGTGGCCATCGCCGAGATGGTGGCCTTGTTCCTGGGAGGCTTGAGGGAGAGGTCTGTGTTTGCCATGGCCCTGCAGGACAGGAAAGCTACAGGTACCTACTGGGAAAGCGGAGAAGTGGCAGCCCTGGGACCAGTAGAGGAGGGTGGCTTTCTCATCCAAGAGACCCCACACAAGTCTTGGAGACACAAGCCTTTCACAGGGTCAGCTTCAGCAAGGTCCCCATCTGAATGGGTTAAAGGATGAGGTCTTATACGTACATCCATTCCTCCACTAAGGTCACCAGTACTTTCATGGTCACTAGCAAGGTTAACTCACATCTGTAGGGACTTACATACCATCCCCATAACCATCCGATTATCTTATTTTACAGACACAAGATCAGAGGCTCAGACAGAAGGATAGTTCACCCAGCACCACACATCCTTCTTTGAAAGTCCTCACTCCCACAGGAGCTGGGCTGAAACTTATAGGCCAGATGTCAGCCATTGACACTGGTTACACGAATTGTAGGCAAACCGGCCCAGGTTCAGATGAAAGGGCTCTGTAGGCACTTTTAAACTCTGTGAGGAACGTCAGAGAGTGTTGCCCTGTTTTCCCAATAATCCTCACTCGTGGTCACAAATGAAACACCATCAGAGGCTTACAGATTTGCACACGGGTTCAGAGGTTAACTCACAGACCACTCTGGCCAGACATGTAAACCACTAACTCTGTAGTCTGCCTCCTGCCCAGTCCCTACCCAGCTCCTGGGTAGGTCCCAGCAGTCTACCAGGCTGGGACTGCCATGAGAGTTCCCATGCCCTGTTTGTCACCAGCAGGTGACAGTTCTGCACTATCCTCTCAGGGTGGCGTTGGGCTCATGGTTCCATGCCTCAGTTTCTTCTTATCTCTGAAATGCCAGTGTAGCCTGGGGACTTTTGGAGAGCCCTCAGCAAATGTTACATTCTTTCCTCTATATGTGCCCTGGGCCTGCAGATGATGCCACCCTTCTGTCCTTCAAGAAAGGTGACTTACTGATCCTGACCAAGAAACAGGGACTCCTGGCCTCAGAGAATTGGGTCCTGGGACAGAATGACAGAACAGGCAAGACGGGGCTGGTGCCCATGGCCTGCCTCTATAACATCCCTTCAGTAACCAAGCCCTCAGCCCAGCTGCTGGTATGTGACGTGGGCGTCTCTGGTCTGGTGGGTCTTAGGATACCTGAACTGGGGCCTCATCTACCATCTTCTTCACAGACATCCAGAAGGACCACATGGGTGTTAGGGCAGGTCTACCAGTCTCCGTTAACCCTCGAGTGACGGTGAAGCTGGCATATTCATTCAGGAACATGTAGTAGATCCTCGGTTGCTGTCTTCCTCTCGCTATGGAAATGTCCTGGAGACAACACCCTTCCTCAGTCTAGGCTGTCCACATTGTCCCTTGCCCCAAGGATACCCCTGTGCCAGCCAGCCCCAAGAACTGCTCTCTGGGAAGCCAGAAACAGGCAGGTCCTCTAACACACACACACACACACACACACACACACACACACACACACACACACACAGTGTCTGGTAGATGCCCTAAGTCTGCAATTCAAGGTTGCCATCAACAGCAGCTTTTAAATCCCTGAGCAGAGATGTCCTAGGGAAAGAGCCATGGGTTGTGAGACCTAGCGTGGCCACTGCCTGGGAGCAGAGTGGACAGACTCCACAGCTATTGATGCTAATCTGGCTAAAAAAAGGGAAGGTCAGGCTGGAGAGATGGCTCAGTGGTTAAGAGCACTGTCTGCTGTTCCAGAGGTCCAGAGTTCAAGTACCAGCAAGCACATGGCACATGGTGGCTCACACTATCTATACTGGTATCTGATGCCCTCTTCTGGCATACAGGTGTACATGCAGTCAGAGCACTCATATACATAAATAAATAAATCTTTTTTTAAAAGGAAGAGAGGAAGGAAGGAAAGGAGGAAAGAAGGTAGATAGGTCACAGAGAGATGGAATCAACTTGGTCACATAGTAGGTGAAGGCCTTTCACTGCTGTGTTCTCACCTTTTCCAACTCACCAAGGCAGCTAAATCAGGAGAAGCCCTGTGGGCAGTAGCTCCTGGGTAACCACCAGCCCACCCCCTGCAGAGCTTGCTGGCCATGTCACCAGAGAAACGGAGGCTGGCAGCCCAGGAGGTGCGGGCTGCAGAACCACCGCCTGAGGAGGAGCTCTCAGAGCCTCCGTACACCCTGGAAGAGTTCTCCTACCAGTTCTTCAGGTGCACTTCCCACTCCACAAGCCAGGGCGGCCAGAAGGCCAGGGTGGCAGGTGCACGGCTGCGGGTACAAGGAGGGAAAGGCAGCCTGGAGGGAGGCCAAGCACGGGCAGAGAAAGCCTTGGCACAGGCCCTCACACCAGCTCTGTATCTGGCAGGGTCCCAGAGAAGGAGACTGTCAGCAGGGCCACAATGCCCATGGCCCGAAGCCGGGGCCATCTATGGGCCTACTCCCCAGAACCGCTGCGCCAGCCACTGCTCAAATGTGTCCATGATAAAGTCAAGCTTCGGGATGCAGCCTGCCAGATCTTCCTCGATATCCTTCCAACCACCCTACCCTAGCTGCAGGTGTACCCACCTGGGTCCCCTCCAGGCCCCACAGTCACCTGTGAGACCTGGCATGAAAGCGTGTCACAGAGCCAATATTCAGTGCCCTGTGAGGATGCCTGAGGTTCAGTAAAGGGCCTGGAGAAAATGTCCACAGGGGATGGGGCCCAGCTTAGGGGTCCAGCATAAGCCTGGGTCAAAGGTCAGTGAGGGGCTTGATTCAGGGATCAATGTGAGACTGGATCAGGGTTTAGAGTGCGTACTGATCCAGAGGTCAATTTGGGACTTGGCTCAGGGGTCAGCATGAGCATGGTTTAGGGGGTCAGTAAGTAGCTTGGTTCAGGGTTCAGCCTGAGCCCAAAGAGCAGCCAGCGTGAACGCTCTGGTGGAGCTTTAGCCTGAGGCTGCCTGAGGTACAGTTCTCCTTCACAGCCACACCCATTCTCAAGTACACAGGCGACTACCCTTCCCGGCAGTCATGGCACAGCATGGAGCTCACAGACCAGATGTTCTCCTTAGCCCTGCAGGACCCAGCGCTTCAGGACGAGCTGTACTGCCAGATCCTGAAGCAGCTGACTCACAACTCCATCAGGTCCGCCAAGGTGTAGCCGCCTGTCCAGGGCCCAGGACCAGGCCTCCGCTAGGGGGAAACAGCACACTTAGATCCACACCCAGCAGCCAAAGCAGCCACGAGCAGTCCAGAGCCCTGTGTGCTCTCCTAGTATCTGGGGATGTTTGATGAAGGAGGGACATCCTGCTTCTATGTGACCTGGGCAGGCTGTGGCCTCTCAACCCATTTCCGTAGGCTAGGCAGTGGCACCCATCTCATCATCAGGGCATGAGAGCGCCCTGTTGCGTTGGACAGCTGGATTATAGGTAGCCATAATGTAGTCCCCCCATTTAATCTCCCAAACCCACAGGCCCAAGTGTCCCTTCTGCTTCTGAAGGTCCTGGTTGGCCTGACACCCTGTAGAGCCCCACCACTAATGGGCGCTACCCCACAGGTTCAGTGAAGAGCGAGCCTGGCAGCTGCTATGGCTCTGCACAGGCCTCTTCCCACCAGGCAAAACGCTGCTGCCCCATGCTCAGAAGTTCATAGACTCCCGGAAG
>CM053764.1:11979153-12155045 GCA_028658305.1 Pachyuromys duprasi
AGAGCTAAACATGCTGCTGTCTGCTAGTAATCTCAGTACTGGGGGGATGGAGAAAGGGGTTCCTAGGATTCGCTGGCTGGCCAGCCTAGCCTGTTTGGTGAGTTTCAGGCAAGTGAGAGATGTTGTTTCAAAGATACTTACATATATACACACCTATGACCAGTGAAATGTCTCTGTGGGTTACGGGACTGGACACCCAAGCCTGACTGGCCTGAGTTCAATCCCTAGGACCCACCTTGGTGGAAAGAGGTAATTGACTCCTAAAATTGTCCACTGACACAAACAAACATATGTTTTAAAAACAAAGCTGGTTGGCACCTGAGGAATGGCAATCCAAGATTGACCTCCAACCTCCGTACAGGGCACACGTGAGCACAGGCCACACACATGAGCATGTTTACCCATGCACTTATTTCCCTGCATACACATGGACACACATGCAAATAGAAACTGGTCACCTGACCACGACCACCCACCTTATGATAATTGTGACTCTACCTCCCCAGCAAACCTCTGAGCCTTCCTACCCAGACATTCTGCTCATCGCCATCAACCGCCATGGGTTACTGCTCATCCACCCCAAGACCAAGGTAAGCAGGCAGCAGGGTCTGCCTCATTACAGTCGTCCACTCTGGGGTGGACGCCTGCCTCCTCGCCTGCCCCTCCCCTGCAGCCTGGCGGCCTGCCCATTGTCTCTCTGTTCCCAGGAACTGCTGAACACCTACCCTTTCACCAAGATCTCTAGCTGGAGTAGTGGCAGCACTTACTTCCACATGGCACTGGGAAGCCTGGGCCAGGGCAGCCGTTTGCTCTGTGAGACCTCTCTGGTGAGCGCACAGGCCCCGTGTCCCACCACTATGCAGCTCCCAGAAGTGCTGGGGAGTTCTCATTACTCGCTTCCACACGGAAGTCGCTCGCCATCAGAAATTGCTTGCCCACGACCAGGCTAAGCCAGCCAAGGCTTGCAGGGAGGTTAAATGGAGCCCCAAGACTGACAGCAGGCATGTCCAAGAACTCTAAGCCATCCCAGCTCGTTCTGAGGAGAGGGTGGGCCCACCAGCAAAGCCCAGCACGGGGAGGCCGCCCTCCTCCTTTCTTTCAGTTCTACCATGTTGCCCCGGGGCTCTCCCTGTACCCACAGCCTCTGATCCCACCCTGTCCTGTCTAGGGCTACAAGATGGATGACCTGCTGACCTCCTATGTGCAGCAGCTCCTGAGCGCAGTGAACAAACAGCGGGGCTTCAGGGCCCCAGCCCTGGCCAACCCGTAACAGGTCTCATCTGCACACAGCCTTCCATGCTGGTCTCCCATCTGCTTCTCAGCACACCAGATTGTCCCACCTGGGTGATCACTGCAGAGGCCAGCAAAGGTCTCAAGCCTCCTGGCAGGCGGTGGGTGGCACCCCTGAATTCACAATAAAGATTCACCTAGCAAGAGGGAGTATGTGTCTCTCAGGGGAAGAATGGGTGCCAGGTGGGCAGCTAGTCTGGGAGGCTCCCTACCCGCCAAGGATTTCATCCAGAAGAAAAGCAAAGTGCACCGTGACGTCTCCCAAAACCACATGACAACCCTGGAGCTCCTGCTTCCTGGGCACCCCCAGCTTCCATTCTTGTGGCTCACCAGTATGCCTGCTGTGCTCCCTGGAGGGCGGATGCCGATGGCAGGAAATGGGGCTTTGGAGACCTGTTCAATTGCCAGGCCCTGAGAAACACCCCATCACCAACCATGCACTTACCAAACTAGCTGACATGGCCACACCGCCTAGGTCTGAGGGGTCTTGGCTGGTTCTGTTTACAAGTCCCGTTGGCAGCCAACCTGGAGAACCTGAAACTCTCCTGCCTGCCTATCTGGGGTGTCTCTGAGTGCCGATCATTTCCAGCAGGGGTAGCTTTACAGAACAACCCTCCTCCATCCCTTCCACAAATCACACAGAACGCTCCGAGTGTGTGAATCAGCCTTCATTGTACAAGTGTGTGACCGCTTGCCGGCTTGAGCTGGCTGGGGCAGTGTGCCTCCACAGAAGTGGGACCCCAGCCTTGGTGGGCAGTCAACAAGGTCTCCTCAGTAGTGAAGGTAATGGGAATCTCAGCCCTCCAGCTGCTTCATCCAGAGGTGGATTTGCTGACACAGTGTGAGCACAGGCACCTAATGTTGAATAAGTGAAGAGTGACCCGCCCCCATGCCTCCACCTGCATGGTGCTGGCCCTGGGGCTGGGACAGCTTCCCAGGAGAATGGAAAGGACTGGTGTCTGGCTGTGATCTGCAGGACAAGCAAGTGGCAGACAATCCTGCCCCAGTTTGTTCCTGCCCCTCAAGGTCGTGGGCACAGGAGGCTGGGCCAGGCCTCAGCGCAGAAGAACATACTCCTTAGCCCACCGTAGACCAGAAACAGAAAGGATGACATATGGGGTGGGGGTGGCAGAGCTGGGATGGCGCAGAAATGGGAGGTGGTCGGCAAGAACTGGGCCAGAAGGGTGAAGGCAGAGGTTCTGCAGGCACACACATGGAGGCTGAGGACCTTTAGACTGAGTTGATGTCCACAGTCTTGGGCTGGGCCTTGCGGGAGGTCAGGTCAGACAGCTTCTTCAGCCTCTTCTTCAGCTCCAGGGGGAACCTTTCATAGCATCTCTTACACACAGGCTTCATATCGAACTCCACAAACTTATTCCTACAGACAGAACCCCAGCAGTCTATGCCCTACCAACCCGGACCAGACAATAGCCCAGAGGCAGGGGAGCAGGTTTCCCTCAGCTGCTGGCCTCCTGCTCTCCCACTCCAGCCTGTCACAGCCAGCAGGCCAGGTTCTAGGGAAAGACGTTGGGCAAAGGACACAGGGGAAGGCTTCTCTCCAGAACCCTCTCTGGCTCTCTGCTGCTCTTGGAAGCTTGAACCCCACCTCACCTCCTAGTTCCAGACACCCAACATCCTCCTTGGCTTCATGGAGGAGGCAGCATGCCTTCCTATAGGCTGTTTCCTGAACCATAATGCCCTTCCCCAAAACTCAGGGTTCTTTGACGTGCATAACTGCCTCCTTCATCTTTCTCTGGGGTCCCTGGGATGCCTCACTCTGGCCTGCTCCTGCCTCACACATGCCAGGGGCTTGCCTGAGGCTGGAGTTCAGGGAGAGCAGGGTGGAAAGCCAAGGCTGCGAAGTACCCTTTACTCACTTCAGAGTGAGCTTCATGTTGCAGGTGGAACAGGAGAAGCAGTTCACACACCAGGCTTTGCTGAGGGCTGACACCACTGTGAGGCCAGATGTGGGATTAGCAGGCCCCATCCAAGCCAGCTGCAGGCCCAGCTTGTCAAAGCCAGAGCCAGATGGACCTGCAGCTGTGGGTCAAGCCTCCTCCCCACCAACCCCTATCCCCCAACTCTCCCACACTCCCGTTCCCCTCCACACCACACCACCAATCCCTTTCACCATCAGGAGAACAGGCTGGTTGGGAGAAAGCAAGGGAGGGAAGGGCTCACCATCACCCTCAATCACATGACTGCAGTTGTAGCAAACATCTCCAAAGAGCTGTGGACAAAGCAGAGCATCAGTGCTGCCCACAGACGTAACAACCTCCTGACCCCTTTCTGAGGGCGCCCAGCCCGCTAGAAGCACTCCCCTGAAAGGGCCACATGTTGAGATATTGCTCCCCACTGATGCATCCTGCTGAAGGCCTGTAAGAGACAGGGTGGGACCTCCCCCTCTTCCCCATCAGCCTCTGGGCCTGCAATGGCTTATCCATTAAGTGAAGACACTATGTGGACAGATGCTCACATCTCTTACATACAGGCTTCAAGACTCCAAGCCTGAGCACACAGGCCTGGATTCTGGTGCACACAGCAGACTCCCATGTGCCTGCAATGCCCCATTCACATGAGACCCTAGGAAGCATCTGCTGTCCTTTTCAGCATGTGAGAACACACTGTCCCCAGAGACAGGGCAGCAGAACCCACAGCCTTTCCCAGGACTTCTCTAACAGGCTACCCAAGCGCCTCTTCTGGACATGGAGCTGTCTGGACACAGACCTGCTCTCTCAAGGCCCTGAGGCCCCCTGGCCGCCTCCAGCCCTGTGTCTTTGCAGGATCCGTCCCAGGCCGTACCTGGTTGTAGTGGGTCTCACAGTAGGCTAGGCCCTTCTTCTCATAGTGCCGGTGCCCCAGGAACGGCTTCTCACACTTGGCACAGACAAAGTGCTGAAGGAAAAGAGGGGGTGGCCGGGCAACGTCAGGGCAGCACCAGGGACCCCAGAAGACAGGGCAAGGGCGTGAGGCTCACAGTGAGCAGAACCGACCCCGCTGCCGCCCTTCCTATTTCCTTCTTAACTTTTCTCGAGACAGGGTCTCATTGCAGTCCAGGATGTTTGCAAACTCACTGTGTTGCCAAGGATGATACTGAACTTCTAATCCTCCCAGGTGGTAGGATTACAGACACACTCTGCCTGGCTTGACACAGTACTGGGGGACTGAACTCAGCTCCTTGTGGATTTGAGGCAGGCACTCTCCCAACTGAGCCACACTGCCAGCCCTTCTCCTCATCATCCTTGAACATGTCTATGTGGAACTGTGTGCCCAACGGGTCCTGTCATCCGCAGTCCCACTGGGTGCTCTCGGTGGACTGTGTATAATGTTTGCGCCTGGCTCTAGGATCTTCCAGAATGCAAAAGAGTGATAATAGGTAAGGGGAATGTGGCTGCCTGACCGTGGCCTGTGGGCACTGGTCTCCTGGCTCCCATGAGTTCTTAGCTAGAACAAGAGGAAGTCACCGCCAGAGAAAGGTTTTCACTGGGAACCAGCGGGTGCCTGGCCTGGGGCGAGGTCCAGAGGGACTGTGGGCCAGACCCCGTCCTGACCTGAACCTGTGCCCGCTTCCAGGCTTACCTCCACGTGCCACTGTTTGCCCAGTGCATTGACCACGCGGCCCTCAATGGGCCTGCGGCAGGCCCCACAGATGGGGATCCCCATCTTGTCGTGGCAAGGCAGGCAGTAGAGCTCGCCCTTCAGCTCTCGGGCGTCAGAGGTCAGCTCCTTCCTGGAAGACAGCACAGAGTCCCCTCAGGTACAATCCTGGCTTTCTGTGGGGCCACTACGACCCTTGGCCCAGGATACTGTGCCTGGGGGCCTTGCTCTGGCGCAACCACATCATTCTAAACTCTGAAGACTTCCTGTGTGCACCCCAGACAGGCCCCAGGGCACAGAATTCCCGCCCAGGCCTGCAGAAAGCGCCTGTGTACTGTCCAGCTAGCTTCTTGGGATAAAGGTCTGTTTCTTCTCATTCCCGTCTAAACCAGACTGTGTGTCTGGGGCAAGCACAGAAGGGGACTGTAGGGGATCCTCAGCTTCTCTCTCCTCTCTCCCCTCTTCAACAGCAGCACCAACTGAACACACTCCACTCTTTCCCCCCTGTTACATCTCAATGACAGTCCTTCAGTCCAGGGGCTGTCCCTTACACTGCCCTCCTCAATCCCAAGTGCCCCTGAACAGAGTCCTGGAGAGAGGGCCTTCCTGCCTCATCCCACCTTCACCCTGCAGCTCTGTGCCTCATACACTGAGTGCCCTCTCTGCCCACCTTGTTTGCCTCTGTCCAGGGTGGGGATCCCAGCAGCCCTGCTCCGTGGCAGCAGGACGGCCCTTGCCACATGCAGGGCCAACACTGGGCACCTACCCACAGTGGGAGCAGCTGAAGTGATCCGGGTGGTAGGGATCATTCTTGAACATGAGGGGCTGTTCGTCAATGGCCAGGTGACACCGCTGGCAGATGAATTTGCCCAGGCCCTTGGCCTTCTCACGGTTGTGGCAAGGCCGGCAGAGATGCCTGTAGGAAGTAACAGTGGGCATCGGAGACAACAGCCCTCCCTCTACCTCTTCCCAGAACAGCCTGGCCATCTCCTGGAAAAGGAAGTCTAGAACCCTCTGTGATGACTGGGTAATTCAAAGTGAATGAGCCCAGGTTTGAGTATCCCAGTCACAAGGCATGGAAGGCCACAGGTGAGGATTCTGAAAGGGATGCCTTCCCACACTCAGCAGCAGACAAGATGGCTTAACAGGTAATGACTCTTGTCAACAACCTTGAATTTGAACCCCAAAACCCACATGCTGGAAAGCACACATATACACTAAGATGCCTGTATTTGCTGTCCCTGGGAAGTATGATTCTTTTCCAAGGCTCCCTGAGCCTAGGACATTATCTGACACAGAAGAGACATTTAGCTGCCATTTGCTGAAAGACTGGCTTTACTTTTCACGTGTCTCTTAGTACAAGCTACAGTGAATGCATGTCAGGGTGGCCAAATCCATGCAAAGCTCATTCACCCCTCCCTTTGGAGTCTGCTGGATGAAGAGGGCCCCTAATGCTCACAAGCGCTTTCTGTCTCCATAGACAAGTAAGCTGTGTCACATGCAGGCTCCTGAACCTAGCCACTGTCACCACAGAGTCTTCATTGTGAAGACTTCAGTCATTTCTCATTCTGCCCCTTCCCATGAGCAACAGCTGTGGGCTTAACAGAAAAGGAAATCAACACAGGTTCTGTTTCCTCATCATCAAAAAGGCAAAGAGTTTAGATTCAGGCAAAGATGCTCCAAACCCCATCCAATGTCCCTCAATCCCCATTCCCCACTTGTTACTCCAATAGGGTAATCCTGCTGGGACCTGGTCCTCCTTCCCAGCCTCTAAAATCCATAGGGGCAGCTCCCCACCTGTCACAGCTAACTGACCATTGGCCCTTTATTTGTGTGTGTGTGTTGTGTATACATATTTGTGTGGACGTGTGCACCTGTGCATGCAGATGTCTGTGCAGGTGTGTGCACCTGTGTGAGGACCAGAAGTCAATCTCAGGTCAATCTTCAACTGTCCTCCATCTTTCTTTGGTTTTTGTTTTGTTTTGTTTTGACACGGGGTTTCTCACAGAATGTGGAACTCACCTACTTGCCGGAATTAGCCAGTGAGCTCTAGGGGATCTGCCAGTCTCCATCTCTTCAGTGTTCCGGTTATAGACACATGTCACCATGGCAGGCTATGGCATGGGTGCAAGGGACTGATCTCAAGTTCCCATGCTTGAATAGCACAACTGAGCCATCTCCTCAGCCCACACTTTAAGCCTGTTTCACAGACTCGCCCCAGAGGTGGACTCTGTGGCAAGAATCCTCTAGGCAGACAGACCCTGCTACCTCTGTGTTGTCTGGAATGATGGCATGCAGTGTCACCAGGGTCTTATCTTCCTGCTTTCACCCAGTGCTAGAGGCCCAAGCAACGTGCTTGTTGAGACTTGCTAACCCGCTGACTACCTCCACTGGACCATGGATGCCCGCCATGGAGAAGTAGCTCAGGGTCAGCGTACTGATGTGTGGGTGAAGGTGTGACTGCACCTGAGAGGACGAGAGAGGCAGTGGGCAGCATCTCTTTGAGACAACAGAGCCAAGTACAAGGTAGGGGCCAGTCTCTGGCCCCGCCTGTGGCTACAACCTTCGTTCCTGTGACCCCTGGAGCCCCTCTTCACCTAGGCGTCTGTGCACTGGCCTCAGCCAACACATTTACACAGCAGCCAAGGACACAAGAGCCTTGCCCAGTCACCCAGTTTAGCCAGCTCCCTCTCTCTGCCTGTCCCTGTCACAGACATGGCCTTATTTCCTGTGACTCCACTCTACATTTTTTTTTTTGCAGCGCCTCCTTAGAATCAATACAGCATTCAACCAGTACAGAAGAATTATGTTTCCAAGCCACAGCAGGATATGGTGGCTCTCAGAGTACAGTTCAGGGGCCTGAGGCAGGAAGATCGTGAGACTGAGCCAGCCTCGTCTACACAGTGAGGCTGCCTCAAGATGACCGGGCTCAGGGCCTACAGAGATAGTTCCGTTGTTAAAGGACTGTTTTTACAAACATAAAGTCCCTAGTTCAATCCCTGCGATCCACACTTTAAAAAACTGGACATGGGCCATTCCGGTAAAGGTACTTGCCACGGTGCCTAACGGACGACCTGAGTTCTGTCCCGAGGTTCCACATGGTGGAAGGAGAAGGCCAACTCTGAGAAGTTGTCCTCTGACTCCTACCACATGCTGTGGCACACATACACCCACGTAGATAATCATAAACAAGTTGTTCTTAAAAGCTGGGCATGATGATGTGCATTTGTAACCTCAGTGCTGAGGGAAGGAGACAGATGGATCCCTGGGGCTCACTACAGGCCAGTGAGAGAGCCTGTCTCAAACCAACCAACCAACCAACAAACAAAAACAGCAACAAAAGAGGATGTGGATGGTACCCAAAACACAGCATCTGAGGCTGACCTCTGGCCTCCACGTGCACTGCACAAACATGTGAAGTGCACACACAGCACAGCTCCCTAAAATTATATTGCAAAGTTGTAGAAGAACCAATGTCCTTGAAGCCACCTCAGAAACAGAAAGCCTGTGACGAGCTGCCACGGGAACTCAGGGTCCAGCATGCACAAGGCGCTCAGTCCAATTCTTAGCACCAGGAAAACAAAAACGACAACAAAAAAAGGATGTGAGCCTAAGAATGCTCTGCTCAGACAGTCAATTCCATGCCCAGCCAATTTGAGCCAGCACTCGGTCCTCTGCAAGAGCAGCAAGTGCTCTTCACTACTGAGCCACCTGCCCAGCCTATTTATTTTTACTAGTTTTAAGTTTATTTTTATTCTTACTCAAGTATGTTTGTGAGTGTGTGTCACATGTATGTGTGCCCATGGGAGGCAGAAGAAGGTGTCTCAGCCCCCTGGAGCCTGAGTAGAAGCAGTTGTAAACCCCCAAATATGGTGCTAGGAACAAAACCTAGGTTGCTTGGAAGAGCAGCATGTGCCCTTAACTGCTGAGCAATCTTTCCAGCCCCTCCCTTTGTTTTTAGTGGCAGGGTGTCCCACAAGCCTGGAACTTGGTTTGGTTACAACAGCTATCTAAGGAGCCCCAAGAACCGACCTGCCTACCTCTACTTCCCCGGGGCTGACACTGTAGGGAGATGCTACCACACCAAGTTTTTTTCATATGAGTTTTGGGGATCAAACTCGTGCCTTCTTGCTTCCATGGAAAACACTTGATGAGTTACCCATCCCTCAGCTCCTCCAGTACCACTTTAATTCTCAGAGCTTTAATACCTTCAGAGCTTTGTGAAGTCACCACCTAGACACCCAGCCCAATGATCACACACACACACACACACCCACGCATGCACACACACACACACACAAACACGCACACGCATGCGCATGCTCAAACAGATACAAAGGAAAAAGTAAAGCAGAACTTAAGAATTCTCCTGTGAAAATGCAGCAGGAAAACAAGAACAGAACAAATATACACAAAGCCTGGCATCTTTGGTCACTCGTGCTGGGGTTTAGTGCCTGGCTCTGCCCCTTGCTAGAGTTTGCCACAGGGTGAATGGCTTTCACTTCTCTGAGCTTTGGCCTCTTCAACTATCAGATGGGGCGAAATTCCCAGCTACACGACGCTGTGTGAAAAGACAAGCTGATGATATCATTGGCCAGTAGGTCCAGAAGTGAGCCACACAAAATCGTCAACATTGTGATTGTTTGCTTTTGAGGCAGGCTCTCCTGTAAGTCAGGCTGGCTTCAGACTCACTGTGACCTTGAACTTCTCACCTTCCTGCCCCTGCTTCCCAAGCACAGGGACTGCAGGTAATGAGGCACCACACAACTTATGCAGCCTTGAGGATGGGACGCAGGGATTTGCACTCAAGCTCGGCGAGCTCTGTGCCAACTAGGCTGTGTCCCCCACCATAATTTCAAACATTTTGATGGAGAAATTTAAATCTTTTGAAACAGAGTGCTGACTTGGCTGCACTGTATGGCTATCCCATTCGTGATGTCAGCCTCCGGGTACTTCGATGGGTCTGGGATAACACCCAACTCTTTCAAGTTTGAGCCTCCCCGGCAGGAGCAAGTGCTGGTCAGGGAGCCACTGAGGCATTCCTGCTGGTCGTCTTCTGCCTAGAGGCTCTCCCAGGAAAGAGCCAGGCCTGCCGGGCTGAGCTGCATACCCGAAGCATAGACAGCACCCCCATTATAAGGCGCCTGCAGCTGTGCAGGACTCCACATAAAGGCCATGATTTATTCCACACACCCGAACGCGGCCTAATTATACACGACAGGACACAAGGACCCTATAGCAAGTGTCTGAAAGAATCCCCTCTCATCTGCCCCAAGACTCCTCAGCCCCGACCCTGGCATGCATAACAACGCCCCCCTCCCACCAACCCAGTAAGCTTGGGATCCTGGCCCGTTGCCATAGTAGCTGACCCCTCCTTATCCCCCCACTAGCAGAAAATCATCCCCTTCTGAAATGTCCTGTTGTGTCTGTGATTCCAGCCTTAAGACCCCCACCCTGCCCGGCCCTTGCCCACTCCCAGGCTCCCAGGACTGTCACACACTTGGCCTCTGTGATGCTCTGTGGTCTGGCTGGGGGATGGGGGTGTGCACAATCCGAGGACACACTGGAATATTCAGTACGTGCTCCGTGGAAGCAGACCCAGCTGGAGAAGCAGCCTACCCCTACCACAAAGGACCCCTCAGGAATGAAGCAGCTTTTGAGGTTCGGAGGAGCGGTGGACTCTCCTACTCTCCTTAAATAGTCAAGCCTTCCTCCTGCGGCTACAAGGAGTCCACCTGGAGCGCAGCCCACGCCGGCCTACTCACAGCTCACCTGCTTCCCCCAGTCTTCTGTCCTTTCCCCCCTAAGCCATCTGTAAGAGGTAAGGAGTAAGGGGTGGGCAGGGAGAGGCGGAGAGCTTCAGGAGGCTGAGTGATGGCGACGGAATAGAGACACCAGGAAGTCACACAGGCTGTTTAACAATCGCCACAATCCTGGAAGTCTTACCTTTCAGAATTATTGTTATTTTTTAAAGTCACGGCTTCCTGTAGCCTAGGCTGGTCTTGAACTCTCTATATAGTGGAGAATGACCCTGACTTCCTGATCCACCCACCTTACAAGTGTTGACACTTGCCACCTCGCCCAGTCTGTGTGCTGGGGATCAGACCTGGGCTTCATGCACACTAGGCCCTAATATATCCCCATTTTGAGCAAGGGGTTATGCATTTTTCATTTTACACTGAGCCCCCAAAGTGAAGTAGCCGGTCCTGGAAATGCCCCACAAAGGACAAGGGGTAACTCCAGTGAGCTGCACTCCCAGGTCTGGCCACAGCCCCCACCTCCCCGCTTGGTCCCCAGAAGTGAGACTGTATCCTAAAAGATGCAGGACTCTCTCATACCCCAACTTGGGCTGTGGAACACTTGGGCTGGGAAGGGGACTCCTGCCGGTCTGAGGGCCTGGCGAAAGTTTCCTAAACCCAGCTGTCACCCAGAAAAGCTGGTCAAAAAGCAGCTAAGTGGTGGAAAACTCCAGAGATCTTAGAGCTCTCGGGTGCTGCCGCAGAAACCATGCCCATTATAGCTGAGATGGAGCACTGTTGGAGTGCGGGAGGAGCCAGAAGATGGGGGGCGGGGTGCAGTGACACACTGTCTATTGCAGAGCAGGCCGGCAGGTGAGGGAGGTCCTGTGATTCAGTGAGCAGGCTCACCAGGCAAGCCAACACTAGAGGACCGGCGGGTGCCAAGTGAGAGGTTCTTAGCAACAACTCCCACTAACTCACCTTTGGAGAGTGGGTTTAAGGGAGCCTTGCAACACCACCCCTGCCTTGGAGCGGGGTTAGAAAAAATATAAGGGTTTTCCTTGCCCTCACAAGCCCAGACAATCAAGCCTGCTTCCCTTTCCATCCAGCACTCACTCCACCCTCTAGGTCTGAGGGAGCAACTAGGCACAGGGCAGAAAGGGAGCTCCCAGGCTCTGGGTCTGATAGCAGTGACCCCAGGCCCCTCTTGCTCACAGGGGAAAACCAAGCCACTGTTGAATTTGGCCTGTGATTGAAGCTCAGAATGCTCCTGAGGCTCAGCCAACTCCAATAGACACAGGCGCTTCCCTTGGTAGTTCAGCAGTTATTGCCAAGCCTAGAAGAGCTGTGTTCCCCTCAAGTTAGTCAGGAGACTCCGAAGGCATCAGAGGGCCTGCCTCTGACTTTAGGGGCGCATCCTGGGACCCTGTGGCTGTTTCTGCATTCCCTTGAGCCCTGCCCCCCCCCCCCGTTCTGCCTTCAGCCACAACATGAACGGCCTGGAAGCAGCCCTGCCGAGTCCGACCGACAACTCCTCCCTGGTTTACTCTGAGCAATGCGGACAGGAGACGCCCCTCGAGAACATGCTCTTCGCCTGCTTCTACCTTCTGGATTTCATCCTAGCTTTTGTGGGCAATGCCCTGGCCCTGTGGCTCTTCATATGGGACCACAAGTCGGGCACCCCAGCCAATGTGTTCTTGATGCACCTGGCTGTGGCCGACTTGTCCTGTGTCCTGGTCCTGCCTACCCGGCTGGTTTATCACTTCTCTGGGAATCACTGGCCATTTGGAGAAATCCCATGCCGACTCACCGGCTTCCTCTTCTACCTCAATATGTACGCTAGTATCTACTTCCTCACCTGCATCAGCGCTGACCGGTTCCTGGCTATCGTGCACCCAGTCAAGTCCCTCAAGCTTCGGAGACCCCTCTATGCCCACCTGGCCTGCGCCTTCCTGTGGGTGGTGGTGGCTGTGGCTATGGCCCCATTGCTAGTCAGCCCACAGACTGTGCAGACCAACCACACAGTTGTCTGCCTGCAACTGTACCGGGAGAAGGCCTCCCATCATGCCCTGGCATCCCTGGCTGTGGCTTTTACCTTTCCCTTCATCACTACAGTCACCTGCTACCTGCTGATCATTCGAAGCCTGCGCCAGGGCCCCCGTATAGAGAAGCACCTCAAGAACAAAGCTGTCCGCATGATTGCTATGGTTCTGGCCATCTTCCTGATCTGTTTTGTGCCCTACCATATCCACCGTTCAATCTACGTGCTTCACTACCGTGGTGGTGGGACATCCTGCACTGCTCAGCGTGCCCTGGCCCTGGGGAACCGTATCACGTCCTGCCTCACCAGCCTCAACGGGGCCCTAGATCCTGTCATGTACTTCTTCGTGGCTGAGAAGTTCCGCCACGCCTTGTGCAACTTGCTCTGCAGCAAACGGCTCACAGGCCCACCTCCCAGCTTTGAAGGGAAAACCAATGAGAGCTCCCTGAGTGCCCGATCCGAGCTGTAAGCCTCAAGGAGGTCCTGTCAGCAAGCCGGCTGTAGACCAGCATCCAGTGGGGCCTATGCTACCAGAGCCAGCTAGAGAAGTCTGTCTTTCCGCACCACGTCCTGAGCAAACAAACTGAGATGTCAGCCGTTCTCGTCCTGCACCAAGGTCTTAGCGACAAGGCCATCCAGTCTGAGCAAATCAATCAAGAGTAACTACAGGGGTGCCCTGTCCACCCTTCCACGGGGACTGGGCTGGCCTGGCTTCTGTACAGCTCCCAGACACTCAGTGACTTCACTGGTGCTAAATAGGGAAGAGAGCCACAGGGACATTTCTGGAACAATGGGAACCTTTCTTCCCCGCTAAGCTTCCAGCTTCTTTCATACTACAGATGCCCACAGCAACAAAGCCCTACAGAGGAACCCAGAGAGCAAGCTGCCCAAGACCCAGGAAAAGAGGCAGCACAAATCTCAATGGACCTAGAGAGGTGTTTAATGTTTCCTTTGAAGTGTGTGGTATATTGAGTATTGCTTACAGTGCCTTTGCCCCGTGATCCCTTTCTGAGTTTAGGGGACACAGGCTCTAGTGGTAGACACACGTGAGTACATTTCAGACTGGCTGCTTGTGTCCCTTCTGCTGTAACCACGTTTCCACACCTGCCTCCAGCCTGACAATATCTAGTGCTTCTCAGTGGAAGGTGGCCTTGCCAGGTGAATGGTGTAGATTATAGGGGGCCATTAGAGCCCACTGCAGACAGGGAGCCAGATGTGTGAACTTGTCTCCAGTTCATGCCAACCCAGAGGGGGCGTCCTGAGCCCCACTCCTTCCCAAGAGGTTTCTACCACCATGGCTGCCTGGATCTGAGCTGTTGAACTTGTCAGAGTGTGGTGACCACTGCGATGTGTCTTTTTTTGTGTGTGCTTGTTTGTACTACTCTTAAACATAACTGAGCCTTAAGATGAAGGAGATTATTGTGCTGGCTCACCATGACACAGGATGTCCTCCCCCTGAAATTCTCTTCCCGTCCACCTAAGAATGACCTCTCTTGTTGTAGTTCTGGTGGCTGCATGGCCTGTCTGCCCTAGGTAGACCTGAAGCTATGCATCATGGAGTGCTACTCTAGGTTAGGAGGGCGCTCAGACTTCTCCCTCTAACTGTAGGCTGCCCATCAGTAGAGAAAGCCTATGATGACCCTGCTCAACATTGCTTCTCACCAGTCCTGGCCTGCCCACTCCCATGGCCCCTCATCAAGACAGCCCACTGAATACAAGACCACTCGAGCCTTACAGATGCCAGGACCAGCCACTGTGCCTCTCCAGTGGAGCAGCAAAGAGGCAAGATTGATGTAGGCTATGGCAGGACAGATGGGGAGGCAAGCACCCAGCCAGGAAGGACAGTCTCGTGGGACCACCTTTCTTGGCACAGGGGATGCAGAAGCAGACTTGGGTCAGAGGAGGAGAAAATTGCAGCTCTATTTGGGACTTATTGTGTTGGGATCCCAAATGGAGATGCCACACAGGCAGGGGAACTGAACAAAGGTGAGGTCTGGAGGAGGCTCCTGGATTGTGCCATTGAGAGGCCCAAGACTTCATCTTTAAGGGCAGGCATGGACACGGGCCCAGAGAACACCTCTGTGCACAGACGTCTCAGTGGGAGAGGTGGGCCTTGGTGTCAGACCATTGGGAGGTCAAGAAGAGGACCTGGTGATGCCCAGGGTTGACCGGAAATGTGCAGGATAGCAGCTGTGCTGGGAAGGGGTCAGGGGCACAAAGGTGCTGCTGGGAGCTCCCCCCAAACTTTCCCGTGCAAGTGGGAGATGACATCATGGCCGCTTCAGAGGTGCGGAGCCCACATGAAGGAGGCACGGGGGAGAAGAGACAGTAAGGCTTCCTGGAAGGGGAACTGCCGGAGTACCAGTGAGGCTTCCAGTCCTGAACATAGAGTAAATGGGGCAAGCTGGCCAAGGGGTGTCTCTCCAACACCTCCAGCCATGTGAATACAGGAAGGGGGAGACTGCTGAGGTCAGCATGGTGTGGCAGCAGCAGGTGGATGTCAGGGGTAATGGGGATCTGCCAACTTAAAACTCCTCATCTGTCCACTAGGCCTGTCTGTCCTCACTCTTCTGCCTCGTTCTTATCCACCCCCCCGGGGGGGGGAGGGGCTGTTCTCCATCTAGTAGGGTAGAACAAGGCCCACAGCCAGGACAGTAGAGGGTGCTGCAGAGCCTACTTAGCATGACCATGGCACTTACAGTAGGGGCAAGAGACCCTCTTCTCTGCCCACGACTGCCTCACCTGCCCGCGTTCTTCACAAAGCCCAGGTCAGCCAGCTCCACGTCACACAGCTCACAGCGGAAGCAGCCTGGATGCCAGTTGGCGTTCATGGCCTTGATCACGCGTCCAATGACAAACTCCCCTGGAAGAGGAAACACCTCAGCTGTCAGTCAGGGCACTCCCCTTGCCCACCCCCAACACTTGCTTCAGTGTCTCCCAAGTCTCATGTACCCAGTTCTCCTCCCAGTTCAGCCTTGTCCAAGCACCCCTCTTTTAGGGGCCTGAGCAGCAGTGCTCAGAAAAACAGAGTGAGATGATGAGGAAAAATTCCCAGGCTAAGGAGTGACAGTACTGCCTGTTCCCCAACTTGTCCCCTTCCCACTTCCAGTGTGCTGTCGCCAGCTCTTACCACAGAATCCGCAGCACGGAGCAAACAGCATTTGGAAGTCATGTTCGCAGTACTTCCGGCCCTCAAACTGCAGATGGAGCCACAGAAGAAAAAAAAAAAAAAAAGACACACAAGTCACTCAGCATCTCTACAAGCCTTTGCCCCCTAATAAAGAGCAGGGGTCTGTGGTTCTGAGAAGATGGACTTCTAAAGCTAGCTGGAACAGGGGACTAGCCTATGCAGTTTATCAGAGTGCGAAGTGAGGGTTCCCCGGAGATGCTGAGGGGCCCGAGGCCAGCTCTTGGGGCTTCCTCTGCTGAGAGAGGATGGACCCTGACAACAGGACGCACTGAGGCAGGGATCTGGTGCTGGGGAAGGATGGCTCACGTCTGAGTTACATGTGCCACTTTGTCCTCCATGTCTGCCCAGCTCAGTGCCTCAGAGACTACAAAAGAGGGAACAGGGAAGAAAGAGAAGGGCCTGGGGAATTGGGGTGACAAAGAAAAGAGTGCTGTGGTTAGCCACTGTTATGTGTTGTCCCCAAGCTTGGCCAAAGCTTACCTCTTCCTTTATCTCCCTTAACAACAATAACAATAAAACCCTGGGCCTGGGATGTAGCTTAGTTTGTAGAATATTCGCCTAACATGGGTGAAGCCCTTGGTTTGGCTCACAGGATTGCGTAAACATGTTTGTAATCCCAGCACTTGGGAGATGGAGGCAAGAGAGACCAGAAGTTCAAAGTCAACCTTGATAACTTCCCTCTCCTAAAGCTACCTGCAGCTCTCTCCCTGCAGCTCTCCCTCTGACCAGAGAGGCCACAGAGGCTTAAATGTCCTCACCAGCAAAGCCTCCCAAGCACCTGCGGTGTGCTAGGCTTGGTTCTGGACTAAAACCCCTTGCAGAGCTCTGCCCAACCCTACAGCGAGCCAGCATCTCGAGGGAGCCTGGAAAGTGACAGGAGATCCTCACCTGGCCACGGTTTTGCATCAGCCAACCAGTGATGCCACCACAGGAGAGCATGGCTCCCTTTAAGTTCCGGTCCCCTGGCGCCTCCATTGCGGCCCAGGGCAGTGGCAGCCAGCCTTTAACCAGCTCTGGCGGCCGCAACAGACCCTGACTCGGGGTCTGCCAGATGCTGTGGTGTAAATCTTACTGCCAGACTGATGCCACAAGAGGCATGACACGGACAGCAATAATCCCGGAAGCATAAACATGAACGTCTAACAAATTAACAAGAAGTAGGACATCTTAAGTACTTGTTATCTTCATTTTTAATAAAGCGCGATATCTATTAATACAGTTCACTATATGCCTGCATGTTTATGTGTATATAGGTGTGTCACCCTTTTTGAGTCTGGGTCTCCTACCAGCCTGTGGCTCACCAAATAGGTTAGCTGACTGCAAGCCTGAGGGATCCACCCGGTCTATGCTTCCCCAATGCTGAGGCACCATGCCTTGCTTTTTTACATTCGTCCTGGGGATTAAACTCAATAGCCCATAATTGCTAGGCAAGCATGCTGATGACTGAGCCATTTCCTCAGCCTCTGCGCGGGCTACTTTTTAACAACAGCTGCGTTTAAGAAGAAAGGGTTTAACAGCTTGCTCTTGTGATCTGGCATGGGGGGGTGCAGGGCCCTTTCCTTTCATTTGAGTAATGACCCCACTCCTGCTCCCACCTGGCATCCCGCTTCTACCCCATCTGGCTCACAGCCTCTGTATGCGCAGTGGCCAGAGTCTCTCCCTCTCTTCCACTGTGTTTGTTTTTTTGAGACGGTGTCACTATGTTACGGAGCCTGTAACATCTGGTGTTAGAGGCACGTGCTGCATGCCTTGAATTGGGGGGTCCTCTTCATGTGTTGGACAATGCTGTGACTCTCTGTCCCGAGATCAAGGCCCCAAAGGAGTCTCTATCTCCGGCCACTCCCCTCTCGTTCCCCTGCTTCTCTTTCGGCCACACCAGCCTCTCCCCTAACACCCCATGTGCTCCCCTTCAGCTGCACTGTGCCCCCTGCCAAGACTGTTTCCTGCAGAGGGGTGTGTGCGTGCATATGTGTATGCATGTGTCTCTGCAATGTCTGTGTGTGTGTGTATGTCTGCATGTATCTGTGTGTGCGTCTGTGCATGTGTCTGTGTGTGTGTGTCCCTTCTCTTCAGGTCCCATCAAACATCATCACCTGGTTACCCAATTCCAGCCACGAGGATGCTTATTTCTGTAGCAGCCTCACCAGATAGTGGAATCATGTAGCCATTGCATTTACTGTCTGAGCCAACGGACAGCAAGCACCATGATGTGGGGTCTTCCTTACCCCGGGAGCTGCCCCCAGAACCTGTCCAGGGGAGGCTGAATGAAAAAGAGTAATTCCAGAAGTCCCCAGGTGAGGGATGGGCCAACACAGTGTGCGAAACTCAGCTCTGCTGCCCGAGAGCCCGGCCTGGTTACGGAGCAGCCACAGGCCCTCCAAGATCAGGCTAGTACCCCGAAGCCTCCTCACCTCATAGAAGAGCCCCTCGGGGAATGGCCGGAAGCACTGAGCACACACGAAGCAGTGTTCATGGTACAGCTCCCCATTGCTGTTGACGATGCGCTCAGTGGGAGCGAACCGGGCCTGGCAACGCTGGCACAGGGCATCGGCCAAGCATTCAGACATGTTGCTAGAGGGGATAAAAGGAGAAGGAGGAAGGTAGCGGGCTTGCAGGGCTGGCCTGGGGACATGTCCCTGCTTAGGAGGTTCCGGTGAATTCAACCTTTAATGGCAGCAAACACGGAACAAAGTGGTAAACTTTGCTTAAAACATGAAATTTCACAGGTATGGGCACACATTTTCGGGGTGGGAGGCTAAGCTCGGCTGCTGTTCCTCAGGCACAGTCCACATTGTTATTGTTGTTTTTTTGAGAGAGGGTTTCTCTGTGTAGCCCTGGCTGTCCCTGGATTCACTTTGTAGACGAGGCTGGCCTGGAACTCACCTGCCTGCCTCTGCCTCCCAGAGTGCTGGGATTACAGGTGTGCACCACTAGGCCAGCAATCCAGCGCTCTTTATTGGGGGTAAACGTGCTGCCCTGGACAGCTGTACACAGGATGCATGACACCATCCATATTCCAGGAGCTGGGGGCGTGGCTCGGTTGGTAGAGTGCTTGCCCAGGGGCGGGATAGGACTGGATCCTGATCACTGCATAACGCTGGGTCGCTCCTGTAATCCCAGCACTGAGGAAGTGGAGGCAGGGGGATCAAGCTCATCATGGGCTACCTGAATGACATGAGACCCTCTCTGAAAGGGAACAAGAAGAAGAAAAAGGAGCCTAAGTTTCTTTACAGGGCCCACATCCCTCTTTGTGCTGGGTCACGCAGTTCGCTATATCCATCCTGAGGTCTCTCTCAGTGCCCTGGTCACCACAGTTCATACCATACACAACCAAGGCTGAGCAGGGAGGGCTCTATTGCAGCAGGCCACACAAGGTGAAGTGTGTGCCTGCCTGAGCAGCGGGGATTGCCTAGGCCTGGCCTGGCCTGTGCCGGGTCTCCAGCATAAACCAGCACATGACAGGCATTTCATAGATAACCACTGATGCAGATAGCAGCTGAGTCACTGCGGCCTAGCAAATACCTTCCCTCTGTCCCCATTCTCAGCTAAAGACGAAGTGTGCGTGCACACAGGCTTGCATCCCTGAGTCCCTGTGGGGTGGAGGTCAGAGGCTGAGGGCGGATGTTTTCCGCAATTTCTTCTCCACCTTATATTTTAGACAGAATCTCTGGCTGAGCTAGTGAGATCTGCCTGTTTCTGTCCACCTGGTGCTGGGCAGGCAAGAGGTCAGCCTTTTTTTTAAATGGGTGCTGGGGGTCTGAGCTCTGTTAGTGCTTGCACACTAAGCGCTCTATCAACCGAGTCACTGCCCCAGCCTCACAGAGACCTTTTCCAGGACTCAGTCCTCTAGCTCCTCTGTCCAACTTCCCTGTCACTGGCAGGAAGTTCAGAGGAACCTGAGTGATGTCAGCCGCAGGATGTCTTTCCTTCCCTGTACTGCCCTCCTCTGACCGAGGTTCCCTCGTCCTCCTCCCCACGGCTTCCTCCACCTCCTCCTCTGGGACCACTTGTTCCTTAATGCCAATGACCCTCTGCCCACAGCCCCACTGGTCTCTCTCCCTAACTCTTTGCAGGTCTCTTCCAGTCAGATGGCTCTGGGGCACGTGTTTAAGAGCCACATCCTCTGTTCCCTCTCCCAGCATCCTCCTCACCCCAGGTTAATCCTGTGTGAACTACTGTGGGGACCATCCCAAACCTGCTGTCTGCATTTCCCTTCTCTGTACTCTGCCAGTTTTCTAGGGAATCAAGCAGTTACAGCTTCAGAGCCTGTCTAACCTGTGCTGAAACCACAGCTGTACTTTGGTTAGTGGTCCCTGACCACTGAAGCCAGGTTTGTGCCTTCATAAAGTGGCAATAAAATCGCCCATTCTGTAGCTAAGAATGTGGCTCAGTTGGTAGAGCTTGCTAACATTCCCTAGACCCCGGGTTCAATCCTCAGCTTGGCATAAAACCAAGTCTGTAATCCCACTACTTTCGAGGTGGAGGCTGGATCAAAAGCTCAAAATCATCTTTGGTTACATTGTGAGCCAAGGTTAGCCTGGGACACGAGACTGTCTCACATAATAACCTTAATCTGAAAGTCACCAAAGGAATGCCAAGAACAAAACTAGTCTCTGGTGACTTAACCGTAAGTATTGAGTTAATCTAGACTACATTAAAACACAGCTTCAACAAGTGGCGCCCGTCTCCACCCTGTCTCCAACCCAGACCAGTTCCTGTGCCTTCCCAGCCAACCTCTCAGGAGGAGGAGGGGTTTCCGAAGTCAGTACTTCAGGCAAGTACTAGCTTTTCCGGCCATTGTTGTCTGTGACCCCGCCCACCCTCTCCCCATTTACCTGAACTCATTGCAAACCTTGCTTGGCCGGAGCGGGGCGCTGCAGGCATAACCCCCACCCAGCTAGTCTGCTAGGCCCGTTGACCAGGCTAGGCTGCCGGCCCCCCTGTAAGGCATAGCATGGGAGCCTCCTCCGTGGGACAGGAGCTCAAGTCACTGGCTGAGTCGTCAAAGGGCAGAGGCAGATCTGAATAGAAAGGATATTGTTCCTGCTGAGCTTCGCAGCCAGTTCCCAGAAAACAGGGACTGAGGAGGGGGGCTGGGCCTGGGTAGGTCCCAAAACAGGACAGAATTCTTCTGTCTGTCCCTACAGAGTGGGGAACCTGAGCTCCAGGGCTCACTGTGGTGGGAAATGGGGAGTACAAGCCCTTTTGGAATCCTTGGAACAGTTAAGCTACCAGGTAAGCAGGATGTGGTGGCGTATACTTTTAATCCCAGCACCCAGGAGGCTGAGACAGGAGGATTTCTGTGAGTTCAATCAAGCCCAGCCTGATCTACATCATGAGTTCCAGCCAGCCAGGGCCACAAAATGAGAGCCTGTCTAAAAGTTGAAGAAGAAAAAAAGGATAAGGAGAATTATTATTATTATTATTATTATTATTATTATTAAAACAACAACAACTGCAGGCCCCACACTTGTTCATATGTCATCTTGCTTCCTTATCTAAGAGCTTGCAGCATGAATGCCAACTTCAAGCCCAAACCCTGGACTCTTGTTCTCTAGGATCTTGGCCAACCGAGAGCTAAGTGTCCGTACTTGAGAAGGGCTCAGTGGCAAAGTGCTTTGCTTTGCTTGTGTGGGGACCTGATTTCAGACCCCCGAAGCCAATTTCAAAAGCTGAGTGCAGTGGTTCACCACTTGGAATCCCACAGTGGTGACATGGGCGGAAGCCAAGCCAGGCAGCTCCCTGGCAGCTCCCTGGCAGCTATCCCGGACAACTCGGTGAACTTCCACCTGGAAAATAACATCAACGTTTGTCCTCTGGCTGCCGTACATAGCCCGTGCCCAGTCACCGAGATCGTCAGTTGTCCTTGAGTGCACACACGCAAAATTGTCAAGCATTCTAAAAGAAGCCCAGAGGTCAATAATTTAGAGATGCCCTCATGATTTTTACTTGTAGAGGGTGGCACAGTGACTTGCCACCCATAGACACTCTCCTAAGGGAGTATGGAAACTATGGTCACCACCGGCTCAGCTGTCATGGCGTTCACTAATGCAGAGAGAGAGCATGGAATCCTAGGCTGTCTCTGCAAGCCTTCCTGGTAAGATCAGAAAGTATGAGTAGCATCCCCTGAGACCATCCTAAAAAAACAGTTGCTGTTGCTCCTGACAACCAAGGGTCAACAGACAACTGCCCAGGGCCAGCCTTCTGTATTCAGGAGCCAGGAACACACATCAGCAGATCCAGAGACAGAGGGGTACTCATTAACAAGCCCTGCCCAGAGTACAGTTTGTAAGTGCAGCCAACTCCAAAGTCACCCAACAATGATTGATTCAACAAATATTTTTTAAAAGGGCATTTAGAGGCTGTGTCCAGAGGAGAAAAAAGGCTCCAAATGCCCACATACCCACTCTCTGATGCAGATGGATGGAGACACACAGAAGCTCAGCCAGCTTAAAGTTCATGCCTCGCAAGTATCTCAGCCTCTCCCATATGGAAATCTTAAGTTCTAGAACCCGGGACTCTCAGACAATGTATCATTTAAGGACTTGTGAGAGGGGTGGCACACACCTGTAATCCCAGCACTCTGCCCGTGAAAGCAGGAGGATCAAAAGAAGTTCAAAGTTGTTATCTGTGACTATATATTGAGTTGGAGCCCAGCCTGTCTAATAGTTATTTTACTTACTTACTTATTTGTGTATGTGTGTATGTGTGTGGGGTCCTGGTAAGACCACGAAACTGTGAGAAATCAATGTGAGGGTGGAACATCTGCAGAACCCCTCTCTGTCTCCCTCGGGACGGCCCACCTCTTTCCTGTCCAGCATTTGTTCTCTGCAATGGGCAATAACACATACAACCAAAGCCAAGGCAACAGAGAGCAGAGCATCCTTGGAGGGAAATCCCAAGGTAACCATCTTCCTCTGCATGGTATGGGGCGGTGTACCTCCCTGATAAATGGAGTCTACCATGCAAGTGTGGGGAGCCCCCCCCCAAACAGCTGATGAATTAGATACTGGACCTTGATCCCTGAAAGTACTGTTTTGAAAGCTGCTATATGGCCTTTTTTGTGATCCTCCTAGAAATGCAAAACAAAGCAAAACCCAAACAGCTGGCTCCATGCAAGGGAGGATTCACACTAGGGAAAAGGCATATGGATGGTACCCTCTGCTGCAGCTTGTGACTAGAGAAGTAGGAAAGAGGAGGATGAGATGAAGGTGCTGACTAGTCTTTCTTACAGCTTGCAGAACGCCAAGGCAAAAAAAAAAAGTGCAAATTATATTTATGCTAAAGATCTCTTCTAAGGATCCAAAAACATGGAACCCTTAGGAAGAATCAGAGAGTGAGGAGGAAGAGAACAGAGTAGAAACTATAGAAGAGATACTTGTTTGAGATTTAATAGAGAGTGGAAAAATCGATGGATTCAGTACACAGATGCGGACATTCATAAAGGCCCCGGAGAGGAAACCATGATGCACAAGGGATGCTCTGTGTTTGGACTGCATGAATTTGGTGTGCTTTTAAGGTAAGCAATGAAAGGGTCTGTCACAGCATGGCTCGTGAGGCTGTGGGACGTAGGGGTGGGTCTGGATGGAGTCAGAGAAGCTGAATGAAAGAGCCACCCATCCCTTCTTGAGACAAGGGCTTCATAACCTGAGATGACAGGAGGGAAATGAGTCACTGATTGGAAGAGATGGAGGAAGAACAGACATTAGGGAGAGAAGTGTACCGGAGAGACACTGTATTTGACGAGAAGGTCAGGAATGACTGTGTCACCAGAGTTATAAAGTTCATCTAGTCAGAGACTAGAAACTGTTAAAGGCTTGAGGGGCTTTTCTGAGCCCAGTGGTGGGGCAGCGGGAGAGGCCCCATGAGTCTGAATGATTTAGATGACCATGTAAGTCAGGTTCAGTAACCGCTAAAGCAATCCAGAGAGGGATAAGAGAAGGGAAAAGCAGAAGAACGGGTCTGTTTTGTCATGGTTTGTAAATGTGACAAGGTCTGTGTTGAGCTGGAGCTCCTGGCGGGGGTGAGGGGCTGGGAGGGTCAAATGCTATTCCACTGAGTCTCTGGAAAGGTTTCAAAAAACCAGGTCAACAAAAGACAAGTGACAAGACAGTGCTCGTGAAAGAAATTAAGTCTGTGCTAGGTATAAACAGTTATTTCTGCAGAGTGTGCAGCCAACGGAACGGCAGAAGCCACGCGCAGCCGCAGCACGAGCCCAGAGCCTGCCACAATCAGGCCGCTCCTGCTGTGACGGGCATGGCCCTAAGCTGAGCAGGACAGTGAAAAGGGGTGAACGCAGTGGGGGTGAGAGGTCACAAATCGACCCCATGACAGCAACAACACAGTAAGATGAGGCGGTGAGATGGTTCTTAGGAAATGGTGGTGGATTACGGTCCATCCTGTCCACTCTACCTCCAGGAGGCCCTGCCCCTGCCTCCCAGCTCCATCCTCTCAGCCTCTCTGGACAATAGCCTCCTAGCTGTCCCCTTTACAGCCTCGTCTCTGCACAGTGCCAGTGGGTGTATTTACAAAGGATGCTACTGCAGGTCCTCTTTGGTGGCTCCTCACAGCCCTCCCTCTGGTCTTGCCTGTTGTTGTCTGAGGGAGAGATGAGGAGGAGGCTCCTGAGGGCTGTGAACAGAGAAAGTGTATCCAAAGTGCAGCATGGCTCCAAACCGCATGACCTAGGATCCAGGCATGAAGATCTGCCCCTGCCTCACTGAGGCAGTGGACAAAGAGTCCATGACATGAGGCTAAAGAACCCCGACACCTCCTAGGACAAGAAGAGATGTGCCCACTCCAAAGTCTGAGTTGGATGCCTGTTCCTCCCAGACCAGCCTGCCTAGGATCTCCGTGCATTCGAGGAAGGGAAAACCAAGCCTGATCCTGCTTGAAAAGACACAAGCATTTCAAGGGAAATTTCAAGGTAAATGCTTGAAGGCAAGAACTGAAGAAAGCCACCAAAATGTTCAAAGAGGGCATCTCTGAGGAAGGGCACTGTGGACATGGCCTGTGCAGCTGTGGTCTCCATGTCTAGGGGTTTCTCTGTTCTCTGGGACGAGCAATTGGACCCAGAAGAGAGAGAAAAAAAAAAACACAACACTTTGTCCCAGTGTGACCCCATGGCCAGCAGATCTCCTGATCTCATTTCTCACCACCAAAAACCTTCCTGAATTTCCTCCTTGCTGGCTGCCCACGACCAACCAGTCCAGAGAGAGCAGAGAGACCCAAGCTTAAAAGATACTTCACATCTCTACTCTGAACCCCATTTTTCAGCTTAAGATATAGTTGGATGACTCTGTGGCTGGTTTTTTTTTTTGTTTTGTTTTGTTTTCCCCCAAAGCTGAAGGGCTGAGGCTGGGGAGCCAAGAAGTCAGTAAGGATTTCTAGCAGGGACTGGGGGCCGGGGAGGGCAAGGTGACAGACGTGACCACAGCAGTCTGTGAGAAGACCTTCACCACCTTTCCTGGGGTGGGACAGGTCCTTGCATTACAGAGCAGACCATGAGAGAAGAGGCTGAGGAGGAAGCAGGAGGGAAGGGCGGGTCTCACTTCATCACCCAAACCCTCGAACTCCCAGTGAAGGTGTGGTCAGCAGCAGTGTGTCCTCGAGGCAAAATGCTGTTCTGTGCCTCAAGGGATTTTCAGGCCACTAGCCCACACCGCTGGGTATTGCCCTGACCCCCTGGACCCAAGACCGTTTGCCGAAGAAGATCGCAAAAGGGAACAGGCCTCCCCAGGAGCACCAGTGGGGTGAGGCATAGTGCAGAAAAAGAATTCCTGCCTGCTCTTGGCTAGAAGGGGGTCCTGAGCCCCAGGACCAGCTCCTCCACCCCAGCTTTGAGCCACACACTTCAACCCAGCCGTATTCCAGAAGTAACTGCAGAGGCCAACACTGTCCGGACTCTTGTAGACATGTGACCCACCCCTCGGACCTCTGGAACCTGGATGGTCTCATCTACCCCCCGGCAGGCTAGAGGGGTGTTCTCTGCCCCTCTTCCAGCCTCTGCATTTAGGATTTAGGGACAGTTCCCCCACAGGTCCCTAAAGGCTCTAGAGTGACCATTACCTAAGATCACACAGCAGGTTGCCAGAAAATTCCATGGCTCTCAGCCATATTTTAAGGCTTTCGTCTTCAGTTGGCTTTTGACTTCGGACAAGTGCCTGGTGTGGGTCACCCCGAGAGGATCACTGGCGGGAGAACTACACCTGCCACTACCCTATACCCGCCCTTGAGGAAGAGAATGGGACTCCCTGCCAGCCCTCTCAGTCCCTCTGGGACCCCTCTGAAGCCGAGGAGCAACCGGGTGGCAGGATTTCCCGCCACGATCATCAGTCCCCCCATTTGTCCCGGCCCATGTCACCCTCCACCCATAACGTGAAGCGCCTGTTACCTTCCCGTCATGGTAGCTGCGCGCCTAGCACCGGTCGGCAGTCCACTGGCCTAACTGAGGACTCACAGTCAGGCAGAGGGAGGAACACGCCCAGACCGCGAGGGCGGCTCCACCCAGCCGGCTGCCGGGACGGGACGAGGGCTGCAGGCGACAGTCTCAAGGGGCGCAGGGGATGCCCGGCGCCAGTGTCAGCCCTGGAACCCTATAGCGACTGACACTAGAGACACCCAGCATGAGTGGGTCGGTCACGTCCTCTCCACCCGGTCTCCGCTGCCACCTCCCGGATTCCGGGCATACTTTTCCTTTTAAAGGGAATGAAGTTATAATAAACACGCACAAGTTCGCACCCTCCCCCGCCCCCACTCACCCTGCCTCCCACCCTATCCACCCTCCCCGCCCCGCTCCGCCCGGAGTCACTTTTAAGGGATGTATTAGGAAAGCAAAATTGAGACCGCACGCGCACTTCCTGGGAGTTCCTGCTGCAGCTCCAGGCAGGAAAAACAGTCCGATTTATGTCTCCAGGACCTTTCTGGGCGCTACTCTCCCCATCCCCGGTCCCCCACCGGGGCCCCTAAGTCTCTACGGTCCCCTCTCAGAGAGGACACGGTCCAGGGTGTCTTTCTTGCATGGTGCGCTTAATTCGCCCTCAGACCTAGCCCTCAGCGCTCTCCCGAGAAAACAGCGCAGTTTATTTACTTATTTTGGACGAGGTTTTATGTAATCCATGCTGTCCTCAAACACCCTTGCAGGCAGCCAAGAACGACCTGAGCTCCCAGTCCTCCTTCCACTGCCTCCCACTGCCGGGATTAGAGACCGGGACTCGGGACTCCGTGGAGACTATGCCGAGGATGAAACCCAGGGCTTTGTGCAGACTCCCGCTGAGCCGGCCAACCGGTATCTCTTATTTCAAACCAAGACTCCTGTCTCTAGGTAAATGCTGCCGATAAAGGAAGATTATCGGCCAGAAAATGATCTGGTGACATGAGAGCATTCAGGGAATCACCGCTTTGAAAACCTGTTCTCACAAAGCTGATCTCACCAAGGAGCAGGATCTTCAGTTGTTATCATTATTACTTTTTTTTTTTTGCATTTGCATTTGGCTTGGCCCTTTCTGTCAAGCTGTAAATTTGAGAGCTGGTTAAACACAAAGTGTGAAATGCTCTGTGGTTCCTCCGCCACTGTGGAAACACTAGGGGAAATGTGTCCATAACTGTCAACACAGAGAAGCAGGCGTGCAAGGCAGAGGAGGAATTGACTGCTGGATAGAGGTTTCATGGGAACAATAGAGGATAAAAAAAATCAAAGGCAGGGTTTGGAAAGATGGCTCAAACATAAGCATGAGGACCTGAGTTCAAATCCCCATCACACAAAAAACTTGGAGAGGATCCTGCATGCCTGAAACCTCGGTGCTGTTGAGGGCAGAGGCAGGAGGACCACTGGGGCTTATTGGCTGCCAGTCTAGCTCCGGGATGCATGAGAGAACCCGTATCAAAGGCACAAAACGGAGAGGGATTGAGAAGGGCTCCCAACATCCTCCTCTGGCCTCCATATGCATTCATCTGCTCAGCCACCTCCTACTTAGCATGCTCATACACCGCACACACACTCGCCCCGGGACACTGTCTGATTGTCACATGGTTGTGGGCATGCAGGGACCTGCCTATGGGTCTAGCATCATTTGTTCACCTGCTTAGCCCGGCTACAGCTACAGAGCTTCCAAAACAAGACCAGTCTACAACGAGGACACCGTGAACACTACAACATTTTGATGAATGGCCACTGGGCACATCCTGAAAGGAATGTGTGTTGCCTTGGGCCAGGAAGCAAAGAGATCAGATGCCCACCGTATTTTGCAACGGTTAGGATTTGGTGGAGATTCCGATGTGGGCATGGCCCTTGCTAGGCATGACAGGTGCCAGGGTGGGGTAGTGGAAGTGGAGGTGGCTTTGCTGGACATGGGTGGAGTAAAGTAGGACATGTGGGTGAGGGTATGTTTATGCTATGGGGATGGGATTTGTGCTGGGAAGCAAGAAGAAGCAGGCAATGAACTTAGAACTGTCACAGAAGCAGAAGGTTTGATTCAGGTACAAATTCAGCCTTAGGGTTGAACAGATCCCCGAGGATGTCCCTGTGTATGGAGAGCCCTCCATGAGAAGCGAGGGAGCAGAAGAGGTCTGGGTTGAACAGGGCAGGCTTGGTAAGGAGGAGTGGCTGAGGAGACATCTCTGTTAGTAAAGTTCTTACCTTGTGTGCACGAGGCCAGGACCCACTTTAAAAAAAAAAAAAACAAATTTAAAAAGCCAGGTATGGTGACATGAGTTTGTAATCTGAATACAAGGGAAGCAGAAACTTACTGATCGCTGGCCTTGGTGGCCAGCCAAACTAGCTTAGCTGATGAGTTCTTGGCCAATGACAGATTCTGTCTTTGAAAAACCAAAGTAGACAGCACCTTAGGAACAGCAGCGGATGCGGACATTCTCGCCTCCATGAGTACAAGCACACACATGCACCTGCATCCATACAAAAATATAAAAAGAGATAAGGGATGCCACGGAAGCCAGAAAAAAGGCCCTACAGAGCCAGGGAAGAGTGGCCCCCATCTCCAAGAACAGGAAGAGATCTGAGATGGGTAAGAGCAGACCAAGGATTTGTCCCAGAAGGAAATGAAGGTTCAGAAGCTGGCCAAAGGCAGAGCTGGAGCTCAGAGCAGATGAGTCCCAGAGAAGACAGAGCAGGTCCCTGATAAAGCCTTAGCATGCTCCTCTGCAGGCCTGAGGCCAGTGCTGCTCAGGGATGCTCAAGGTCTGGGCTTCTTTCTACCACCATGCCAGACCAGGAAGATGACAGTGAAGAGAACTCAAGGTCTCCAAGTGCCTCAGCTGGCTTCTTCTAGCCCCTGGAAGAGCCAAAACAAAACCCTACATGAAGAGGAGAATGAGCAGGGTTTTGCAGCTCTTCCAAAGTATGATAATTATTCTTGTGATAGAATTTTAGAATCACCATGGAAACAAATTTCTGGGCGTATCTGGGGCTTATCCAAATTAGGCTATTTGAGGGAAAAGACTCTGAATGTGTTGCAGTGGCTAAAGGTGCCTGACAAACTGAGTTCTGTCCTCAGCCCACATGGTAGAAGTCTCCTGATCTTGATGAGCAAGCCAAGCCATGTACACACCCAAGCACACATACATACTGTGATGGCTAACCTTGGTTGCCAACCTGGCTATGGGATCAACTAAAACCTCAGTACTGGATGCTACTGTGAAGAATTTTCTTGACTGGATCATTTGAGGTTGGAAGACCCACCCTTAATCTGGGCCACACCTTCTAATGGCAGAATACATAAAAAGACATGCAATAAGGAATCTTGTTTTTAGCTTGTTTGCCCTCACTCTGGATGACAAGTTCATCAGTCCTGTTTGCTGCCTAGGCATTCCTTTGCTGGTTGGTATTAGAACCTGCTTTTACAGGACTCCAACATTGCCAGAAGACCAGCAGAGACATTTAGCCTCATGAACTGAGGAACTACTGGATTCTTGGCCTTCTAGTCAGGAGACAGGCATAGTTGGACTAGCTGGACAACAGTCTATAAGCCATTCTAATAAAAACCCCTTCAATATAGATTTATTCTGTCAGTTCTGGTCCTCCAGAAAACTCTGATTGATATGCACATATACAAATAAATAAATGTAGTAAGTTTTTGTAATTAAAAAAAATAATGGTAAAGTAGTTGAGTGTGAGCATTCATCTGCTTGCTGCTGCCGCCATGCTTATCCTGCCATGAAGCACTGTTTTTCCTGGAACTCTGAGCCAGAAGAAAGTTTCTTCATTGTCTCTACAATGAAACAAGTAACTAATCCACCAGACCTTAGGTGGATTGTATCCACTATGGACAGGCCCTGTAGAGGAAAGCCATGTGCTTTCCCCAAGCAGACAGAAGGATGGTGGAGTGTAGTTAGGCAGTCAGCCAGGTGGGATGTGAAATCTCCCTGTCAGAGCTCTCTCCCTGCCTCTGGGTTATGGCTGGTTTCTGTGAGGAGTTGGAGTGGGGGGTGAGGGGGATGGCAGTCATGAAAAGGATAGGAGGAAGAAAATAACATTCCTACCTGGGAAGGAGATAATCTCACAACGAACAAGCCATCCATTATCCGGCACCATCTATCAAACCAAAGCTGTTCACTGGACATGTATTTCTCTATTTCAGCCAAATAATATCATTGGTTTATGGGTGTTTTCTATTGGGGCTGAGGAAATGAACTGTGAGGAGAGGGATCAAAGGGAGAAATGGTCTGGGGAGCCTTCTAAGGACCAGCTCAGAGACTGCTTGGCTGTGGGACCTCACCCTTCCTAATAGGGAAGCATTCTGCTTCAGTGAACGCCTTCCCTCCTCCCCTCCCCCTGAGTCTTTACTTTCTTTGTCCATGGGTATTCAATTCTTTGTTGTCTCTAGGACAAACGTGGGAGGGGGCAGCTGGCCCACGTTTTCCCACACCCCCACCACATTTCCCTCTCAGGACATCAGTGGGTAAAACACAGAGCCATGGTGGAGTAACCTCCATTTGTGTTCCTGGGGCACACTCACTCACATCTTCTCCTGAATAAACCTTGTCTTTTATTGCTTTGCTACATTGCATTTCTTTGTTTCTTTTTACAGCCTGGTCTACAAAATTCTAGGTGAGCCATGCTACATAGTAAGACCCTGACTCAAAAAAAAAAAAACAAAAACAAAACAAAACAAAAGTCAGTCACACCCTGCCAAGTGGCCTACTCATCATTTAGTCCTATTCCAGCTGTTGAAACTGACAACTGAATTGGGAAATAAAAATGATGTTTTTTGTTTTTGCAATTTGGCTAATGAGTATCCTCTGGAGAGACTTGGGGGTGGGGGTCTGCTTTGCAGAGGTCACACTTCGACTTCTCTAGAAGGACATGCCGTATGTTATAGCTATAGGACTGATTTTGTTTTAAAACAGAAAACTTCCCTAATCTCTTTATTTCATTGAAATGAATCCAGTTTTAGTTACATTGTATGTGGAAGGCCATGTTCAAGCCTTAGTCCTAAGAATAGTTTCCTAGTCAAATATTAACTGTTGAAAGCCAAAAGGGTAAGTATGTGTGCCCCGCTCCTGCTCCAGGAGGGAGGAGTGCACTCCCGGGCCTCAGGAGGTAAACAAGAATGAGGTCACTCTTCCAGGAGAACAAAAACTTGGAAGATTCTCCCAGCTCCCTCCCAGAGAAGAAAATTCTTAGATTTTCAGCCTCCTGCAGGCTTCCCAGAGAGCCCCAGGGTTGCAGACTGGGGTGGGCTGTGGCTAGCTGCTCCTGCTTTTGAGCCATCCCTACCCCATGTGAATAACCCCAGCCATTCCTAACCCAGTGAAAGCCACTGTTCGGCAAGGTAGACACCGGGAGAGTTGTTTGGTGCACAGTGCGTTCCCTTTCTTGGCTGGCTAGTGGTTAAGTGTCGTCTCTCCAGGGAAGGCCTATCACACAGCACCATATGCATATGTTCACGCGTTAACTGGTGATGCCTGTGCACCTGTGTGGGTGTGCGCAGAGAGGTGGGAAGTCATGGCTGGATGTCTTCCTTAATCACTCTCCTCCTCCTCCTCCTCCTCCTTTGAGACAGGGTCTCTGACTGATCTGGAACTCTCCTAGTGGGCTGGCCAGTGAGTCCCAGGAAACTACCTGTCTCTGCCTCCCCAGCTCTGAGATTACAAGCATGTGCCACTAAAGCTTTCTTTAAAAAACAAACAAGGGTTTTAGGCTCAAACTCAGAACGTCATATCTTCAGGCCAAGCGCTTTACTGACTGAGATGTCTTCCCCAGCCCAGGAAGGTTAGTCTAATGGGGTCAGTGTGCTTACAGATGCAGGAAAGAACACAGTAAGTCAAGCATATTTTAAAGGGGAATTGATGCAGTTTCACATAGTTTTGTCAATTCAGTTCACATCTCTGAGATACATGTTGGGGTGAAACTTAGTACAACTAGTAGGTGTTCAGGCCAGGCAGAATAATAGACTTTACTTTTTTAATTAGTACACAAAATAATAAATTTGGTTATAACATTTTCATACCTATCATCGTACTTTGTTCATATTTAATCCCTATTGCTCTCTCTTGCTCCCTCTCCTCGTGTGTGTGTGTGTGTGTGTGTATGGTTATACACACACATACATGTGGAGGCCAGAGAACCAAATCTGGAGCTGTCCATCTTTCTTTTCCCTTTTTTCTTTTTTTCTGTTAGACCCAAGGATCTTGCTGTCTCTGCTACCTTGGCACTGGAATTACACTGTTCCTAGTTTTCTTGTTGTTGTTTGTTTGTTTATTTATTTTTCACAAGTTTGGGGGATGAAATTCAGGCCCACCTGCTTGCAAGGCAAAAACTATCGACTGAGCCATCTTCCCAATCCTCCTTGCTTCTTAGAGCTGAACCAAGGAGCTACACAAGTTCCCAAAAGCCCTGAGGAGGAAACTGCCATTCCATCTGCACCTTTCGACTGGGACAGATGCCATTCGGCAAAAGCAGTTGTGAATAGCCCTTAATATTCAGGAGTGACGTATGTCCATCCAAATCTCAGCTTTGGTCACCCAACCAGAGGACACTGGGGCCAAGGACGTCGCTACCAAAGCATTTGTCCAGCGCACAGGCCCTGGGCTCCATTCCCAGCACAAAGAGCTAAAAGCAGGACCCCCTAGGCACACAGACAAGTTTCCGCCTGCAGGGCCACAGTCAGACTACCTATCCCTAAGACACCAACCACAAACCAAGATACATCCTTCCCATTGTGACAAGCAATTCTAATAGGCAAGCTTCTCATCGAATAAGGTCAGCAGCCCCTCCTACCATCCCCTAAGGGTCATTCCAGAGGAGACCCAGTGAGCATCCTAGTGAGCTACCACACTGACCAGTCCCAGGAGGGCAGGAGGCCCAAGGCGATTCCCTTCCCCATCTAGCAACACAAGCGTCAGGATGGCAGGGAGATTCGAGGTTGGGGCAGAGGACCAGAGTTTGAGAGTAGAAGGACCCTCCCAAGTCTAGCACTCCCACATTGCAGGTTATTTCTCTTTACCTTGGGTGTCTGAAGAGACGCTCCACCTCCCCAAGGCCCTCTGAGAGCTGCCAGCAGTGACTCTGAGGGCAACAGCAGCTGTCCAGGGTGTTTGGCACAGCCACGTGGAGAAAGACTGGGCGGTAACCAAAGCGTCCACCGCCACAGCGCCCAGCGCTCTGGTCTCACCTCTGCCTGGGCAGGAGGCTTGGCCTGAGGTCCAAGCCTAAGACGACGGTGTGTCCGGAAGCACTTCAGGGTCAGCTAAGGACAAGCTGGGACAGAAGAAGTTTAGGAAGGAAAAGCTTGCCTCCTTGGAGACCCAGGATAGCGGACAGAAGTAGTGAGAGCCGCCCTCCGATATCAGAGGGGCTGCAAAGAAGCAGCTGCCTGCGTGAATTCTTCTTGGGGTAAAGAGGTCATGAGCCCTTGGGAAGATCAACGTTCACAGGGCAGACGGCCAAGAAAACGGAGCCCGTAGTGCCTAGGGAAATGAGGCCCTCAGCCTCAGCTACCAAGATGCCTCCTGCTAAGTAAGAATCGCTTCCCTTGAAAGGAGGAAAGTCTCCGGACCATTTGTACTATCTTAATTCTTTTCTTTTATAGTTGTCTGCTTTGGAACTCTCACTGCATTGAAAAATGCACGGGGATAGGAAGGAAAAAGTTACCTGGGGTGTCGCCACTCAGGCCGGTGCTGGCCACCTACTTATGTGTGGGCTTAATTATCCCTGGCTTGTGAGGTCTACGATTTTCGTTTTGCATATTTATTTTTATGTGTATGAGTACTTTTTCCTGCATGTATATATGTGCACTATGTGTGTGCCCAGTGCCCTCAGATGCCAGAACAGGGCACCGGGTTTCCTGAAACTAGAGTTACACCTGGTTGTGAAGCACCATGCCTGTGCTCAAGTTCCCTGCAAGAGCAGCAGGACTCTTAATCACTGAGTCATCTCTTCAGCCCCTTTGTTTTTGTTTTTTGAAACAGAGTCTCCTTTGGCCCAGACTGGCCTTGAACTCACTATGTAGCCAAGGATGACCTTGAACTTCTAATTCTCCTGCCTCAGAGTGGCTCCCTAGTGTTGGGATTAGAGCTGTGTATCACCACACCCACTCTATGCTACTGGAAATGGCGCCCAGCCTTTCATTCACGAAGGGGAAGCAGTCTACCAACTAAGTCTGTGTGACTGTGTCTGCAATGCCACAGTCTCCTCGTGGCGATGATAGACGTTTGACACCCTCTTGGTTCCAATCTGAGGTTCCCTGCTCCCATGGCTTCGGGGCCCCTTTCTGGTGGTGCTGTCAGGGACTGTTTCCAGGGTCTGCTCGGAAAACATTTCAGGAATCGCAAGCACACCAGGTCTCAAAGAAACCCGGAACAAATGGCTGAGTGTCTTAGTTAGGATTGCTGAGACAAAACACCATGACCAAAATAGCAAGTGGTTTTTGTAGTTGTTGTTGTTTGTTGTTTGTTTTTGTTTTTGACTTACCCCTCCCTATTGCTGTTCATCATCACAGGAAGTCAGGATGGAATTCAAAGAGGGCAGGAACTGATTCGGAGGCTATGGAGGAGTGCTGCTTACTGGCTTGCTCAGCCTGTTTTCTTATAGAACCCAGGACCACCAGCCCAGGGATGACACCACCCACAATGGCTGGGCCCTCCCCCATCAGTCACTAATTAAGAAAGTGCCTTAGAGCCCAATTTTATACAGGTATTTTCTCAATTTAGGGTCCCTTCTTTCAGATAACTCTAGCTTGTACGTCAAGCTGACTTAAGACCAGACTTCACACTGAGGTGCCTATTAGCATATCAAATGAGATGCTGGGCTCCCCGCTCTCAGTGAGTTCCTGTTACAGAGTCCTACCCTCACCCCGTACCCTGAACCTGTGAGGTCTGCTTCCCTTCTCTTCCTCCAGCTTCTGATTCCTATATATCTCAGCTGTTTTGCCACTCACTTGGGTCCCACGTGCTCTCTTTTGCTCTTGGCTCTGCTCTCGGCCTCTTCATTCTTCCTCCCTCTCTTTCCCCTCCTGTTCTCTTCCTCTCTGTCTGTCCTCTCATGGCCCAGTCTATTCTGCTAGCCACGCTTAGCCCGGAATCTTTCTGATGCCTCTGACTGTGCTCTCCCTCCTATCGACAATAAAACCTCGTCAACCATACCTAGGAACAGCTGTGTCCTCATTTCCATTCACTATTATGCATACAGTTTATACATCCAGCATTTATGAGCAAAGCCAGTTGACAGTTTTAGGGAGAGGGCTTATTTTGAGATGGGTTCCTGTGTATCCTCAGCTGGCCTCTAACCTCTAAATAGTCAGGGATGACCTTGAACTTCTGATGTTCCTTCCTTTACCTCTTGGGTGTTAAGATTACAGGGGTGTGCCACCAAGCCAGGCTCATGAAGTGCTGAGAATCATCAGGGCTCTGGGCATGTGAGACAGGCACTCTACCTGTCTGTCATCCAGAGGCTGGCAGCGTGGCCTCTGGATGATGTCTTGCAAACAAATCTTACAGCCCTGGGGAGTGGGACTCTTCATTGTCAGACAGTGCAGAAGCCAGCAAAGGGCTGGGTAGAGATGCAGCAAGCTCAGGATAGTTATCAGAACAGGGAGATGATACTGTGTTGCCGTGCTGTGGAAAGCAACCAGCCAGTGAGTTATAAAAACTTGTGGGCGGGAATGCCAACTCTTGTCCTCTTGCTGGCCACTCTCTGGACCAAGAACAGGACTCCATTCAGAAACGCTGCCCAGTAAATATTTGTCAAAAGCAAGTTATTTTAAACCGTTTGCCCAGTTTCAGTTTCCTGTGCTAGCCACCTATGTTTACACTGAACATCTCACTCTGGCCCTGCAAAGAAATTCTAATGTCATTCTGCACAACACTTCTGAATTGAGTTTGTGTAAGTGACAAAGAGTTTGCTAAGTCTCAACATCTAGCTCCCTAAAAAGCAATTTGTATTTGCTGCTTTATGTTTTATCTTACATGTATGTGCGTGTATCTGAGCATATGTATATGTACCATTTAGAAGCCTTTGGAGCTTGAAATGTCTAATCCCCTGAAACTAGAGTTATAGATGGAAAATTTGACTGTTTGAGACAAGGTTTCACTCTGTAGCCCAGACTGACCTGAGACTCACTGTATAGCTCAGGTTGTCCACAATCCCAAGTAACCTACTGCTACAGCCTCCCAGATGCTAAAATTACAGGAGTAAGCCACCATGACCAGCGGGAGATTTTAACTACGGTGGCTAACCTAAATAACGGATTCCCATGGCAACTGGTGGCAGAGATTTGCTTTGTCATTTATTTATTTCATTTGTGGTTTGATTAAGTCATTTTATGAAGACTGTTTCTTCTAAAGGAGACAGGCTTGGAAGGCCATGTTGTATTCCTCCTTAAGCCTGGCTACATAGAGTTTATTCAAAGCCTAAGCTATTTACTGGTTAAAAAAAAAAATGTTGCATGTAAGACCTCTTGCACAGCTTGGGCAGATTGGTGTGTGTATGTGTGACCATGTGTGTTCATATGAAGGCCAGAGGACACCCCCTGCTGCTACAAATAATCTCCCTTTTCTTTTGTTGTTGTTTTAGGAAGGATCTCTTACTTGTAACTCACCAAGTGCTCTAGGCTGGCAAGTCCTGGGGATCCACCCATCTGTCTCTTTGGTACTGGGGTTTCAATTGTGCATCACAATGCCCAGCTCTTTTGTTTGTTTTTTCTCTCCTGGATTCTGGAGATCAAACTCAGGTCTTCATGATTACAAGGCAAGCCATCTCCCCAGACCCCCAAAGTAAGTTTCTGTTGTTGTTGTTTTTCATTTGTTTGTTTGTGTGTATACAGGATGTTTTTTAAAATGTGTTTTTTCACCCTTTACTACTGATACGCGTATATAGCTTGAAAGCTGCAACTATGGTTGTTTTGTTCTATGTTGTTTGTTTCCCTTATGTTCAACCATAGCTAAATACCAGACTTCCTTATTTTGATCACTTCTCAGAATGTTGCCTTGGGCATGCGCGTGGTCTTCCAGGCCCCCAGGGATAGTTGTGATTTTATTTTAAAGTCTGGTTTCCTTAAAGTTTTGGCATTGGAGTATCTTATTGTTTAGGGAATGTTTGGTCAGAGATTGTGGGCCTCTGGGTATTATGGTTATCAACTTGACTAAATCTGGAATCAACTAAAAGGCAAGATGCTAGATGTTCCCGAGAGGGATTTTTCTTCTCAGATTAAGGCTTGAGCCTCACCCTAACTGTAGGAGTCTTACTCTAACTTTATCTGGTGACAGCCCAGATAAAGGGACATGGAAGAAGGAAACCCTGCTTTTGCCTGCCTCCTCTCACTCTCTTGGTAAGTTGATCTACCCTGCTTTCACTGATTTCTTCGCTGTTCCTAGAAGCAGCTTCTTTGGGCTTCTGGTGCAGACCCAAGAGCAGCAGCAATCAGGGAGCCTCCAGGTCTGGAGAACACCAGGTTGGGACCGCTGAGGCATCTGCTTTGGGGACTGAGCAACTGCAGGAGCAAGTCACCCCTCTATTAGCTCTATTCTTATAGAAAATCCTGACTAATATGGACTACTGTGGCCCCAAGAGTAGGTTTAAAAAAGAGAGAATTGTAAGGATGAATTTCTCTAGCTGACTTGGTGGTATCTGGAGCTAGGTCTCCAGCTCAACAAAAGATTCCTAAAGATTCTCCTGGTAGCATGCAGGGCACTGAAAGCCCACAGTGCTAACTTTTTAAAGCACTATGCAAGATAGATGCATTAGATACTCCTGATTCATCTCTTGTGAGGAGCGAAGAATTTGTTGATCTGTATATAAAACTTTTGACCAGGGCTAAAGAGATGGCTCAGTGGTTAAGAGCACTGTCTGCTCTTCCAGAGGTCCCAAGTTCAATTCCCAGCACCCACATGATGGCTCACAACCATCTGTAATGTGATCTGATGCCTTCTTCTGACATGCAGGTGTACATGCAGATAGAGCACTCATATACATATACATAAATATTTTTAAAAAATCTTTTGACCGTTTGTGGGAAAGTGAAGAAAGCAATAATGCCGACTAGTTTTTCTAGTATCTCTGGATAAAGTGAAAAAGGGAAAGAATATCTTCAGTGACTAAAAATAAATAAATAACTGGCTCCATCTAGGGGGTTTCTAAGTGTGCCCTGGAAAAGAATCTTCTCCCCTCCAGCAGCCATAGTGTTCAAGTCACCAAAAAGCAAACTAAAACCCTCATCATACAACTGGAGAACTTAAACAAAATGGCAGTCTAGCCTTAGGGGGTGTCAGCAGCTAACCCGAGGGCACTGCTTACTAAAGAACGGGACTCTCGGACTTGTATGGGAGAACTCTGAGGAGGCCGGAGCTCCTGAACTCTCAGAGTGCAATGGGTTCATTTTGGCTGAGGAAATCATCTTGATTAGAAGAAATGTGACTGCTTGGTGATTTGCAAGCTTGCTTTTGTTTTTAAATAGTTTTACAGAATAATGAACGTCATAAATCAAGGCAACTTTAAAATACATTGGTGGGCACACCTAGGAGGTGGGTACAACAAGATGTAGGGCACTAGTCTATAGGCCCAAGATGTTATCTGATGAATTCTTAGCTCTTAGACTGATGGAAGCCAGTGTTCTGCTAAGAGCTTCTAAAAGGTTTTAACTTATCACAAGGAGGTAGTGCAGACACAGAGCGAGGTAAGGAATAAGTCTTCCAGAAGGCTAAAACTAGCCCGAGGTAAATTAGCCACTGAATCTAAAAAATTCCAATCTCTCACAGGTACTGAAACCCAGTCATTCCATCAGTCTCTGCAGATATGATGCTTTCCAAGAGTTATTTTTCATTTTGTTTTTGTTTTCATAGTCATAGCGTCATATATGTGTATACATACACACACACACACACACACACACGAGTGTTCTATTTGCATGTATGCCTGCATGCCAGAAGAGAGCATCAGATTCCGTTAAAGATGGTTGTGAGCCACCATGTGGTTGCTGGGACTTGAACTCAGGACCGCTGGAAGAGCAAGCCAGTGCTCTTAACCACTGAGCCATCTATCTAACCCCATCAGCCATAATTTCTTTTCAGGAATTTTCTCATTCACAGGCTGTAGCCAAGGGACTGGAAAAGAGCATGACTGAAAAATTGGCAAGAAAGACATTCAGGAAAGAAGTTTTTCCAGTGTGTCTCTCCAAATCGACAAAGGCTGTGAAGATGCTTGTGTCTCATACAGATGTTCATCAAAAGGTCACTTATGCAGAGGAAGAGTTCAGTAATAAGTAGTTAGGATGACCCACCTGGTGAAGAGTCAGTTTCTTAGTTACTTTTCTGTTACCATGACAAAACACCATGAGCAACGTGACTTTAACTGGAGCCCGTGCGCTTTGGGCTGGGAACAAGGCAGTGGGCAGCCAGAGCGGTGCTGGAGCAGGAGCTGACTCACAGGCAGAGTGCAGAGAGTGCTGGCTTGAATGGGGGGCGGGGGCGCTTGAAACCCCTACCTGCAGTGACACACCTCCCCCAACAAGGGCACACCTTCTAATCCTTATCAAATAGTTCTACCAACTGGGACCAAGCATCTAAACAACCAGGCTTAGGCCATTCTCAGGCAAATGACCACAGCTCTTTCTCAGGCCATCCATGTCCTTGCCCAATAGACCCATGAACAAAGTGGCCAGGCTGGCAGAGGTGGAAGGCATGCATGCATCCAAAAATACAGACTTCCATTCACCCTGGCTAACTAGCTATGGCCCCTGCTGAATGCCAGATCTGCCAACAGCAGAGATGAACAGTGAGCCCTCTATATGGCACTGGGGGACGGCTATAGGGATGTAGGTAGACAAGGAAAGAAGAACGGGCTCCCTAAAGCAGCTTCTTTTCTCAGAAGCCATTTCAAGAAGAGACAGTAGGAAGGTGCAGCATGTGGTAGGAACATAAGCAAAACCGTTTTGTGACACTTAAAAAAAAACATGTGTGACTTGGCATAATGTAATGCCTATAAGAAGCTCGCCACCAGCAGCTTCAATAAAAGCTCGGCCTCAGAAGCAAGTTGCGATGAGTTAATCGACAGACAACATATGCCGCTCAGATACAGCCAAACCCAAGACAGGCCTTCCTGTGCTAATGAACTAACTCCAAGGTGGCACTGATTTGTTGGTGTACTAGCCCCAAGCTGTGAATGCTGATAAGGCGAAGCTACTGCCCAATGAAATGATACGAAAATTGGACCTTTGGAAAAGGACTCCAGGATCCCATTGCCATGCTCCTGAGACACAGCTCTTTAGCCTCTGTGTTGCTACCCATCGGCAAGAATACTTGAGATTGGCCTCTGTGTGTGGTGGCCTGGCTTCAGCGAGTGTTGAGTTTGCACCGTCGCTAGACTCACACATGCCCACTTGTCAGTGTCGGCTGCTGGCCAACACTCTCACGGACCTCCTGGGCCTCCGTTGGTCCATCCTCCTAGCCTGCCACAGCTGGACTTCATGGTGGATGTGGGTTGGGCCTGCAAGCTTCTGAAGCATCGTCACCAGAAAATATTACCCAGTGGAACCCTGCAGCAGCATTTCTGCCCCAACAACTGTTCCCTACTTGGTGAGGTGCAGTTTAACATTTATATTAGTATATAAAGTATTATATATTTTATATTTATATATATTTATATTTAAGGTACTATATTTTATACATGGAATTATATCAATTTCCTTAATATAATATTGTGACTATAAGTATTACATAAGTGTTATTATAGTTTATAAGTATTATAAGGAATGTTTGAGTGAATAAACTGGGACCCGATGGTAAATTCACCCCATTTTCCCATTTCCACCCTGGAAGGGTATCACTTTGCCCTTACTTGAATAGATGCATTTTCTTCATGTAATATTTCAGCCAAAACTACCACACATATAGTTTTCCACACAACACTTCTTCCGACCAGGGAGCTCGAAGGCCCAAGAAGTACAGCAGTGGGCCCAGTTCATGGAGTTGACTGGTTTTATCATTTTTATCATGTCCCTGCCATCCTGAAGAATCTGGCTTGATAGACCTGTGGGAAAATTTGTTTTAAATTTATTTTATGTGTTTGGTGTGAGCGTGTCAGATCCTCACAGTTGTGAGTTGACATGTGGGTGCTGAGAACTGAATGCAGGTCCTCTGGAAGATGTACTCTTAACCACTGAGCCATCTTTCCAGGCTCAGAAAAATCTTTTAAACACACAGTACAGCAACAATTACGTGGCAATAGCCTACATGGCTGGGGCAGGGTTCTCCAGTGTTTGTATATGGTAGATGGTACTGATTTTCATAGAGGCAAGATGCATGGGTCCAGGGATCAAAGGAAATGAGAACAGTTTCTCTCTCACTGTCATGTCTAGAAGTCCACTAGCAGAACTTGTCTTTCTTGTTCCCATGACTTTGTGTTCTGTGTGCCAAAAATGTGGCTCCAGGGGAGTATGCTTCTGCCAGGAGGTATAACAAATATTCCATTAAACTAGAAGCTAAGACTCCTCTTCCTGACACTAGGCTAAAAAGGACATGTGATTGACCCAGACTTCAAGGAAAAACTGGATGCTTCTCCACAATGGAGGTAAGAGAATGACTGGAATGCAGAAAATCCTTTAGGATGTCTCTTGGTGTTACCATGTCAATGAGAAAAATCCAATCACCCAATCCAGGTTGGCTGTTAAGTAGCCTAGATCCCTCAGGAGTGAAGGTGCTGGTCACCCCTTCATGCAGAGAACCAAAATCTGCTGAGATGCCTGCTGAGGGTAGGTGAAATGCAGAATGGGAAGTGGAATGAGCTGGGTAAAGCCACACACGGGATCAGTTACAGTAATGAGGGCTCTAATCGACATAAGCATTTTTGTCTATGTCTTAGTTTGAGTTTCTATTGCTGCGATAAAAGCACCATGACCAGAAGCAACTTGTAGAGGAAAGGGTTTGTTTTATCCCATAGTTTATAATCCATCATCCAGAGGAATCAGGGAAGGAACTCAAGGCAGGAACCTGGAGACAGGAATTGATGCAGAGACCATGGAGGAGTGCTGCTTTCTGGCTTGCTCCTTCCGGCTTGCTTTCTTATACCGTCCACAGCTGCCTGCACAGGGCTGGCACTGCCCTAAATGAGCTGGCCCACCCACATCAACTATTAATTAGGAAAATCCCTGCACAGCCTTGCCCACTGGTCAATTTTGTGGGGATATTTCTCAACTGAGGTTGCCTCCTCTCATGTGACTTTAGCTTATGTCTCAAGTTTACAAAACACTAGCCAGCACAGTTCTGTTCTGTTCAGAATGTATTTGTGAAGACACCCCCTGTCACACACACACAGTAAACAAAAATTGTGTTTTCTTTCCTTTATTTGTTTATAAGGTAACATAAGGAATATCAGTGGTTAAGACTAAACATTCTTCAAGAGACTTTGCCACCTGTTGGGAAGAAATAATATGTTTGAGGTCATACATGAGATCATATCATGTTAGGAAGAATTATGACCTTATTATGCATTGCATTTGGAAATAGAGCATGATATGAGAAGTGACCAGGTGTCAAGCTGATGAGAGGCAGACATGTGATGGATAATCCTGGTTGTCCATTTAACTTGATCGGAAACCAACCAGAAGGCAAGCTGCTGGACTCCTGGGAGGGACTTTTCTTGGTCATATTATCTGAAGCAGAGAGGCGCACCCTGTGTGTGGGTGCAACCTTCTGGTGGCCGCCCTGATAAAGCTCTGAAGAAGTAAGCTCTGCGTTCTCCTGCTTCCCTCCACTCCCCACATGCTGATCTCTGCTGCTGCTGCTGAGTCCTTCCCTCCTATCAGGGCGAGCTTCTTCAGGGGGAGGCAGCCAGCCAGCCCCTCGGACTCTGCCTCTCTGGCGTGAGGCAGCTGTTGTTGACTACCTAGACCACATCATGTAAGTCAGTCTAATAAATGCCTTCTTACTACATAGCCATTCTGTTTGTCTAGAGGACCCTGACACACTGAAAAATGATTCCAGTACTGAGATGTCTTGTGATTGCTCCTGTGTGGGGCAAGCCCAGTATTTATGCATAGACCTCCAACCTCCCAGGTGGCTCTTTCCAGACTGTCTCCTTTTTTGTTGTTATATTTCCGAGTGCTTTGTCATTTTTCTTGTTGCTATCATGGAGCCACTAATGCATGTGGGTACATGTGTGTGTGTGTGTGTGTGAGGGCAATCTCAGATATTGATCCTTAGGTCCACTATCGTTTTCTTCTCTTTTCTTACTTTCCTTTTTGAGACATGTTTTCTATTGCCCTGGTACTTGCCTACTAGTATAAACTAGCTGACTAGCAAACCTCAGGGATCTACCTGTTCCTGTTTCCTCAGCGCTGGTCCTACAAACATATGCCACTACATCTGGCTTGTACATGGGTTTGAGGGACAGAATTCAGATCCTTGCACTTCCAAAGCAAACATTTTACAACAGAACTATCTTCCTGGCTCCCTTTAATCTCTTATCGAAACAAACAAACAAACAAACAAACAAGTCCTCCATTATCACTAACACTTTTAGGAATGGAATTTCCCACCCTCTGTTCCAAACAAAGTAAGTCTCCTCAGACACAATTAAGAGTTCTTAATTGCGACCCTTCTCTAGGAAGAATCACTGTGCTACCGGACAGAACAGGATTTAAGATGGGGACTGTATTAGGGTTCTGTACAGGGAACACACACACACAAACACACACAATTGATTGCAGTGGCTTGAATATCGTGGTCCAGACATTCCAACAACGCCTGTTTCCTAAGGGACATTCCAGCAACGCCTGTTTCCTAACACAAAGTCCGAGAACCCAGGAGTCCACATGGCTAGGCATCCCAGCTAGGCCTTCAGGCTACAATGGAGTCCTGAAGAAGTATGTTTTAATACTAATGGAAGAATGCCTTGCAGCAGGATGGATGAACTTAGCAGTGAAAGTGAGGGCAAGACGGCAAAGGAAAAGCTTCCTTCTTCCACGTCCTTTCATGTGGACTGCCACCAGGTGTGGCCCAGATTTAGGGTGGGTCTTCCCACCTGAGATGTCCAATCAGCAAACACCCTCAAAGGTGTTCCCAGCTGCTTCATCGTTGATTCCAGAAACAGTCATGTTAGCAATCAAGGTTAGCTGCCACAGATCTTTGAAAGATTAACAAGATTCGCAAACCTTTAGCCAAATTAACTAAAAGAGAAAATCCAGGTTAATAAAATTAGAGACAAATGGGGACACATCGAAACAGACACTGAGGAAATGCAGGAAATCATAAAGACATACTTTTTAAAAACCCACATTCCACCGAACTCAAAAGTCTGAAAGGATTAATTTCTAGACATATTTTGCCTACCAAAGCTAAATCAAGATAAAACAATTTAAATAGACCCATGACATTCAATGGGATAGAACCAGTAAAGAAAAATCCCCCAACTAGTGACTAGAAAGATGGCTCAAGAGTTCTTCCAACGTTCTCAATTTGATTCCAGCACACACATGGTGGTTCACAACCAGATGTAACTTCAATTCCAAGGGATCTAGTACCATCTTCTGGCCTCCATGGGCATTACATGCAGGTGCTGCACAAACCTAAATTTGGGCAAAACAACCTATACACATAAAATAAAATAAAATCCTTTTATTTGATTCCAGCATTTGAAAGGCAGAGGTAGGCAGATCTATGAGTTTGAGGCCAGCTTGGACTAGAGAGTGAGTTCCAGGACAGCCAGGGCTACACAAAGAAACCCTGTCTTGAAAAAACAACTAACCAATCAATCAATCAAACAAATATGAATAAACAAACAAGCAAACAAACAAACAAATGCCTTCCAGCTAAAACAGCCTGGGACCAGATGGGTTCAGGCAGAATTCATGGACTTTCAAAGAATTGATACCAATCCTCCCAAATTATGTTTAAAGTACAAGAGTAAGGAACACTTCCAAATTCCTTTTACAAAGCTACTATTAGCCTGATACAAAAACCAGACAAAGATCCAAAAACAAAGGAAAGAAAATTATAGGCCAATATTTCTAATAAACATGAATGCAAAAAACCTCAGTAAAATACTTGCAGAATGAATTTAAGAAAAATAAAAAAGTTCATGTATCATGATCAAGTCAGTTTCATCACAGACGTGCAGGGATGATTCTACATACATCAGTAAGTAAATGTAATTAGCCACAAAAACAGACTAAAGGACAGAAAACAATGGTCATCTTCTTAGATGTAGAAAAGGCCTTTAGCAAAACAAAAGTCCCAGAGAATCTCTGACATATCCCTACATAATTAGGGCAATACACAGCATCTGGTAGCATCTGGCTAAACAGAAAAACTCAAAACATTTCCACTGAAATTAGGAACAAGACAAGAATGTTAATTATCTTGCCTTCTGTTCAATATGGTACATAGTCTTTTCTTTCTTGAGACAGTGTTTCTTTGTGTGTAGCTTTGTCTGTGTTGGAACTGACTTTGTAGACCAGTCTGGCTTCAAACTTAACAGAGATCCGTCTGCCTCTGCCTCCAGAGAGCTGGGATCAAAAGCATGTGTCACCACCACACATGGCTGGTATACAAAGTCTTAGCTGGAGCAACTAGGAGATGATTAAAAAAAGAAAGAAGTCAAAGTATCTTTATTTGTAGATGTGATTCTATATATAAAAGACTCTAAAGACTCCACAGAAATATCTTGTGGCTGATAAACATTCAGCAAAGTAGCAGAATACACAATAAATGCACAAAAATCAGTATTTAGCATTCCTATGTACTAATGACAAACATACCAAGTACGAAATCAAGAAAATAATCCCACTTACACTGTGTGTGAGAGAGAATTTTGTAATTTTCACTTCTTTAAAAAAAAACAGAAATATTATAATGTTTTCACTTTAATCCCAGGTGTAGGGATAAGGCTGCTTCACAGCAGGTGACTATGATTTGCCTCTTGCCCTAGCAGGGGTGTGGTTTTGCCAGCTGCAGACAGTTTCTGCAACTGTGTGGTTTGGAATTCTGGGAACTATTCAGAGGATATATACATGCTAGAGCCCCAAGAGATGGGGTTGGGTTGATGTTGTTGGCTGTTTGGTGGTTGGAGACTGTTGGTTATGGTTCGTCAAGTAGTCACGAACAAAAAAAAAAGATATAGATATCCTGACAGTAAAGATCAAACTTGCCCCAAGAAACTTGATGCCCCTCATCAGCAGGAAGTAGTCTAATGATAACGGCACCCCCTTTCCTCTCTATCCCTTTTTTTCCCCTTCTATCTAGTGTTAGGGGGTTAATAAGTGTGGAGAAGGGTGGAAGAGAAAAAGAAACCCACAAGTAGCAAACACCAGCGAGAGAGAGAGAGAGAGAGAAGAGATTTAAAGAAGCAATAGACACTGGGGAAAAAAAAAAAACAACAGACAAGATAGAAAGGCCTCCCATTAATATTATGAAGTGATCATGGCCCGGGAACACAGATATACGTGACAATTTCAGAAACATTTTATAGTAACAGAAGAAAGAAAGTCATAAATCAAGATACTTTTCAAACTGGCTGTCTTGTCAAAAGCAATCTACAAATTCAATGCAATACACAACAAAATTTCAATACAATTCACAGAAAATTGAAAAAGAAATCTTAACTTTCATATGTGTGGGGAATTTGGAGGCCCATAGAGAATAGTGAGCGAATCATCAGCGACTTCTACAACTCCTTGAAAGATCCTGATCTACTGTGCACACTGTTGATTAGCTAGGGACTCCCAGCACACTAGTGAAGTCTCAAAACAGATCTGAGGCTAGGGCAGTGATTGCTCCCCCCTTCTTTATGGAAGTCTCCTAGGGTGACTTTCCCCCCTACACCTCCCTATAGTTGCACCAATCTGACTGTTGTTGGTGCTTGAGGCCTTTCAGTCATTTAAGGACTGTTACGCTGAATGACCTCTGCATCTGGTCTCCGGAGTCGGATTCCCGGGATTCCTGGGCTCTGCTACCACTCACCCCCTTCCCCTGCTTCCTGATTCCCAAACATATGACAAAAGATCCAGGGTAGCGAAACCAATCCTGAACAACAACAGTTGGGGTTATGACCATCCCAGATTCTTCATGGTACTGGTATAAAAACAGAATCATTGATCAATGTAAAAGAACTAAGAGCCCATATAATAAACCCACACTGTCATTTTTTTTTTTTAAATAAGGAGGCCAACACTACACAATGGTGTAGGAGCTATTTTTTAAACTCTATTTTATTTGGGGTTCCTTAATGCTTCTACCTCCCTTCTAACCCCCTCGACCTAGGAAGGAGAGGTTAGAAGGGATGGGGGACATAGACCTCTTCAGCTGCTTCTGGCTGTTTAGGGTCACCAGTTCTTTGGTGCAGTACTGGTCTGAGTCATCAGGATATCCAGCAGTCCTCCTCCTTCTCCAACCATCTCCTCTCTCAAAGCATCTCCCTCCAAGTGTCCCTGGGCTCTGGTATTTATACCCTCTCAGAATTAAACTAACTGTGGCTGGCAAAGACCATGCCCTTTTCCGAGCCTCTAGGCTGTTACTAGCTGTCATAGACCACGCCCCTCCAGAAACAATTATCAGTTAAGAGCAGCTCCATATCCCATACTTAGGATAAAATAAAAACCTGTTTACATAACTGAGTTGTTTTTTTTTAAAGAAACCAAAACTTACACTACACAATGGAGAACAGACAGTATCTTCAACAAATGGCTGTGATCAAACTAGTTAACTACATGTTAAAAAATGAAATTACCATGGAGGCTCACAGAGACTGAACCACCAACCGGAGTATGCAGGGGCTGGACCTAGGCCCCCTTCACTTATGTAGCACGTGTGCAGCTTGGTCATGTGGGCCCCCTAACAATTGGAGCAGGGGCTGTCTCTGATTCCATTGCCTGCCTTTGGATCCCTTTCCCTCAGCTGGGCTGCCTTGCCTGACTTCAGTGGGAGAGGATGTGATTAGTCCTGCTGGGACTTGATGTACCTACCCATCGGGGCCCTTCTCTGAAATGGGGAGGAGGCACTGGGGAAGAAGTGTGAGGGTAAGATTGGGAGGAGGGAAGAGACGGTGAAGACTGTAATTAATCAAATAAATTAATGAAAAGAAAGAATGAAACTAGATCCTTATCTCTCGCCCTGCAAAAACTCAACTCCAAATAGATCAAGGACCTCATCATCAGACTGATGCCCTAAATGCTGTTAATGAAAAAAAAAAAAACAGTTTTCACTTCAAAAAAAATCAAGAATGTAGTTTATTCTGAAGCCAAGTATGAAAGACTATGGCTAGAATTAGGTAACAATTTCACAAACTTTTTATAGTAACAGAACAAAGACATAAATCAAGACACTTTCCCAATACATCAAGCAGGCGGATTGTGACAAGATGGGGAGAACGCTGGGCAGTGGATGCTATCTCTTGGCTCTTTGGTTAGTGGGGAACTAGGGATTTGCTAGCAAATACATTCTAAAAGGTTTTTTTTTTTTTTAATCTGTTGTCAAGATGTTAAGTCAAGCTTTACGTGATAGTATGGAATGTTAGGTCTGACACAGGTCGTAGGGAGCACAAAGAATGGCTATTTGATAGGCTAAAGATCACCTAAAACAAAATGTAGTTAGGCTCTTACACGCCCCGGAACTCTGTTGCGATTGCAGATGTATGTTACAATTATAATGCTACCTCCAGTGGCTCATTTGCTACATCTTAGTTGCCTGTAGCTCAAAAGTATTTTAATGGACCAGCAAGATGGCTCAGGGCGTACTTGCCACCAAATCTGATGATTGATGGCAACAGCTGGAGAGCCAGATGGTATAAAAGTTTAGCTATTGCATGTGGCCTTATGGCTCCACCTGCATGCCTCCCACAGCTAAAATAAATGAACAACTGTAAAAAGAAAACACATTTTCATTAATCCCTTTGTGCACAGAAGGAACAAAGTAAATTTGTTTACACAGCAGAAAAACATCAGATTAGTTTTGAATAACTATTGGCATGTTGTGGCAATGGGCCTGCATCTGTTTCTAAAAAGCTTATTAATTTATGTCTCTACATGAGCAAGTGAGTTCAGATGCCTGTGAGAGCCAGAAGAAAGAGCTGGCCCTGGAGCTGGAATAACAGGTAGTTTTGAGTTGCCAATATGGGAGCTGGGGATGAAACTCTCATTAACATACATGCAGATGGAGTCATAAAGAGCAACACATTTTTTTTTTAAACAAGAAATTGTGGAACATTTTCAGCATGAGTAGTACTTGGAGTCCATCAAAGAGATAAACAGGCAGGAAGCACCTGGCCCCTCTCTCCTAGCTGGCAGTCTGTGACACCTGCTTGTCTCAGAACTCTGAGGGACGGAGAGTTACCAGCAGTTTATGTGACTGGGACACCATCAGAAAGGGGGTCAGTTTCAAGTCCCAAACAATCCATTAGATAGACCAACAGGATGGGAAATTTGGGAAGGGCACAGGTCTTGGCTTATGGGTAAGAGGATGGGAATTTCTCAAGATGAGGGTCTTTAAAAGACAGTCTGTCAGCCAATCAGCACACCCGCTGTTTTCAACTTTTCTCTGTGCTGCACCCACCCCCACTCATCTCTTGAATTTGTTACTATAGAGGAACCATATTAATTTCCACACAAAGGACCTCTACATAGCAACATCCTAAATTCACAACAGCCATCTACGCTCCCGCAACTTGGCTGTGGTTTTCTACCAATGGCTTCAGTGACATCTACCAAGTCTTTAAGCACATTTGCTGGAAGCCAGCTGTGCTGATTCACCCAGCTTGCTGGGTCTTAGAAAAGAGGTCACAAGAAAGACCCTGCCCTGAAACAGTGGCTCACAATGTAAACTGTCACAAGTCAGACTAGCAGATCACAGAAAAAGCATGCATAGTAGCAGCAGGAGGAAGCAGAAGTCCTGGGAATCCTGGTGGTGTGGCCTGTGAGTCACAGGCAGATATGTCTCCAGAAAGGTGTGTGAGAGAGAGAATGGCACACACAAGCTACCTAAGCACAGATACGGAACAGACTGGAATGTCACGAGTTTGTCAGTAATCTGACTGAGGAGTCAAAATAATGCTTCTAGGTCATGGAAAGGTAAACCAAAGACATATGAGAGAGGCATTTGCACATCTTGGACTGGACAGAGTCAAGAAATCGAAAGCATCACACACAGGGAACATTGCAGGAAAGGAAGCAGAGAGATTAAAAGAGCCAGAGAATCAGGGAGTTTGCTGTGAGACTCTGCTCCTTAGAAATATCTGAAGCTACACCCATAAAGTCTCACCAACATGACTGACTGCTTAAACATGAGCTGAACAAGAGCGAGATAGGCTAAAGTAGATGGGGAAAGATCAGGAGGTATCAACCCTACACAAAGAACTACAAATAATTAAGGAATGCCGAGTGGGAGAAACCATCTTCCCCAGGGAAAAGCATGCCAACTGGTTATCCAATTGGTCAGCTCTGAAAACATACAAGTAACATTATACAGGCTCAGCAAGTTATATATATATATAGGAGGCATTATATACATAATGCATGTAACAACAGTTAATGAAAAAAAGAGCTAATGAATTTGAAAGAGAATACGGAGAGATATATGTATTTGGAGAGAGGAAAAAGAAGGATCAACAATGTTAAGTCCAAATACAAAAGAAGTAGTAATTAAAAAACAAAACAAATGGAAACCAGAGGAGTGGGCCGGTTGGGGATTGAAGTCTGCCCGTTATCAACTCTACTTTCAAAGAAGATAACCTAAACTCTATAGGTGTGAATTTTTTTCACATTTTTGATTTTTTTATATTAATCACAGGTTATGTACACTGTATCCCAGACGTAGCCCCCTCCCTCATTCCCTCCCAATTCTACCATCCCTCCCTCATCTCCTCCCTGAATTTTTAAAGTAAAAAAAAAAAATTATGTCTATGGGTGATCTGCCTGCATGTTTGTACATGTAGCACATGCATGCCTACAGCGTCAGTGGAGGCTAGAAGAGGGCGTCAGACTTCCGGAAACCGAAGTTATAGGTTGTTGCTAGCTGGCCTGTGGGTATCTGCACCGGGGTCCTCTGCAAGAGCAGCAAGTGCTCCTAACCGCTGATTCATGTCTCCACCTTCTTCGTGAGAACTTTGAGGTAACTCTAGACACTTGTAAGGAAAGAAATTAAAAAAAAAAAAAGACGAGGGAGGGAAAGGAAATGAAATTGTTTACCCTTTCCCCAAATTCTTCCATTTAGCCTGTTAGACACCTGACAGGATAATCCCGGGTGCATCCTTTTACTGCTACAGCCACTACTGCCAACTCTCTTTTAATGCTGACAGGACTCTCTCGGCGACCAGAGCATAAACCTCGGGATGTGGGAGAGTCCACAGCAGCCGTGCAGGCTTCTCCCGGTCTTCGGCAAAGCCTGGGACGCCACCCTTCCGCCGCGGCCGACCAACCGCCGCCGGAGGACGTAGCCACTTCCGGCCGGGCGCCGGCTCGCGGAAGCGCCGGCCCCGCTTCCAGCGCCACTCCGTCCGAGATGGCGGGTCTCCACCGCCAACTGCAGGACTACCTGATGCAGGGCAAAGCGAGCAGGACGGCGGCCGCGGAGCCGCTGCTCGCCGCGGGGGCGGCAGAAGAGCCCGCGGCCGGGGCCTGGCTGGGCCGCACGGCTCTGCGATGGCCGTGGGCCGCGAGCCCCACGGAGCCGCCGCCCGCGGGCGCGAGCTGCCTCCCAAACGTGACCCGCGGGCAGCGCCTGGCGGCGGGCGGGCTGTGCCTGCTGCTGGCGGCGCTCTGCTTCGGCCTGGCGGCGCTCTACGCGCCGCTGCTGCTGCTGCGCGCCCGCAAGTTCGCGCTCCTCTGGTCGCTGGGCTCCGTGCTGGCGCTGGCGGGCGCGGCGCTGCTGAGGGGCGGCGCGGCGTGCGGGCGCCTGCTGCGCTGCGAGGAGCCGCCGGCGCCCGGCGCCCTGGGCTACGCGGCCGCCCTGGGCGGCACGCTCTACGCCGCGCTGGCGCTGCGCAGCACGGCGCTGACGGCGCTCGGCGCCTGCGCGCAGGTGGCCGCCCTGCTGCACGCGCTGCTGGCGCTGCTGCCCTGGGGCGGCCTGTCGGCGCTGCGCCTGGCGCTCGGCCGCCTGCGGCGCGGGGCCGGCCTAGCCGGCGCGCTCCCGGTGTGACGTCCCGCCTCCCGGAAGCAGGACCGCGCGGGCTGGAAGCTGGACCGGGCAGCGGAGTGCGAGAGCCTGGGGCAGCTGTCGCCAACAGACGCGCGGGGTGGTTCAGAAGATCCTTTGGCCTCTGCCGCTCTGGGCAGCATGGGGCCCGCGAAGACGTGGCTGTGCCTGCCAACTGTGCTGTGGAGAACGCTGTCAGTGAGCTGCTTTCGTACCAACTGGCTTTACTTGGACGTCAGGTTAAGGGGTCAAAAGACACGAATAGCTTTCTGACTTGGCTGCTTTGGGAAGAACTACATTCTCCCTTCTGTCATTTAAAGAAATGCAGTAAGGTTTCGGTTTTACTGCAGCTTTTCGAAGCCTCCTTATTCCTATTCACTGTAAATCAATCCAGATTATCAGATTAAACACTAAATCTAGCCACTGGATTTAAAAGTGATTAGTTAATATTAATACTACCTCATGTTTTTTTTTTTTTAGTAAATATGGTGCTTGATAACATTTAAGGAAAATTAATCGTAAAAACAATACACCAAAGAGCAATATTCTGAATTAAGAAGCCAGCTATCCAGAATGATGTGTGGCAACGTTTGCGGAACCTAAGGAATCCTGGGAGACAAACATTTACATCTGCAGTTAACATAATTGTTATAATGGATAAGTTTTGCCAAGTTTTCACGATTCCTAACGTTGCTGCTTTTCAAAGTACTATACAATTTAATACTAATGTAAAATGCTTTTTATATATAATCTCTATTTCCTAGGTTCAGGAGGTACTTGTTTTTGTGTTGGGGTGAAATCAGCATCTAAAGCTATCATACTTTATTGACAAAAACTGGGTTCAGTATTGTGTCTTGGTGCACTAGAAAGTAAAGTATATTTAACAGCTTATAATTTTACATCAGCGGTTCTCACACTAGACTGGCACATCAAAAGTACTCGAGAAGCACATTTTATCAGTTCATTTATGATACCCGGCGGGTGGGTCCAGACATTTTTATATATAATAATATATAAGAAGTGCTGCATATTTTTATATATAATAATATATAAGAAGTGCTGCATATATTATGTATATTATAGAACTGTGTGTTATAAATAATATATATTATTAAATATATATTACAAATATTATATACGTTACATATATAAAACCTCACCAGGTGTTTTTATGTTCAGCTGAGGTTGAGAACCACATCTGTGCACCAGCTTGTACAATGTAAAAGTTGTTTTCCAAACTGCTCCAATGTTGCCTTAGCAGGATAGGTCAGACAGTAGCCAACTGCTGCTTCCTTCAGTACCCCAAGATGTAATGCCATACTGGCCAACATCCCAACTTCATAGGCTCCTGAGACACCACCCTCTTTACTAATCCAGTTTGTTGTGCTCCCTAGACAGTAAATAGTGCTGCCTACCTCTTTCAGGAAAGGGAATGCTATATTCAAGATACTAAAATTCTGTTTCCAACATTGTCAAGAATCCATTTCTTGAAAATAAGTTTTATAAAATTCTAAGCACAATACCTTACATTTTGACAGTAGTGTTTATAGATATTTAATGTCTAATGTAGAGGTTCTGTTAATAAATTCATTCTCAAAATATGAGCTGGGTAGTCTTAGGTCTCCTTCATGGCTTCATGGAGCTTGATTGTAAGTTGTTTTTACGTTATGCCAGGAGAGTTCAAGCGAGGAGGAATACAGCTTCTAATAGTGTGGGTGCTGACATTTTATTTTTGAATTAAAAAGGAAATTGTTAACTTGAAATCTTCAGGTTCTAGCACCCAAATAATTAACGATTCTTCACTCCATACCCACACGGAGCTAGGGAAGAGTTCTGTGCACTGACCAACTGTGTCAGTATGTCTTTTCTAAGCAACCAGAGATGTCCAGAACCACTCAACTTGACAACAAACCTGTTTTCATGCGCCAAAAACTGGTAATGCAAGGAGGTTAGCAGCTCCAGGAGTGACCTTTCTTAGAAAGACCAGTGGTCAGGGGTAGAGAGGCCACTCAGTGGTTAAGAGCACTAGCTGTTCATCTGGAAGACATGGATTCAGTTCCTAGCATCCATGTAGTGGCTTACAGCTGTCTGTAACTGTAACGCCAGTGCCAAGGGATCTAACAGTCTCTACTGGCCTCCAAAGACACCAGTCACACAATTGGTACACAGACATAAACACAGGCAAAACAGCCATTCAAGGAAAAAAAAAAGAGAGAGAGAGAGAGAGAAGCCAGCATAGGAAGGGGTATCTCAAACTGAAAAACTGACTTTCAACCTGAGCCTTTTGGGGGTTTCGAGAGGGAGGTAGTGAGGCAAGGTCTCAGGTATCCCAAGTTGCCCTGAAAATTACTTTGTAGTCAAGGATGGCAATGAACTTCTGATCCTCCAGGATCCACCTCCCAAATGCTAGTTTATAGGTGGGTATTTTTAAAAAAAGAGTATGTGCATGTGTAAGAGCTACGAGTTGAGCTCCAGCCTCTGTATGTGCTCGTAACTGCTAAGCCATCTCTCTAGGCCCTGTCTTTGCCTTTCCTTGGAGGAGAGAAGGGTTGAGACAGGATTTCTCTGTGTAGCCAAGGCTGTCTTGGAACTTCCTCTGTAGACTAGGCTGAACTCAGAAACCTGCCTGCCTTTGCCTCTACACCCAGCATTTTAATTTTTTTTTTTTTAAAAGAAATTTGTCACATCAAAGAACTTTCTGGCTCACGCTATCTTCTACCTTCAACCTTGAAATCTCCCCAAAGTGAATATGGAAGAGGAGATTGTTTTTCAAAACGTATATAACTTTGTTCCACTTCCTTTGAATTGCATGATAAGATACTGTGGTTAAGTCATTTACACCTGGTTTCTCTCCCAATGAAGACAAGACCATTCAAACTTAAACTGCCAGGAGATGCATCCAAGGGAGAGCTTCTAGTTGAACACTCAGAAGATTTAAGTTTCTCAACAATGTAAATTTTCACCCTGTAGAGCATGTCTGAGGTTTTGAGTCTTCTTGAACTATGTCAGAGCAATTTTTAAAGTATTCCTTATTGTGTAACAACAGAAAGATAAAAATTATTTGAAAAGCACAGAGTTGACAATGGAACGTCATCTGTCGTGACAGTAAGTGCACTCTCACCAGGTCAGATGCGCAAAAACCACGAACTCCCTAACGCGAGCGCTACACAACCAGTTGTTTCTGTTAGTTCTTGAGTAAATCACATTCTGTATTCATACAAAACAAGGTTTTTTTTTCTCTGACAAACTGTACATATAGAAATAAATTTCCAATTGGACATGAACTTAACTTTGTGGAGGTGCTCCATTTCTCATGACACTTAAAAAAAAAAAAAAAAAAGGATTCCAGCTTTTATCTTCACAAACAACATGGGAGAGTTAGGGCAACGAGGGTGGACAAGACAAAACAGGGCCAACTACCCTGGGGAGTTGGCAGCAGTCTCTTCATCTCATACACGTCAGCGGGCTCCTAGAACTCAGCTGCCCCAGGAGAAGAGTTCAGGGCTACAGTGGTAAAGGCTTGTTTTTGCTTCACGTAGTAAGTCCACAAGAACTTCTTAAATACTATCCAGAGCGGCCTAGGGCTACTCAGCCCTCCTCCTACCGACCCCTCCCAGTACCCCTTGAAGAGCCTCGTCTGGGAGGGCCAGAGTTCATGTTACTCCCTCTACCCCAGTTACTGCCACTACGGCCCCCTCGAGAAGACGAGCTGCTGCCTGGAGGGCCACCAAAAGGCTCATCTCTGTGGTATCCATCATGATGGTCTCCGTCCAAAGAGCTGGAACGCCCGGATTTTGGCACTCTCTGGGAAGGTCCTGGGCCCCCTCGGCCTGAAACGAAATGTGAATCAAGAGATGACTTTCTGTATCACAGCACCTGCTTTCCAGGAATTCCTGGTACAACTCTCTCTCCCTGAGGACAGTGGACCACCAGGAGGTGCTAGGGAGATAAAACAATGGTGTTCAGAATTGACAGGGCTCTGGTAGGCCTTGCCCTTTCCCCATTCCCTCTGCTTTGCTAAAAACCTTTACATTACATATTGCTAAAACTAGACACCAAGATCTATTCCATTAGTTGGTTGCCTACCAAGGTCCAGCCCTCAAAGTGTTGGATTCTACCAACCAAAAGCCCAATCAAAACATTCCATACCATCCTAGTCATTTCTAACACAGCCTTCCTTTTTTTTTTTTTCCTCTTAAAAATCACATCTGTAAGATCATTTGCTGCTGGTTTTCTTCCTAAGTCAGAAACCAGCCACTTTACTTTTCTTCCCATTTAATAAAAGATCTGTGAAAACAGTTGTTTGGGTGTGGTTTGTACCTAACCTGGGAAGGAGCACCCCATTGTGTGTAGGTCCCTCCAAGAGCAATGAAGTGGGTTCCTCTGCTTCTTTCTGACCTCATCTTTACTACCCTGGTGTATGGCATCAGACTTCTGTATCTCCGGGGGCCATACACACCCCAGAGCTGTTTGACAGAGGACTGGAAACCAGCTAACACTAAGAATCCCCAGAAACCTGCAGCACACTGGAACATGTTTTTTCTCTCCAGTGCTACCAAAGTACTTTAAAGGAAGATATCAAAAGCATCTGCTAACTTTAGAAGCAACTAAGATACATAGGCTGCTGCAGCTGTTAACAACAAGGGCTCCAGTTAGGGTCTGTGTTTATGCCCATGATATGTTGGCTTCCTTCACCTTTAGTGATGTGAAATATTCTCAATGAACAAAGATAAACTGGCTTTCAGAGATTTATTAACTTTTACTTCAGACTTAAGATAGTAGATGTTTAGCTACAAGTAAAATTGTCTTAAAACCCTTCCTTAGGCCAATGAGATGGCTCAGCAGATACAAGCACTTGCTATCAAACTTAACAGCCCAAGTTCCATGCCCAGGACAAGACAGGAGAGGATCAACTTGGGCAAGTTGTCCTGTAACCTCCACATGTGCATCGTGGCAATCACACGCACACAAAGTAAATACAATTTGAAAAAGTGTAAAAGAAGCTACTTGGAGAGAGAAAGCTTTCTTCAGTGGTGTACCCCAGGACAGTTGTTCATGCTCCAATGGAGGGCACCCTCCTCCACCCATGCACATATAAACAGTGCTAACTGAATTCAGTGGGCTATACAAACAACCGGAAGATAAGTTGGGAGGGAGTACTGGGGGGAAACAGATCTGGGATGAGTTGACCTAAATATATTGTGTTTTAAACTGTGCTGTAAAGTACCAAAGAATAAATATAGTTCTTTCTATCTTCTTGAGCTCAATGGTACAGTGCTTTGTCTACTGTCTGCCAAGATCCTGGATTTGATTCCCAGCACTCACTGCAAAGTAAATGAAAATGTAAATAAAACGTTTTTCTCGTGAAATGTGATAGGTTCATCTCCTAGAGCATGTTCTTGCAACACTAATACCAACTCTATTTTGTTTGAAACATTTGAATGGACGTTGCATCCAATGGAGATGAAGACGTTAGGGGAACTTGTCAGACAGTAAATGTGGCTTATCATCATGCAAAGCATCTTAAGCTAACCTAGGGTAGCCTGAGCAGAGTTGTCAGCAGTACGCAGTTGTCATGCTAGCCACATGTCTGGCCAGCACATCCTGACTGCACATGAACAAATTCATCCAGAACCACAGCACACTGAACAGTGCTGTTTAAGCAGGGGAGGAGATGTACTACCTGCATTAGTCGTTTCTGGGAAGACTACATAGAAGGCAAGTGAACAAGATGTGGCATTGAAAGCATCTGACATGGGCCACTGGCCAGCCTAAACTGAAGCCAGACCTGTGGTCAGCAGTCACTGGCTGTCGCTGCTGCTGCTTCAAGCGCCAGCCATGGTCCTCCCGGGCTCAGGCCAAAGAGTGCAGGACAGCAACTGGGAGAAGAGAGTGTCCCCTTCCCCAGGAGGACAGATGACCTTAAGGCCTCCAAATAGCTGCAGATTACAGCTGCCAGTGGGACCAGCTAAGCAAGCAGGGCAGGAACACTGAGGGAGGAACTCGTAGAAACCGCTGAGACTTCTGCTGAGTGAGTCTGCAGCTCCACCGGGCTGTGGAAAGGACCCAAACAAGCTACACTCACACTAAGTATAAGAGCTTCAATGTCTGCCCAAACAAAGTTCGGAGGCAGAGGGGAGGCAGCCTCAGGGGCTCAGGGCATAAGTGCAGCTCTGGGACCGGGACTGCTGTCCTCTTACCTTTGCTTCCCCGGTCCTCCGAGGGGCCTCCTTGGGACTCCATCTCTCTGTGTTCAGAAGTGCCTGACCCATCATGCCAGGGGCGCTTCCGGGGTGGTAGGGAGGCCATGTCCATGCCTTGGAGAGAAGAGGAGCGCTCTCTGCTAGCTGGTGAATGGCCATCGTGAGGGGGATGATCAGGGCGGGGAGCATCACGAAAATGTTCATGACCTGGTCCTGAAACGACAGCCAAACTTCTGTGCTTTCAAGGCTTGACACTGTCACTCTAGTGAAACAGTGCAGACCAATGCAACCCGGAGTGAAGCCACTCAGAGCCGAGAGCAGGAATGTCTAGGTAACAGGTCAGGTGTGCATCACAGCGTGGATGTGAAAAGAGCCTTTCACTAGAATCTAAGGAGGCAGGTGTACGCACATGTTCTCAGTTGTTTTAGACTTGTGTTATGGTTGCAGTTATTGAGGATGGGGCTAGAGAGTTGGATCAATGGGGAAAGTACTTGCTGTGCGAGTATGAGGACTAGAATTCAGATTTGCAGCACCCACATAAAAGCTAAATGTGCATTAAGATCCCAGGGACAAGCTGGCTAGCTAGACTAGGCAGATCAGCAGGCTCCTGAATCAAATGGGAAGCCCTGCCTCAATATAGAAGAAAGCCAGCCACCACAGGTCAGCTTCTGGCTTCCATACACATATACACACACATACATACCCACCTGTACACATGTAAGCCTATACATGTGAACATACAGACATACATACATTGCTCATATATACACACACAAAAAAATTAACTGAATTCTCTTATTCTTATTCTCCAAATAGCTAATTTAGTAAAGAGTGGTATTATTTGTGCTGGTAAGTGTGGAAGCCAGAGAACAATATGAAGTGTCTTCCTCAGCTCTTTATTTTCTGTATTCCCCCCCCCCCCCGCAGCCAGGGTCTCAAGTATGTAGCTTCAGCTGGCCTCAAACTCACAGAGATTCGATTACCTCTGCCTCCCAAGTACTAGGTTAAAGGTGTATGCCACTACCTCTGGCCTCACAACTTTAACGAGAAAGGAACTTGTGCTGAACCTAAAGAACACCAATTTGACTAAAGAGGCAGGTCAGTGAATTCTTGGGATTCTCCTGTCTATCTCTTCTGTGTGGAATTACAGATGCCACTAGCATGCATGGCTGAGAATTCAAACCCTTACATTCATGCTTACATGGCAAATATATTACTGAGACATCTCCTAATCTAAGACTGACACTGTTCTATGCTCAACACAATCCCTTTACTATCTTGAAAAACAAAACAAAAAACAAGCAAACATAAAAACAGGGATGATGGTGCACACCTTTAATCCCAGCACTCAAGGAGACAGAAGCAGGTGGATCTCTGCGAATTCAAGACCAGCCAAAGCAATCTAGAGAACGCTTGTATCAAAACCAAACCAAACCAAAAACCCCCAAACCTAGATTCTCCCATCTGTTTCTGCTTCCAATCTATTGAGATGAATCACTGAAACAGACAGACAGGAAGACAGCAGCCTCCATGGAGTCAAACTAGAAAAGACAGAACCTGGAAACAGGCTCCCACTCTGTGAACTACCAAACCACAAGCATGTCTCCTTCCTTACCCGGCTCTCGGGTTCCATCCCAGGAGTCTGGCTTCCGTCCTCCTTCAAATCGAGGGAACTCATCAGGAGTGGGTAGTAAGCACTTCCTGGATCCCCCTACACAGAGGAGCAAACAAACTGTGCTCACAGGCTGCCCAGCTTTGCTCAAGGCTGCTTGTCCCTCAAACCAGCTGTTCTCAATACCGCTCACCTCGTGGGGTGCCACGGCCACGCCCTCTGAGATCTCGTCCTCGGGCTGCTTCATCAGAAGCATCAAAAACCTCTTCTGGACCAAAGTCATCAGGACCAGGAAAGCTGTCTCTCCCTCTTGGGGGAGCACGCCCTTCGTGTCTTGGGGGATTTCCTCTTCTAAAGCTGAAAACAAAAACAGAATGTCTACCTTTTGGAAAACATTAAATATGGAGAAAGGTTGACAGGAAACTTTAATGAACAATGTAAATAGGGAGAAAAGCATTTTCTCTGTGTAGTCCTGGCTGTCCTGGAACTCACTCTGTAGACCAGGCTAGCCTTGAACTCAGAGATCCTCCTTAAAGTATACACGTTACAGTGTCAAAACATACAGGAAGGCAACAATATAACAAAATATTGGTTACTTAGGCTTTATAGGATCATACCAAAGCTTTTCATGTATTCTCCCTCAACAACCATTATATTAGAATTGGTTCTTCTATCTTTCCTTCCTCCCTTCCTTTCTTTGTCACTATACCCAACTCAGCTATATTTTTTTATGATGAACTTTTTTTTGACGTACATAGTTGAAATGCATAACAGCACCTCCACTGGCCATGAGTGCTAAACAAATGCGGCAATGGGTCAAGGTGTGAAAGTCTGAATGAAAATGCCGCCATATGTTCACATTTGATTGCTTGGTCTCCAGTTAGTGGAACTATATGGGAAAGGGGTGTTTCACTGGGAGCGGGCTTTCAGGCTTCAAATGTTCGTGCCAGGCCGAGTCTGAGTCTCAGTGTCTGTCCCTCTCCCCACAATGACCCCAGTGTACTGCCCATGTCTGTCAGCTTCTTCCATGATGAGAATGGACGAACCCCTAAAACTGTGAACATGTCCCCTTAAACACTTTCTTTTGTAAGAGTTGCCTTGGTCACAACATCTCTTCAGAGCAATAGAGCACTAAGACACCAAGCATGGGCCAGTTTGCTCTCCAGCTTCCTCTTAATTGATTTCTTCCTCAGTGACATAACCAAAGCATCTTTGCTGTCAGCACAGCAAACCTGGGTCACAGGAGGGCTGCACAAGAGGCATGAGTGGCCAGGACAGCCTCCGCAGGAGTGCGGTTCCGAAACTCAGCATGTTTTCTTCTATGCCCAAGTAGCCACTTGTGCCAATGCCCTAGGTACAAATGGAGTCTTCTTTGCCTTTATTAGAAAACATCTACTGGTCTGGACTGCTTGTGTCCCCCTAAATTCCTGTGTTAAAGTTCTAATACCTAAGTGGTACAGTATAGGGTATATATACCATATATGGTAAAGATCGATGTGCCCATACTCTTGAAGGTAAACAAGGAGGGTTTTGTGAGAGCATGACAGTAGAGCCAAGTAAAGGGATTAGGAGGGAGAAACAGAACAAAGTCCTACCACTCACCCCACCCCACACTCATACCCAAACAGACATACATGTGAAGAAACACAGAAATTTGCAACATGAGAAAGGATCTCACCATCAACCAACGCCAAAGGGCTCTGCTCTAGGCTTCCAGTCTCCATAACTGTAGAAAATAAATTCCTGCTTTTAAGCTCCCCAAATTTTGTTACGAGAGCCTGATCAAATATTAAGGTATCTTTTAATCAACTGATAACTCTAAACTCCCTCCCCAGTTTAACAGCAACCACTGTAGGTTCTAAGGAGACAAAAGGAAATTGATGTGCTCACAAGCAATATAAGCAATAAATATAGCTAAGCATGACGGCACGCATCAAGAATTTCTGAACTTGGGAGGCAGAGCAAAAAGGAACATGAGTTCAAGGTTAAACCTTGGTTAAATAGAAAGTTTGAGACTAGCCTAGAATACATGAGATGTGACTTCAAAAAAGAACAGGGCTGGAGAGATGGCTCAGTGATTAAGATGACTTGCTGCTTTGTAGAGGACCTCCAGGCTTGTTTCCCAGCACCTACACGGCAGCTCACAATCATAATTCCAGTTCTAGGATAACCAATACCCTCTTGTCCTCCATGGGCACTAGGCATACACATGACATATATATTCAGGCAAGCATACAAACTCTTTTTTGGGGGGGCTGGGGGGGGCTACTGAGATAGCTCAGCAGTAAAAGCATTTGCTGCCAAGCCTGACCATTCCCAGGGCCCACATGGTAGAGAGAACTGACTACTGCACGTTGTCCCCTGACCTCCCCTGACCTGCATGCTATAGCATATGCCACACAAAGATAAACACCTCAGAAGAGATGGCTCTGTGGTAAAGTGTACACTGCACTTCCTCATGATCTGATTTTAAATGCTAGCACCCTTATCAAGCAGTTCACAACACTCTGTAACTGCAGCTCCGTGGGATCTAGCACATCTTCCTTGCTCCATAGGATACCTACACTCATAATGCACATACCACACAGGAAAGACACACACAGAATAAAGAAATATAATACAATGTATTGGGGTTTTGGTGGTTGGTTTTTTTTTTTTGTTTTGTTTTGTTTTAGTTTTCTAAAATAGGGCTTCTTTGTGTAGCCCAGGTTTTCCTGGAATTCACTCTGTATATCAGGCTGGCCTCGAATTCAGATGCCTGCTTCTGCCTCTCAAGTGCTGGGATTAAAGGCACTCATCACTACTACCCGGAATAATATAAAATTTTTAAAAAGTTTGTCAGAAGTTAGGTGAAGTGCCAAATGCCTGTAATCACAGAAATTTGGGGTGGGGGAGCTGAAGTTCAGGGCCATGTCTGCACCAAACTTTTTAAAAACAATAATCTTTGTGTGTGGGTATATGAATGCAGGCATAGGCATGCCCCAGTGTGTGTAGAGATGACAGAGTCACTTTCCATCTTGTTCAGGCAGGATCTCTCTTGTATTTCTGCCCTTCTACATATCTCAGGCTAGCTGGCCCTCAACCTTCCAGGAAATTCTCTCTGTCTCCTATCTTACCACAGGAGTACTGAAATTACAGATATGCACTTATCACATCTGGCTTTTTACTTACACAAGTTCCAGGGATCCAGACTCAGGCTGGAAAGCTTGCATGGAATGTACTTTCACCTACTGAGCCATCTCTCCAATCCTGTGCTGACATTTTATATAGACATTTGCTTGTTATTGTAATTACTTCCTAAACAGTATGGTCTAGCTGCCTGGTGGTGCGCTTTCTTTAATCCCGGCAATTCCCAGCATTTGGGAGGCAGAGACTGGTGCATCTGTCAGTTCCAGGCCAGCCTGGGATAGATGGTGAGACCCTGTCTCAAATACATGATACAAAACAATATAACAACTTTCTGGAGCTGAGAAAATGGCTCAGTCAGTAAAATGACTGCCATACAAGCACGAGGATCTGAATTCAGATTTATAACATACATGTGAAAGTCAGGGTACAGCATTATGTGCCTATAATTTCAGCCCTGGGGACACAGACACAAAAAGACCTCAGCCAGCCTATCACTATAAGAGACAGTGTCTCAAAAAAGACAGAGGCAAGACTGATAGACTATTCAACCCTGGCCCTCCACACAAACATGTACATACATGACACACACAGAGTGAGCCATAGCTATCTGCAGTGTTGTTTCAGATGGAGGGGAAAGCACAGAGAGTAGCACAAATGTGTGACAGAACAAAGCTCAAACTCTGTTGTAGGTGGACAGAAGTATAAAGGAAGACACAACAAAATGTGAAGTCTGCACAATATGCAGACTCCAGAAATCAGTGAGCATTATACAGAAGTGAGTTCTTACACACTCAATCACCGCTATCGCTGGTTATGCTCAGTATCATTTAAACTAATTCATGTTTTTCTTCCTCCACATGGCTTCTATTCTTTGATCTAATTTTGTTAAGACCTTTAGTAAGACCTTTAGGCAATTCCCCCAAATCTGAAACCATTTCTAAGCCTTTTTTTTTTTCTCCAGTTACAGTATCTGGCTCAGATCTCATCATCTAATTAAGGTGAGCCTGGATACTGCAAATGAGACCCAAAACACTCTCTGAGCATAAAGAGTCTCCTATCTCTTTAAAATGACTCAGAAAAGTTAGCCAGGAATAATGGTGCACACATCTCAGGAGGCAAAGAAGGGACTGGGAATTCAAGGATAGCCTGGACTGTATCAGAACAAATAACTTCAAAGAAAAGGTCTCAAATGCAAAGATAATAGAGAACTACATATCACAACTCTCAAAGTCTAACGCACAGAAGGCAGGACTAAACAACATAATGCCTTCCCCAAGGAAAGAGAAAGACCTCTGTGATGAGGACAGGGCAAGCGCAGAGAACTCACAGAGTACACTTTCATACCTTTCTTCCCTGCGCCCTCGAAAACGTGGGTCATCAGGATCCCGGGGAAACCGTTCATCTCCAGGTCTTCGGCCTTCCCATGCCCCTGGAGGGCCTCGGGCTGCACCCCGGCCATCCCCCTCACTAAATTCCCTGTGATCAGGTGGAAAGGGAGGTCCGGGCCCCCCTCGCCTCCATTTCTCTTCCTGTGGTAAGGGTCCTCCTCGCCCCTCAAATTCCCGTAACCGGTGGCCAAAGCGCTTGTCAGGATGGAAGTCATCTGGTCTGCTGAAGTCATCGGGGAAATCAGGGTGAGAGCCACGCCTGTCAGGAGGTCCCCTGCAGTCCTGGCCACCCCTGAAAGGGCCCCTCTCTGGCCCATGCTCAGGGCCACCGCTCTGCTCATGCCGCCTCTCTGACATGGGACCCAGGTGATGGTTGGGAGGGCCTCGAGAGTCACCTACAAGAAATAACACTGACTGTTACTGTGGCTTTCTTGAGGCCTGCTGTACAGGCCTTCTCTATAATACCTGCCAATTTCAGGATGTGCTTTACCCTATAATGGTTTCCTCCTGGGTTCTCAGCACACTTAAAAGATAAACATCCCAAAATATCATATAATGGGGAAACCATTGGTTTGGGGGGTAAAGCTTCCAGCTGTGTAACTTGACCTATGAATAATCACTACTCTCTAGGGAGTGTCCACTTCTCAGCCACAAGTTAAAAACAGAAGCAAGCTTCTTGGCATGAGAATGGCCTTTCCTGCTTTGCTGCTGTTCTTCCTATGACTTCATTTGGGTCAATGGATTAATACCCAAAGGATACAACAGAAAAGTCAGACTACAGGCTGGGAAGCTGAAAGCTGGGAGGCTGTGCTATGAAGAATTCAGCCAGGTGTAGTGGCACATGCACTTGGGAAGCAAAAGAAGATGGACTTCTCTAGGAGTTTGAGGCTAGCCTGGTCTACAGAGTAAGTTTCAGGAAAGCCAGGGATATATAGTGAGATTCTGTCTCAAAAATAAAAATAAACTTTATACAGGTACACACACACACACACACACACACACACAGCTGCATAGGAACGCACCTCTGCTCACGTATAAGCCACACAGCCATCACAGGTACCAGTGCCACCCACTATCCATCCTGCGGCCTATTTTGGGAATCGTTATACATTTTCCCATAAGGCTCATGGAACCGTTGGCCCCTCTAACAACTGCTTGGGGACTAGAGAGCCCTGCTGCCCTTCAACCTTGGGATTTGTGTTTATACCTTATTTGCTCTTTCTCAAAATGATGTGCCTCAGATATGCTATCATTGGCAATTTGTTTTTACGGAATTTCATTCGAGACTTAAAAAAAAAAATCTGAATATATATGCAATGGACTGTTTTGACAGCTACTAACCAAACTACTGTAGCCACTGCAAGCACACAACTATTCTCTGTCAACATTTAAACCAATTTTTAAGGGAAGCATAAGCAAGGCATGGTGGTGAGTATGTGTGATCTCAGCACTCAGGAGGCCAAGGAAAGATTACAAAGAGTTCAAGGCTGCTGGCCAGTGCTTTGCAGCAAGGCCTTATCTCAAAATAACCCCCTATCCTGCATATAAATAACTAAAAAGGAAATAAAAACACACTCCTGCTTTTAAAACATTTGGAAATGAAATCAATCCCTCCACTCACCCAGCTTATGCTGTCTGCTGCTGTTTCTTATCAGTAAGATAGCAACCTTCCTGTCTCCGTCAATCGGAATTTCTAGTCCCCATCCATGACTCCACCTTTCATTTCTTTGCACTTTCCCAGCCACCTCAACTCCTCCTCTCCTCTCAGCGTGGATCGAAACTTGGAAATCTCAGCGTAAAACTGTGATGTCAGAAAGTCTCTCTGCACTTGAGCTTATTTATTCTTTCTTTAGGAATTCACCTCCCTTAACAGACAAGCCCTCAATACTCAGTGTTCTTTCAGCTGTGCTGGCTAGTTTTCTGTCAACCGGACACAAGCTAGAGTCATTTTGAAAGAGGGAATCTCAATTGAGAAAAGTTCCTACTAGACTGGCCTGTAGGGTAAGCCTGTGGTGCTTGACTAATAATCAATATAGGAGGATGCAGTTCAATGCAGGAGCTGTCAGCCCTGGGCTAGTGGTCCTAGGCTGTATAAGACAGCAGGCTGAGCAAGCTCTGAGAGCAAACCAGTAAGCAGCACCCCTCCATGACCTCTGTATCAACTCCAGCCTCTAGGTTCCTGCCAAATTCCTGCCTGACTTACCTGGGTGATGGATGGACTGATAAGTGGTAAGGTGAAAAAACCCTTTCCTCCCCAAGTTGCTTTTTCATCATGATGTCTTATCGCAGCAACAGAAACTCTTAACTAAGACAGCTGCTTGCCCAACTTCAGGCTGTCAGAATTAAGTGTGACTTGAGATACAGGTGACAACTCACCCGAGGATACGACATACATTCTGCTTGGACTGAGCTAACTCTATAAACACTCGTCTCACCATATCTGTTTAAAAGCAGCCTGTCTAGTTTCTTCCAAGGAAAGAAACCTACCACTACAAACGGTGATGTTGTGTTGGTGGCAACTAATCCAGGAGGGGATGGTAGGCCACTTGCATGTCTCTCCCTTCTCCCTCTGGTCCCTAGGAGAAAGAGGGGAGGAAAGGAAGCCGGGAGGGAGGGGAGAAGGAAGGAGAAAGGGAGAGGGGGAGAGAGAGGGGAGAGCAAGACAAGCAGGAACAAGTGGAGATACATGAAGATGTGGCAGGAGAGGCCACTTCATTCATCAGTGAAAGTACCTAGTGGATGACAAAGTCCCTTCCCAATGGCAAACCCCAAGCCTCCAAGAAAACTCCATCTTCTTTCTCTCTTGCAAATCCTTCTGTGTATCTACTGATACCATTTCTATGCAACAGGGATGGAAATAAAAGCTCTCGGATTCCCTGCCCTTTCCTAACTCTAGTATCTCACATAAATTCAAACCTGAGCTTCAAATGTTTAAATTCCAAGGGCTGTAAATGCTCACAAAGACTTCTCTCAATCCAACAGGATAGAACAAAAACACCTAACATGTACCACATGGTGCTGTGGGCTTGGACAATTAGTAATAAAGGCATTTAGAACTGTGACATAGTCTCCACAGTGCCCCATGTGCTAGTGTATTGTCTTTCCTATGGGTGCCCAACTAGACCACTCCACTCCTACTTTACTTCTGTTCACATTCCCTCAAGTTCTTCCATGCTACTTCTCCTGCCAGCCCTTATCCTTTCCTCCAACTTGGCCCACCTGGCAGCAAGGGCTCACTGACAGCTCAACGAGAGCCTCTGATTGAATAATAACTTCCAAATTGCTATATGCCCTAAATGCTGACAGTCCTCACCTTTGCTTTTCATAATATCATTACATTGGTTTCTTCTTTTCAAATGGTGCCTAACAACATATGCAGTTTAAGAATCTAATACAGTACAATGGGGCAAAGGTGATGGCTAATTATAAGAACATTATTAAGGTCCTGCATTCTCTACTCTATCAAGGAGCTTAAAGCAGAGGCAGCTTTGCTCTTTGGAAGACTGGAAGCATGGACCTGCATCCCAAGGCACAGGACCTACTTCCCATTCAGTGTGGGCTGGGCTGGCCCGAGGCACAGACACAAATGTCAGGGTTGCTCAGTAATTTCACCACCAGTCTCTGGTGGTGTGGAAGCCATTTTCTCTGGCCAGCATCACTACCTAAGGAAACATTACCTATGACAACAAAAGACAAAGCAGAATTCCCAGCAGTTCCAATACCACTGTAAAATCAGCAACAAAACTATTTACTATGAAATGCACACGACAGCAGTAGAATACAAACTCTTCCTCAAAAAGTGCATATTTACCTTTGTTAGGGCCAGGTCCTTGTCCAGGGTTCAGAGGAGGGATACGGCCTTGTGCTCCCTGTTGCCCTAGGCCTGGTATCAAGGGCGGGGGACCTGCACTCTGTCCTTCCTGAGAGGATACATATAAACATGGGCATGAGACCACAGACAGTTAGTTGTTCATACAGAGTGTAACAACTGTGACACATGAAAAGCTGGTAGAATTAAATATTTAGCTAGTGATACTAAAATAAAATTCCCCTAAAGGGAAGATGGCTTGGTAGATAAAGTGCCCTGTAGTGTGGAAACCAGATGGAGTTTGAATTCCCCAGTACCCAAAGTAATGTCAGATGAAACAGCACAAGTCTGTAATCCCAGTGTGCTTATGGTGAGACTCGAGGTGGAGACAGGAAGGATCGCTAGAAGCTCAAGGGTGTATAGACCCAGAACTCAGGAGGCTGTGAGTTCCAGGCTAGCCTGGGCTACAAGATGAGTCTATTTAACAAAAAAAAAAAAAGAAAAAAGAAAAAAAGAAAAGTAAACAACAACAACAACAAAAAACCCAACCCAAACCAAAACAACAATAAAACAGAAAGAAAAATGCCTTCAGTAATGCAAAAGCAGAAATTTCTGGGGGTTTGGTTTATTTAGTGTATGTGCATTCAGTATGCAGGACAGAGAAGGTCAGATGTTCTGTTTTATCACTTTTCACTTCATTCCTGTGGGGAAGCCCTCTCACAGAAGCTAGTGCTGGGAGTACAGACCCACGTGTGGCCGCGCCCAGCTTTTTAACGTGAGTGCTGGAGGTTCCGGTCCTCACGACTGTGCAGCAAATGCTCTTATCCACTCGGCCATTTCCAGCCCTCGCTGGCAGAAATGTCTACACTGTTTTGTTGCCCACATTTAGTCTTGCATAGTTCTTATCAACATCTTCCATGCTGCTATTTTAACACCCAAATTTCCTCAAGCAAAAACAACTGGCTTAAAAAAAAAAATCAAAGTGGAGAAAGTCAGATTTTAGGATATAAAAAATAGGGACAAATTTTCCATCAAGAAAATTCTGGGATCTGAAATACCCTAGATACAAGTATGCCCTAGTAGCAAATCTTTTAGACTCATTCTACAACTAGAGATTTTAGAACCATGATGCTTTTCATGCATACTTTATTTTCATTCTATGGTACAATAAAAACTTACTGAATTTCCTCAGAAACTAAGCCCTGTTCTCTTTTGTAGCATGTCTAGAGTTTCATTTGTCATATAATTTTAATATTTATTTTTATAATCCTCTAAAATGAAAACTATTATTTTATAAAACCAAAACCTGTTAATAAACCAGAAAAAGTAGTATATACATACAAGTAAACACTGAATTAATAAAGTATATATAATATTTGAAGTTTTAAGGCAACTTAGGATGACAGCTCTGAATTTTATCCTAAATTTATTCTAAATTCCATAAAGTGGAAATAACTCAAATGCTGTATTTCTTAGACATTTTCAAATTCTGGAACATCTACAAACCACTACACAGCATGCCCTTACTTAGGCTCAGTGAATCCAATGATTTACACTCCACACTGTGTGCACATGGTGCAAGCTAAGTACACATGGAAGTCAGAGGACAACTTGTGGATGCTGGCTCACCTTCTACCATTCGGGCTCAGGGGACTCAATATACTGTCAGGTTTGCTTGGCAGGAGCCCTTCTCTGCTGAGCCATCACACTGGCCCAAATGGCTGTCTTTTAGGTCATGGATTCTCAGTGGAATTTTGAAAGCAAAACAGGACTAGCGTGTATGTGCTGAAGGGCTATCTAGTGCCTGCCGAGCATGCACGGTGGTCCTGGGCTCCATCCTCAGCCTTCTCCTTCGCCAGCAAAGGTAACGAAAAAAATGATTTTGTTTTGTTGTTGTCCTAGAACTCACTCTGTGGACCAGACTGACCTCTAACTCACAGAGATCACCTGCGTCCGCCTCCTGAGGCGCGCACCACCACCACCCAGCTAAAACAAAGAAATCTTCTGTGTTATCTTTCTCATACAGTAGTATCTTCTCATCTGGTAACTGAGTGTCGTTCAGAAAAGAGCTGGAAATAGGATGGGGGGTGGTCAGTGTTAGCTTACTTGCTTACTTTTGTACATACAACTGAGTTCTAGCACGAACACCAGATGTTCACACCCAAATAAGAGTCATCACTTCATAACCAAACACTATTAAACCCACTCACGTCCCAGCTGTCCTGTGTAATTTACCCTGAACAAAACTCTCTGTGCACCATTGTTCAAGTACCAAATCAATGAATGAATGGCAAACTTAAGACATAGTCGTTGAAAAGGACCAAAGAAATACCTACCAAATAGTCCTTCCTACAAATACTGTTTTTAACTTTAAAATTCATGGGTGTATTACTTTTAGCCCCAGAATTTGGGAGGCAGAGGCAGGGGAATCGCTGTGACATAGAATCCAGCCTAGTCTAGTGAGCTCCTGGCCAGCTAGAGCAACAGAGTGAGACCTGTCTCATAATATTAATATATGTATGGCGGATGGTGTTCTGACATGTTGTCACGAATGACCTTGAACTCCAGACCCTTCTGTCCCAAGGCAACACGAACCACCATGCCCAGGTTTATGCAATTCTAGAGACCGAGCCCAAGACACCACGCATGCTGGCAAAGCATCTTTTCAAATGTGCTATATCCTTATGCTCCTACAAATAATTTTATGACAAGTGAAAATAGCTTGAACAGAACTTCATGCACAAGCACATTATATTTTAATACTTTGGTCTGGAATTGGTTTTTCTACAAATGCATCCACTGAAATGAAGACAGTGAGGCACATGGCTTACAGTACCCTTAAAAGCCCCAAGCCATCTTTAAAAGTGGTGCATGTGTGACACACGCAGCAAATAGATATGAATAAACGTAATTAAAACAGCAACCATAGGAGGTACCTCCTACCATGCCTAGTGACCTGATTTACATTTCCTGAGGCCTAAGTGGTAGTTGAGACTCAATTTCTACAGTCTTCTGACTTCCACAAACGTGCTGTGACATGCATACATGTGTGTGCACGTGCACATAAAATAAATAAATATAATTTAAAAAATAGTTTAAAGTGAAGTGGACAGAAATGTTGAAGGTAGGCTGCTAACTTGTAGACCCATGGAACACCCAGGCTCAGAAGTCCAGAAAAGAGACTATGACAATTGTGCAACTGTTCACAACCTAGCTCGCTCCCTCCTTAAAGCCACTGTTCTTTTTGGAGCCCTGGCACAAGTAAGTGTATTCCATCGAAAGCTCAAAATGTGAAAAGCAAAGACACGAGATCTGTTCAATGATGGCATAATTAGCTCTTCATCTAGGTCTCATCACGTCCCTCCAGCCAGGCTGCCGCTGTTGTAAGCCACCACTGACACTTCGGGAGCAGTTAGACCCAGCTGTAACTGCTTTTTCACATCCTTATTCGTTCTGTACATAGACTCTTTTCCCACATGTTAAATGTGTACAAGCTGGAAATAAATGGTACCTGATTGAAGGGGGCCCGGGGCCCATCACCTAGCAGAGGTGCTTTCTGCTGCTGGAATGGTATTGGGCCTTGAGATGGATGTGGCCCTCTTGCTGGGTTCTGCTGTCCCTGAGGTCCAGGGGGTCCTTGCATGCCACCCTGGGGTGGAGGTCCCAAAGAGCCTTGAGGTGGCCCCTGCTGCCCTTGAGAACCTGAGGGCCCTCGCAGTTCCTGTGGAGGACCCAACATTGATCCCTGTGGTGGAGGCCCCTGTAGGCCCCGAATCTCCTGGGGACCTCTCATTTCCTGAGGGCCATGGCCCAACAATCCACTTGGAGGATGAGGTCCTCTCATCTCTTGCGGTGGGTGGCCAATCATTATCCCTTGAGGAGCAGGACCCTGATTCTCCCGAGGTCCTGGAGGCCCCTGCATTCCTCTTGGATTCAGTCCCATAAGAGGTCCCTGAGACACCGGACCTTGGATTCCTTGAGACCCTGGTCCACCCTGCATCCCGTGAGGATGAGGAGGGCCTTGCATTCCTCTGGGACCAGGCGGCCCCTGCATTCCTTGAGTACCAGGAGGCCCCTGTGGGCCCATGTGGCCCTGAGGAGCAGGTGGACCTTGGGGGCCGATGTGGCCCTGTGGTCCAGGTGGCCCCTGAGGACCCATATGACCCTGAGGACCAGAGCTACCTTGAGGTCCAGGTGGCCCCTGAGGGCCCAGAGGGCCATGGGGTCCAGGGTGCCTCTGCATTCCTTGTGGGCCGTGCATGTCCTGAGGGCGTGGCAGGCCCTGGGGAGGGCCCTGGGGCCCCTGTGGTCCCATGAAGCCTTGTGGTCCTCCACCTCCTGGATGCAATGGAGGGCCTTGTGGTCCCATTTGTCCCTGGGGTCCAGGAGCTCTGAACTGGCCCTGTGGACCTGGAGGCCCCATTTGAGCTACCATTGGTATCTGCTGAGATGGATGAGGCTGCTGAAAACCTTGAGGAATTTGAGATATTGGACCTTGACCAGAAAAGGGCTGAGGTCCGAGGAGAGGGGTGCCAGATGAGGGAGGAGGCTGGATCTGATCAGCCTGCTTCTGTGCAAGCCGTTCAATTTTAAGTTGCTGAAAAAAAAAGAAAAATCAGTGTATTGAATAAATAAAATAAACTAGAGCCTTCAAAGACTGCTATGTTGCTTTCTGACATCCATATGAACATAAGTACATGCACACACACGTACTCTAAATAAGAAAGTATCATTTAAAAACAACAATAAAGGGGGGCAGCAAGGATATCAAAGATGCCAGCTCTGCTTTCTTAGTTCACACACCTCTAAAAGCTGTGGATTGGTATACTGTAATGTGGCCATTTCTTGTTCAATTTCTGCTTGTGTTTTTTTCTTCTCTTCTAATTTAATATCCTCTTTCCTGTCATTCAGGACCTCATTTGGAGCAGGAATTGGAACTTTATTTTGCATCCAGGCCTTAAAAAAGAAGAGAAAATTAAATGATACACAAGCATGAACATTATGATGGGTTGAAAAACATTCTCTAATGTCATCAATATACATGGCTGAACTGTCTTTACCTCTAAGGCCAATTCTTTGTGACATAAGAATAAGAGGGAGCAGGTATAACAGTAGTTGGAAATCAATAAAATTATGAAAGCTGAAAGTTATAGTTGGGTATTCAAAACAGATCATATAGCGATGGCTTGGTCCCAGGTGATAATGCCTCAGGGAGGAAGTGAACATTCCTCCCTGAACATAGGCCACAACATATTTTGCCTGCTGATTCTTTCTCTTCCCTCTGACAATGTAACTGATAAAAATGAGGCAATAGTAAAAGAAGGCATACAGAAAACTGATGTCAAGCTAGCATTTAACTTTACAGCAGCAAATAGGAAATATGTTAAAAAACAAGAACGTAAGAAGAAGGCACCAAAGGGCTAGGTGATATTATTCAAAGACATCTATTTGAGAGCATGAGTTAAAGGAACCATGCATAGTCTCTAAGTACAAGAACGAGGTGGCCACTGTTAGTGACTCACCTGCTGGAACTGAGCAGGAATGGGCTTTGCATATGGGACTTTCTTCTGAGGAACTTTTTTCTGATCCTTTTGCATTACTTCCTCCATTCCCCAATCCAAGCCTGGAATTGTCATTTCAATTTCATTTGATTCATCTTTCCCTGAAACCACAAAAAGAACTAGTTAGTCCCTTAAACAAAGGAACATATCCACTTAATAAACAAACTGTGGGAAGAATAATTTTTAAACATTAGTTTTAATCATTTTTATTCACAATTCTCAACATGAACATGTGAGCCTTTCAACACCATTTATTAACAAATTAATTTACCATGAAAATAAGACAGAGGTCTAGCATAATTTATATAATTAAATAGATAAACATAAATGTCCTTACCCATCTGTTCTTGCTCCATAGCTAATTTCAGTTGCTCTGGTATTCCCATCCCTGGGATCACTGCCAGGCTATTAGGTTCCAGGTCATCTACAAATAACAGTCCCATCATCAATAGAGTTTCATTGCATTCCCTACAAAACGATGCTTTATAAAAATAATATCACTAGACGCTGTAGCACATGCCTTTAATCACAGCATTCAGAAGACAGAGACAGGCAGATCTCCATAGACTATAGCAAGTTAAGTACGCCAGGAAAACAAAGTGAGACCCTGTCCCCAAAAACATACACACACCCATACCAAAACGATACCAAAAAAAGAAAAAAAGGTCATAGTGATAATGATTTAGAAATTAATGAAGTATAAAATTAAAACTAAAGCTGGGTGAGCTGGTGCAAGTCTTTAAACCTAGCACTTGGGAGGTAGAAGCAGGCAGATCTTTGAGTCCAAATAAAAAATTAAATTATGCGGTGTGAGGATTGAGAACAGAGCATCAAGCATGCTAGGTAAATACTGGATCACTTGGTTATATCCCTTGCCCCAAATTCGCTTGCACAAGCCTCCTCATACTTAACATTTATAATGAGGGCCAGAATGGTGGCGCACGCCTGTGATCCCCGTGCTCCGGGAGGCAGAAGCAGGCGGTTCTCTGAGTTTGAAGCCAGCCTAGTCTACAAAGGGAGTCCAGGACAGCCAAGGCTTCAAAGAGAAACCCTGTCTTGGAAAACCAAAAAGAAAAAAAAAATTATAATGAAATTAGCATGTGACTTCCAAAGGACAAATATGCAGATCTTACCATACTCTACTCCATCTTCAGACATGCCAGGTAAAAGGTTCAGATTATATCGATCTCGCATTTTATCACCTGGCCGGTTTCGAGTCCAGAATTTGCTGATGAAATGAATGGAATAATGGGAGAAAGAGGAGCACAGTGTCAGTGTTTTTTTCTCTAGGCACAATAGCGCACATCAAGTTTTCACAATATCATTCTTTTAAATATTTTAATTGTGGAAAGAGCATTTTAAATCAGAAGGTAAAGCAAAATTTAAAAAACCAAAATTAATTCCATCTCTTTAGAATATCTTTATGTCAATCACTACAAAAATGGCAGATTAGAAGCTGTAATTCAGTGAAGGAAAAGAACCAGGACAAGAAAGAATAGACTCAGGCTATATATGATGGGACTCCGTTGTAACCCTGGCACTCTGAAGGCAGATGCAGGAGGAGCAAGAGCTCAAAGTCATTTTCAACTACACAGCAAGCTGGAGTCTAGCTTGGATTACTTGACTCTTCTTTTTAAAAGACGGCAGGGAAATGAGTAGACTTAGAGAAAGAAAACAAAAACATCAGAAACACAAAGAGAATGGTAAAATGGCTGGAAAGTGCAGAGAAAGAAGGGGTAAGAAAGTAAAGAGAAAAATAAATAAGCTCAGGTGAGATGTATAAAAACTTCCATGAGACAAAACACCAGCCACACAGCTGCCACCTAGCTCTGGGCCATACTGCCGCCCAGCCTGGGTCAGCAGCAATTGCCAGGAGTACACTAACCCTTCCTGGGTGTGGCATCATTGCACAGTGAGTTGAACTGCAGTGTTGTGACCAGGGGATGATTGCATTATGGGTAGACACTCTAAAAACACAGCATTGATGTGGAGACTGCAGCACAGTGTGAGAACCTGAAGCTGAGATTCTCACTGAGCTCCCGAATGGAGAGCATCACCACAGCCACTGACTAGTCTGGCAACAACATGGAAACAGGAGACCTGTCCCCAATATGGCACAATGTAGCCAATAGATGCAAGTATTCCCACACTACTGAACACTGCACCTCCCCATCCATTTGGAAAAAATAAAAACAAAATAAAAAACACACCACAACAAATGTAAATATAAGCATGGGTACACTATCTATGCTCCCTACACACCTCAAACACAGAAATCCTAGTGTGGAAAGTATAATCTCCATGTATCAGAGAGGGTGACTGGCAGGTAGAGGTGAGCAGAATAAGGAATGTCTCAGACCAGGAACCTTCTACCAAAAGCTGAGTCAAACAGAAACTCTTTTGTGCTGTTGTTTTATAGACAAGATCTCCCTGTGTAGCTCTGGTTGGCTTGGCCTCAAACTCACAGGAGGCCTTTGCCTCCTGGAATGCTGGGATTACAGGTGTACCCCACCATAGGACTCTGATCAGGAGGGATCTAACCTGTTTGAGACCAGCAGCAGCTCTCTCCACCTGTACAGCCAGCTATAAAAACCCCAAAGGGTAGGGGAACCACAGCCAACCCAGTTAGGAAGGATAATGACTGATGTTACATTATGTCCCATTTCCTTTTATTTATTCATTTTGGTGGAAGATAATCACTTGATTCTTATTAACACACAAATAAGTAATACTTTTTAATAGGCCACTCAAACACCTGCCCAACCCTAATTTCTACAGACCTGTGGTGGTTTGAATAAGATATGACTCCCACAGGCTCTGGCATGTGAACACTTGGTTCTTGGGCAGCACTATTTGGGAAGTTCAGGTGGTGTGGTCTTGCTGGAAGAAGCATGTCACTGGAGCTTACGCAGGCCTACTTCCTATTCCCTACTGAGGCAAGCTCTGCTGCATGCTTGCAGTGGAGGGTGTGATCTTTCATGTCCTCCCCGGCCATAAGCCTACCACTTGCTGCCATGGCTCTGACCTGCCATGATGTACTCCTGTCCTTCTGAAACTGTAAGCAAAGTGAATTTTGTCTTCATTTAAGTTCCCTTCGCTGTGCTGTTCTGTCATAGAAACAGGAAGGTAACTAATTAATGCAAGATCTCAGATTCTCAATGAAATTCTCTCACTAGCAATCCTGAGATCCAGAACAGCATGGAATGAAATATTTCAAGCCTGAAAATAAACTCCACGCCAAATTAAAGAACACATTAAGTGAATACATATCTATCGTGAATAGCTTCAGATGGCAGTAACACAAACCTAGACATACCTGGGAAGAAACAACCTCAAATGAAGACTTGCGTCTATCAGAGTGGCCTGTAAACACTGGGAGCATTTTCTTGATTACTAATGTAGAAGGCCTGGCCCATTGTGTGCAGTACCATCCTTAGGCAATTGGGCCTGGGCTATATAATAAAGGAGTTGAACATGAACCTGAGAGCAAGAAAGTGGGCAGTGTGCTCTATGGTCTGTGCTCCCAGTCCCTGGCCTGACTTTCCAAGGACTGGAGTGTGATCCAATAGCTGACAGACGAAATAAACCCTTTCTTACACAAGCTGCTTTCAGTGTGGTGCTTATCACAGCAACAGAAAAGCAAACTAGGACAATGTCCAAACAATGTTTCATCCCAGTAATGTAAATCAATTCAATATATAAAAATCAATAAATGCATGATCATCAATAGATATGGAAAAGACATCTGACAAAGTTCAATATCACTTCATGGTAAAAGCCCTGAAGAAAATAGGAGTAGAAGGAATGCTATATTTCCCAATTTAACAAAGACTATGAGACAACTAAAAATATTTCTCATAAATCTAGAAAGAGACCAGGATACCCATTCTCTCCTTATTTATTCAAAGAATGCTCAAAGTCTTAGCTAAAACATTAGACTAGAGAATGATATATAAGGGACAGAAATAAAAAAAGAAGTCCAATTACTTCTTTTGGCTGATGACATGATCCTGTAGTTAAAAGATGCCTAAAGACTCTACCAGGAAAATCTTAAGCTAGTTACTTTTTTCTTTTTTTGTTAAAATTTATTATTTTTATTTATTACAATTTACTCACTTTGTATCCCAGCTGTAGCCTCCTCCCTTGTCCCCTCTTTCTTCTCCTCCCATGCCCCTCCCCCAGTCCACTGATAGGGGAGGTCCTCCTCCCCTTCTATCTGACTATCAGGTCTCATCAGAACTGGCTGCATTGTCTTCCTCTGTGGCCTGGTAAGGCTGCTCCCCCCTCAGGGGGAGGTGATCAAAGAGCCAGCCACTGAGTTCATGTCAGAGACAGCCACTGTACCCATTACTAGGGAACCCACTTGGACATTGAGCTATCATGGGCTACTTCTGTGCAAGGGTTCTGGGTTATCTCCATGAATGGGCCTTGGAGTATCAGTCTTAGAAAAGATGTCTGGGCCTAGATTTTTTGGTTCTGTTGCTCTCCTTGTGGAGTTCCTGTCCCCTCCAAATCTTTCTATTTCCCCCTTCTTTCATAAGATTTCCTGCACTCTGCACAAAGTTTGGCTACTAGTCTCAGCATATGCTTCAATACCCGACTGGGTAGAGTAATACAAAGCAATCTTCAAAAGTAGTAGCATTTCTAATGGCCTGAATACTCAACCAATACTGAACTTTCTGAGAAAGAACCAACCAACCCCTCCAAAAATCAGCAACAAACATTACAACAGCTTCAAAAAATTAAAAAGAACAGGCCTAGTAGTCCATAGCTGTAATCCAAGTTCCTAGGAGATGAGGCAGCAGAATTAAAAGTTTAAGGTATTCTGGACTACATAGTGAGTTCAAAACCAGCCTAGGATACATGAAACTCTGTTTTTTTTAAAAAAAGAAAATTAAGCAAAGAGATGAAAATATCTCTACAATAAAAACTTTAAGACACCAAATAAAGAAACTAAAAAACAGCAGATGGAAATTCCTACTTCAGTGGATTGATAGAATTAATACGACAATGCCAAAAACGATTTGCAGATTCAACCCAATCCCCTCAAAATTCCAATGATTCTCTACATAGAACTCGAAAGGGTAAAAAGATTCTAAAACCCACCTGTAAACAACAATAAAAAAAACAAAACAATTATTAAAAAAATTTAGCCAAATTAATCCTTAACAGAAAGACCAATACTGGAAGTATTTAACACTTGGTCTCAAATTATACTACAGGCTGATTGTTAACAAAGCGGCACGGCACTGGTACAAAAATCAACATTTAGGTCAGTACAATAGAAGAGAGAGCTCAGAGGTAAATCAACAGGTCACATCCATTTAATTTTTTGACTAAAGTGCAAAAAATATACCCCAGGAAAATGAAAACCTTTCAGCACACAGTGCTGGGAAAACTAGATACACACATTTAGAAGAAATGGGGCAGGGAAGTAGAGGAGAACAGCTAAGAACAAAGATTATTCACATGTAAACATGACTAAGAAGCCCATTCCTTTGCATGCTAACTGCCCTTCCTAAATAAGTGTCTCCTACAAAAATGTTTCTAAAAAATAATTTGAAATATAAAACAATATATATTAAATGAATGCATATAATATCTATTTCCTACTAACCCCTGAGTATAGAAATGTCTTGCTATTTTCAGTAGGGTCTTACCTAGTGTGGTCATTTGATCCTGAGCAGAGAATATGTCCAAGAGGATGCCACGCCAAACTCCAGATCATTCCTTCATGGGCCATCTCCATCCCACCTACTTCCTTCTCAACCCTGCAAACAGGACCAGCAAAAGAAATGAACCAAAATTACCATAAGAGCAAAATCAAAGCAAAAGAACACCAAAAACATGGAAATAAAACAAACGGATATTTTCTTTTAGTATGAAAAAAGAGATATCAACATCTTTTACTTTGAATCTTGTCACGGCCATGTGTTAATTAATTTTTCATGAGTAGTTTCAGTCAAACATAAAAGAATTAAAGGTCTACAAAGGTTCCGGAACAGTCAGGGATACATAGAGAGACATTGTCTCAAAAAGGAAAAAGTAAAAAAAAAGTTTCACAAAGTATTTCAACTAAGGACTCTATTTCATTCTTCCATAATTTCTATATCCAAAACACTAGTACTATCTCGCTAGATTTACAAAATTTAAAACTGCAGGACAGTCTCTGATATGGACACATTTCCATAGAAAAATGCAAAATTTTATCGTATTTATATACATTTGAGAAATCTTTTCATAAAACATACTCCTCCTTGCAGCCATTTTATAGTCATTACAGAACTATAAAAGATACAGTTGCATGATTTGGAGGCCAGCTCAAAACAGATTTTTATTTAAATTTAATTTATTAATATGTGTATGCTATGTGTGTATGTGATCTGTGATGTGTCTGTGAATGTGTTATGTGTGATGTGTATACATGTGTGGTGGGTGTGATGTGGGTGTTTGATGTGTTTATGTGGTGTGTGGTTTGTGTGTATGTGATGTGTGGGGTGTGGGGTGTGTGATGTGTGGTTTGTGAGTATGTGATGTGTGGGGTGTGTGATGTGTTGGGTGTGTGTGGTGTGTGTGGGGTGTGTGATGTGTGGGAGGTATGGGGTGTGTGATGTGTGGGGTGTGTGATGTGTGTGGTATGTGATGTGGGGTGTGTGGGGTGTGTGATGTGTGGGAGGTATGGGGTGTGTGTGAGGTGTGTGTGTGGGGTGTGTGATGTGTGTATATGTGTGGCGGGTGTGATGTGTGTGGTTTGCGTGTATGTGATGTGTGGGGTGTGTGATGTGTGTGTGGTTTGCGTGTATGTGATGTGTGGGGTGTGTGATGTGTGTGCATGCACACACTTTGGGACACAACTCAGGCTGCCAGGCTTGCACAGTAAGTGCTTTTACCTGCTGAGCCACCTCACTAGCCCAAGATCATTCATCTTGATCTGAGTTTCTTAAACCCAAATCTGCCTTTAAGGACCTTGTCTTCATATGTGGAGAAGCTGAAGTCCTAAGCAGTGGCCATGTACATGTGTCTCTAAAGAAAACTCCAATGGAGTCAGTCTCCAGCCACCAATTTCCCTAGCTCAGGCTCCAAATACAAGAGAGCCTGGACATCTCTGGTGGCATACCATGTGGGAATGTGTGTACACACAAACACTTTCATTTTTCTACACAGTAAATGGTACATACCCAACATGCCAGAATAGCAACGACCCATCAGATCCTCCACTAGCAAAAAGTCCTTCATGAACAGGATGCCAAGCTACAGCTGTAAAACAAAAACACAGAGACAGATGAATGATTACAGTGTGAGATGGCTTCAGGTTAAAGGTCACCAAAATGAGAAGCACATCACAGCCACTGACCTGTGGCTTCCTTCTTGTGACCTCGAAACACTTGAAGCTCTTCTTTCAGGTTTCGGATATCAAAAAGCTTACAGAGATGATCACGAGATGCTGTGAGGAGCCAATTGCCATTGAGGTTTAATTTCACTTCCATCACTGTATTTTTATGGGCATGACTAGAAACAAAGCACCAAGAGTATAACATGTCAGGATGCAAAACAAGCATCACTTAATATAAATGGTCCTTTTTGTTGAAAGCACATAGATGAAGATGGTAAGAGGTATGGCCTGCTAGTAATAACCCATGAATCTAAAACTAGATAGGACCACATTTAAAACTATATTTGAAAATCCCTCTTAGGGGCCTGGAGAGATGGCTCAGCAGTTAAGACCACTGACTGCTCTTCCTGAGAACCTAGGTACAATTCTCAGCCCACATGGCAGCTCATAACTGTCTATAACTCTAAGATCTGACAGCCTCACACAGACAGACATGCAGGTAAAACACCAATGCATATAAAATAAAAACTAAATAAATTATTTAAAAAAGGAAAAGAAAAAGAAAGCCCTTGTTAGTGCCAGGCAGGGTGGCACACAGCTTTAATACCAGCAAAGGAGACAGAGGCAAGGCACCTCTGTGAGTTCATGGCCAGGATGGTCTACAAAGGTTCCAGAACAGCCAGGAATACATAGAGAGACACTGTCTCAAAAAGGAAAAAGTAAAAAAAGACAAAAAGAATCAGGAAGAAAATAAACAAGACCATCTCTGTGGATGATAGAAATAAAGTCCAATATTTAAAAACAGCTATCAAAATCCAGCTAAAAGAACAAGGGGCTTCTTTTTCTTCGGGAAAACACCAAATGGCTGATGATGCTGGTGCAGCAGGAGGGCCCCAAGGACCTGAGGACCCAGGATTAGGAGGCCTCAGTGGCCTTCTCGAAGGAGGTCTTAGGGGTGAAGAGGTCTTAGGAGCCAAAGCCGAGGCCAAGGGGCTTGTGGAGGTAAAGCCGAAGACAAGGATTAGATCCCTGTCACTAAGCTGGGCTGCCTGGTTAAGGACACGAAGATAAAGTCTTTGGAGAAGATCTACCTGTTCTCTTTGTCCATTAAGGAATCTGAGATTACTGACTTTTTCCTGGGTGCATCCCTAAAGGATGAGGTTCTAAAATTCATGCCAGTGTAGAAGCAGACACAGGCTGGCCAGCGGACCAGGTTCAAGGCTTCTGTTGCTATTGGGGACTACAACAGTCACGTAGTCTTGATGTTACATGCTCCAAGAAGATAGCCACTGCCATCCGAGGAGCCATCATCTTGGCCAAGCTTTCCATCGTCCCTGTGTGGAGAGGCTATTGGGGCAACGAGACTGGCAAGGCCCACACTGTTCTGCGCAAGGTGCCAGGCCGCTGTGGCTGTCTGTTTTATCCCTGCTCCCAGGGGCACTGGCCATGTCTCTGCTCCTGTGTCTAAGAAGCTACTAATGATGGCCAGTATTGAAGACTGCTACACATCAGCCAGGAGCTACACTGCCACCCTGGGCAACTTTGGCAAGGCTACCTTTGATGCCATCTCTAGGACATACAGCTACCTGACATCTAGAAAGAGACTGTGTTCACCAAGTCTCCTCATCAGGAATTCACTGATCATCTAGTGAAAAATCACACCAGAGTCTCTGTTCAGAGGACCCACGCTCTAGCTGTGGCTACCACATAAGGGTTTTTATACAAGGAAAATAAGGTGAATTAAATCTGGAAAAAAAAAAAAAAAGAACAATGGGATTCTGTTGGGCAGAAAGGCCCATCTAAAAAAAGGGAAGTACTTAGAATATACAAGCTGATAATCAAGTTCATCAGATTTGAAAAATTCAATGATGTTTTTCTCAGTAAGAGACAGTATGGCTAGGTATGGTGGTGCACACCTGTAATCCCAGTATTCTGGAAGGCATAGGCAGGTGGATCTCTGTGAGTTTGAGGCCATGCTGGTCTACGAAGTGAGTCCAGGACAGCCAAGGCTACACAAAGAAACCCTATCTCAAAAAACAAAACAAAGCAACAACAACCAAAAAAAGACAGAGCACGGAAGCAGGGACAAGTTTAGACATGGCATGAGGGGTAATTTAAACTAAAGACAATGCTTTCTCCCAGGGCCTGAATAATGCTCACATCCAAGGGCTCATAGGTACCGTGTGGTAGCCTTGCCTTAACCAATTTGAGCTGTGCATGTTTCGTTTCCAATTAGGGACAGGATATGGCAGCTATAGGCCCCCACAGAACACACTCATGTAGCTGTAAATAATTACAAATAATGCCAATTAAAAAAACCAAACACAGCTACATAAGCAAGCAGGTCTCCTTGAGGGAGAGGAGGGGCAGAGACAGAGAGGAGGACAAGATAGGGAGGCAGGTAGGGATAGGGAGGAAAAGAGAAAAGAGAGAGTGAAGAAAGGAAAGAAAGAAGGGAGGAGAGGCAGAGGGGGAAGAGAGGGAGAGGGAAGAGGGAAAGGAAAAAAGAGAGGAGAAAAGGGGAGGGAGAAAAAAGAAGAGGGGGAGAAAGAGTGACAGAGAAAGTGGAGAGGGAAAGGGGAGAAGGCAAGAGATGGGAGAGGAAGGACGGGAGATAAAAGAGAGAAGTGGCGGCAGGGGAAGGAGAGGTAGGGCCGTACAGGAGAGGTGGGAGAGGGGAGAAGAGAACTGGCACAAAAACGGAGGAGTCTTTATAATTAGATGATAAGCTAGGACAGGCTGGACCATGGCTAGGAAGAGGCTTAGATACCAAAACCATACATGCCACATGCCAGGTATTCTGGGGAGACATGGAGACATCATCTCCATCCCATCTTCCTGCAATCCTGTACGATAACCCAGGTACAATTTAGGTCTGTGGCAGAACAAATATCTGCTTTCATGAAAAATTTAGAGAGAAGTCACAATTAAACATAACTAAACAAATTAATCATAACATATCCAAAGATTGAAGTTTGTCTGTGTCCAAACCACTTTTTTTTTTTTTAAGGGAAACAGAAGAGAAAGCTAGAAACTACGTAATGCAGGCTGCCTTTGGTCCCTCCTCTTCCAGGGAACACAGAGAGGTTCCTATCACTTACAGTGTTGCAAGACTCTGCCCAGTCTTGGGATCCCAGAACTTGATTGGCTGTTGGCTATCTTTACTTCCTGAAACGACTAACCCTTTGGTTGGATGCCAGTCTACACACTTCACATCAGCACCATGACCTGTTGGGAAACAAGTCAGAATAAGAACCTCATTGGTCATATGCGCAGCAGGTGGGGCTCCGTTCTACATGACACCAGCAGAGAAGCCGAGCAAACGATCTGGTCTTAGCGCCTGACATAAACTTCCTGAAAGCTCTGACTGGAAGTCTGCTGGACCCAGGGCCAACTCCCCTCCGATGCTGAAACTCTTAGGGCCAGCTTTCTCCTCTGTGAACTAAGTGCATCTTGCTCACCTACCTGCTGCAGGTCAGCCAAGGCTTTTTGGAAGATGGTTTTTTAAAAAGCTTTTAATGCTATTCCTGATTATTTTACTTCTAAGAGTCAACCTGTACTGTTCACTTCAGTATTCCTTCTTCATGGTAGTCCAGTTAGAGCACAAATCCTAAATCCAGGTTTAGACATCATGGGTTTTTTAACAGAAAGACAGTAACAGCAGTCTAGTTTTTTCCCCCTGTTATTTACTGAAGTATAGGAGGAAAAATTTTGTCGGATTCACACATTAAGTTAATATGTAACAAAGAATTAAGTTACTAAAAATTGCAAATGTAAAAGATCAAAATGAACAAAGCAATGTTTCCAGTTTTTGAAAGGCTGGATATTACACAGGGTCAAGAGAATTTGGGGGGTAAATGCACTAAAAGGTAGGTGAAGGCTGAGAACTTTTCAGAGTCCTCCTTTACCTGAAGCAAATTTCGGTCTTAGAAATTTCATGTGAGAAGTGAAAAGGAGGAATGAACAAAGATAAAAAGAATTGATAAAGAAGGGAAAGATGGTTTTAAGACATTGAAGTTACCTATATTCATTCAGAAGGCAAAATTTTTTTTTATCATGTATATCTACATATATGGATTTGAGCTCATCTCCGACCAGTTCTCCCTCTTCCCCTACCCTGAAGAAGGCCAAGATCCTGTGATCTCATAATCCCATGCCATAAGGATGTTCAAGAGGATTTCTCTAAAGGATATGTTGATGCAGTTTGTTTTTAAATAATTTTAAATAGGGTTCAGGTATATTCTGAAAGAACTGGCATACAGCAGCACAGTCTTCAAGGAGTATGGTCCTATAGGTGATTCAATGGCACGACAAAATGCTCATAATACTAAGCTTACTTTCGTTTAAATCAATATACGCTCCCACCGTAAAAGGTAACACAAGAATGTCCTAAGGGCCTACATGCATACCATGGTGTAAGAAAACAGAAGTATAGGCACCACACTGAAAAGGGAGCCTTCCTTCTCTTAAGTATTTTCTATTATTTTCTAACAATGAACAGATTTTACAACTGAGGAAAGAGCTCTGCAGTTATACTTTGAATCTTATTAAGAAAAACAAGTAAGGACCTAAAGTATTCCATCCTTGGAATCCACATAGTGGAAAGAAACAATTCCCCTAAGTTGTCATCTGACCTTTACAGATGCATCATGTACACTGCACTCTTTCCCAGCCTATACACACAAAATAATTACAAATATAATTTTTAAAAAGAAAGTAAAGAAGGACTAGTGTGTCTAAGCATGGTGGTGTGCGTCCAGAGTCTTGGCACTTGGCAGGTGGAGGCACAAAAATGAGGAGCTCAGGGGCAACCTCAGCTGCACAAGTTAGAAGATAGCCTGTGCTAAATGAGACCGTGTCTCAAAACAGCTGGGCTGGGGCTGAGCACAGTGGCATAAGCCTTTAATCCCAGGCAGAGGCAGGCTACCCTGCTCTACAGAGAATCCCAGGCTATCCAGGGATACATAATGAGATGCTATCCCAAACCAAACCAAACAGGGTGGGAGAGACGGCTTCTTGGTAAAGCATGAGGGCCTGAGTTCAAATCCCCAGCACTCACATAAAAGCAAGGGTAACAGTGTCCAACTGTGATTCTAATTCAGGTAGTGAGAGATCCATCCTAGAAAACTGGCTGGCCAGTTAATCTAGCAAGAAGGGTGAGATCCAGGCTCAACCCTGTCTCAAGAAATATGATGGAAAAGTGGATGCAAAACGAGAATCCAACATCAGCCTCTCAGCCCCACATGAGCCCCTGTGGGCAAGTGAGCCCCCATGGATGAGAGTACCCCCCCCCCACAGAAAAAGAACCGGGAACAACGAACACATGTGGTCCTCCTACCCTGCCTGGTGAGACCACCAAAAGTTTGCTCAGGGAATAGAAAACCTAGGGGTCATTTTCATCTAAAAATATTACACACGGCCATGTATATGCATGGATCTTAACCAAGCAAATAGAAGTTATTGCATAAGCAATGTGCTCTTAACCAGTGAGCCATAATCTCCTTGGTTCCTACTGTTAATTTTTTAAAACAATCTGTAATAAAAACATAATATATTCATGTATAGTATTCATCTAAGCAAATAATATACCATGTGCTGAGTCATCATCTCATATGAAAAAATTAAACATTCTACAGCACAATGTGGCAGAGCAAGGAACAAGTATCCCTGAATGTATCTCTGGACCTCTGCTGGTCCTGTAGCTTCCACCTTCCAGTGCTGGGATTGCAGGGGTGCAGCACCACCTCAGCCTACCCAGAGCTCTGTGGACAAGCAAGCATGCTGCAGCGGTGTAGCCCAGCCACAGGGCTTGTGCTCTTAAGCACTGTTATTTCTTACATATGAAGATGAGTTTAAAAGCTACACGGGGAGGCACAGCTTTCATTCCAACACTCAGGAGGCCCTGGCCCATGGATCTCTGAGTTCCTGGACAGCCTGGTCTACATAGTGAGTTCCAGGTTAGCCAGGGCTATATAGAGAGAAGAGATAAACAAGAATGAAAAAAAAAAAAAGCCTCACAAAGACCAATATTTGCCTCCCTGTCCAGGTCTATATGCATCTATCTGAAGGGAGCCAGGCAGACAAGAATTAGAATGGGAAAGATAATTCATCCTTCACCGTATGTTACATCTGAGGCATATGCATATAACTGTTTCGTTTTAAATAATTTTAATTACCTCTTTTCTTTACTGTTTTCATTTTTCTTCTATTTCTTTTTTTTCCCCTCCTCCAAGACAGGGTTTCTTTATGTAGCCCTTGGCTGTCTTGGAACTCACTCTGTAGACCATTTGGCTCGAACTCAAAAAGATCTGCCTGTCTCTGCCTCCCAAGACAGCCACGGCTACACAAAGAAAGCCTGTCTTGAAGAAAACAAAAACAAAAGAACCCACATTTTTAGAGCGCACTTACGTGCTTTATTTTTGTGTATTCATGTGTGTGTACTGGGGCTCTAAGCTGCATGTGAGGGTGTAAAGGAGATGCCTCTATCAGTCCACACCTCACTGTTTTCTGAGGCAGGGTCTCTCACTGATCTCAAGCTTGCCCTCTCAGCTACAGTAGTAGGCTAATCAGTGAGTCCTCAGAAATTACCTTTGAACCCTACAGTGCTGGAGCTGTAAGTGCATGGCACCACACCCAGCTTCTTCCAAACTCAGGTCTGCATAGTACAAGATCTTCACCCTCTAAGCCATCTCCCCAGCCCCACTACACTTAGAGTCCAAATACATTGGGCTGGAGAGATGAGCACTGGTCGCTCTGCTAGTCCAGAGGACCTAGCTTTAATTTGGAGTAACCACACAGTGGCTCACAGTATTCTGCAGCCACAGTTCCAGGGATCCAATGCCCTCTCTTGTTCTTTATGAGTATCAGACATGAATGCGGTACATAAACATACATGCAAACCATACATGCACATAAAGTGATAATTTTAAAAATAAAAGAAAACACGTACAGCCTAACATTTGTTGCCTAAACAGACACAAACAATTGGGTCTGGGAAAGGCGGTGGGGAGGTGCACACACTAGAGAACACAAACAAGGCCACACATGGTGGCCACCATGCTTGTAATCCCACCTGCAATCCCAGCACTCTGAAGGCTAAAGCAGGAGGATCTTGAGTTCAAAAACAGCTGGGTTACATATTTAGTTCCAGGAAACAAAACTAAAGAAAACATAAACCTGCTCAAGAATGCATAAAACATGTAGAAAATGAATATAAACTTAGTTGGGCTAAGTGGTACAGCACTTGCCTAGAAGGAACACCACACATAAACACACGCTCAAACACAAAAATATCTAAGACTCCAATATTAATTGCCTATAAGAGCAAGTCAGTAATATGGAGAGCAGACTGTTCACTGTGTAAATTGAATATCTCTAACCCAATATCTAAAATTGTTTATGTATCAGCATACCACAAGTACCAAATTCCATATTATGAAACATGGTTTTCTGAATTAAATCGCTAAAAATACTGTATACAATTACTACCATGTTATGTGTAGAACAATTTTATGTTTAGATTTGGGTTATGAGCCCTCAGATCACTCATTATGCAAATGCAAGTTAACTCAGTCTGTACATTACTTTGTGAATGTCCAATACTGAGGGAGAAAATGTCATTTAAAAAGCCTACTAAATTTACTAAGTAACAGTGGATCACCCCTGGAAAAAAGTATGAAATCTTTAAAAGAAGCATATACTGTTTTTATATATTTTAAGGTTTTTCTTAATCTATGTATAATATGTACCCAGATGCCTGAGGAAGTCAGAGGGGTATCAGATGCCCTAGAGCTGGAGTCAAAGGTTGTGAGCTATTATGTTGGGAACACAAAACCTCCTTAAAAGCACTACACTCTTAACCACTCAACACACACACAATCTGTTTTGTTTCTTGAGACAGGGTCTCTCTCTGGGTAGCCTTGGCTGTCCTGGAACTCAGTCTGTAGAACAGGCTGACCTCAAATTCAGAGATCTGCCTGCTTTTGCCTCCATAGTGCATTCTTTGTTTAAATGACTGCTGGGTGGGATTAAAGGTGAACACTACCATTTTTATATTTTTAAACAAAAGAGGGGGTGGCAAAGGTAGGAAAAATAAACTAGGCTGTCTCAGAAGCAAACTGACATGAAAGTACCCAAGTACCACTCCAGGGACCATGTGCACAACCATTTCCACTTCCTTCTTCAGAATAAAATGTTGCTAACTTTCCACTTCACAACAAATGGAATGGCTTAGCAGTAGGGGTGCTTAGCCCGAAGCCTGATGACGTGGAACCCACATGTAGAAAAAAGAACTTATTCCTGTAAATTGTCATTTGTCCTCCACATGTGTTCGTGGGCATGCACAGACATACACACAGTAAGTGATGTGAAAAGCAGCAGCAAATGACTTACCACAAATTTATCCTACAATCATGTACAGCAGCACATACCGTAAGTTCTATTTGGGAGGCTGAAGCAGAAGAACCACTTGAGTTCAAAAATTCAAAGTCTCTACAATTCTATCTCAAAAAAGGAGTTCTCAGACCCCACAAAAACACTTTTATATGTCGAATACTGTATCAAAAGCACTGTTCATAATAGCAAAAATAGGACACAAATTTTTAGAAGTAGAATGTTAAGATTTGTCATAGTTCCCAAATTTAAAAATCATATCAGCACTAAAATGAAAGCTTTTAGAAACAAAGAAAAAGGCTCATGAAAACAAGCAATGGACCAGATATGGATCAGAAGGTCAAAATGCTTATTTGCAGTACAAGCCTGATGACCTGAAAGAAATTCTCAGAACACATGGAGAAAGAGAGAACCAATTACAAAAAGTTGTCCTTTGACCTTTACATATACTGTGGCACATTCACACTTACACCCATACACACACACAGTAAGAAGAAGAATGTTTGCCTAATTTAATAAAGGCAAACAAGGCACTCATAAACTACAAATGTTATGGGATGATTATAAGAGTGACCTTGGTTACATAAGTGTAGATGAACACTCAGGAGGCAGAGGCAGGCAGATCTGTGACTTAGAAGCCAGCTTGCTCTACATAGTGAGTTATAGGACAGCCAGGGGTTATGTAGAGAGATAAACGTAAATAAATAAACAACAGTAAGAAAATATTATATTGGTACAGTGTGATGTTCGGGTTTTACAACTAAATAATACTGGGTAAATTTTCTTGGTATGATTTTAATGTAAGAAACCGTGTGTGATGGCTCATACCTGTTATCCCAGTACTTGAGAGGCTGAGGCAGGAGGATCATGAGAAAACACTTTGGGCTATTTAGAAAGACTGTGGAGTGGGGGATGGTGTTGGAAAAAGAAAGTAAGAGAGCAAAGGAGGAAGAGTCACCACTGTGTCACTCATTTAGGTAGCACTCTTGGTACCGGGTTCCAAACGTGAAGTCACTCGGCCAGCCAACACTGCTGGCACCAAGTTCCATATTAGCAACAGCTGTGCATGGCGCTGCCCAGAACTGCATTAGGCTCCTCTGTAACAGAGGGACAGCAGACTAGAACAATTCAGGAAAAATGAACTCTTGTTGGCAGCCTTTGGTATTACTAATCCTGTAGTAGAAACTGTGTGCCTGCAGAAGCAGAGCAGGCATCATGTTCAAAGATGGCTGCCAGCCAATGGTGGCACACGCCTTCAGTTCCAGCACTTGGGGGCAGAGGCAGGTGGTTCACGGCCAGTCTGGTCTACAGAGTGAGTTCGAGGACAGCTAGGGCTACAGAGAAAACATTTCAAAAAAAAAAAAAAAAAAAAACACAACAAAAACGATTTTTACTGTACGCATCATGCCTGAACTGACAAGGCCACCTACATATAAATCAGTGAGTGGTTGGTTATTAAGGGAAATCAAGGTAAACTCTAGTAAAACAACTTTTGAAATTAAAGCAAAATATGGTCTTCTGGTGCTGACACTTTCTGTATATGGGGTACAGTGTTATGTTTGTCAAAATGGATATTACCTGATGTGAATCACACTACAGTAAGCCAAACTTTAAATAAATATAGGCAGACCAGCAAGATGGCTCAGTGCGCAAAGGTGCTTGCCACAAAACTCAAAGAGCAGAATTTGATCCCTGCGACTCACATGAGGAAAGAGATCTGACTCCTGACTCCTAACAAGCCTCTGCACATACTCACACCACACTTCCGATCCTAAGTAAACATACAGGCAGAGAAGCAAGGTGCAATATGGTCCCAGGTGTCCCAGAATTATGGTTTAATTAGCAACAATCTTTTTAGAGTAGAGTGACTGCATGGAAATTTAAAGAGTATTACTCAGGTTGGGCATGGTGGTTCACACTTTTAATCCCAGCACTTGGAAGGTTGAGACAGATGATCTCTGTTAGTTCAAGGCCAGCCTGGTCTACGGAGTGAGTTCCAAGACAGAGATACAGAGAAATCCTGTCCCAGAAAACCAAAATACAAAACAAAAGAATATTACTCTTCTGTAACATTTAAGTTTCCAGTCATAGGCTTCTCACCTTTATTCCACAGTCAAGGGAATGTAATTCAATTATCTCCATTTGCCAAAACAGCTAAGCAGACCTGTGAGGCCAGAAAATGAGCTTCAGTCCTCAGTAGGAACCTCAAACTTAAAGCAGATGACTCAATTTCAAGAATACTTGTGAACTGGCAAGACACCAAAGTGAACAGCAATAGAGGGAGACACGGGACGTTGACCCCTGGCTTACACACACACACACACACACCACTCATTTAAAAGAAACTTGACTGTTTATTCCCTTCTTCCTTTTTTGAAACAGGGTCTCCCTAAGTAGACCAGCTGACCTCAAACTAACAGAGATCCTCCTGCTTCTACGTCCTGAGTGCTGGGATTAAAGTCGTGTGCCATCACGTCTAGCAGGAATATTTTATTTTTGAAAGAACAAAATTTCAGAAATAATTCAACACTCTTTATATCCCAAACACAAATCCTAAAAAATATAGCATTTGCAATATTATAGGAATTAATACTAACTTGATGTAAAGTTTAGCGGGACAGATTTCACTTGGTCTAAAAACATCTGGTAATGAATAATGTTTTCAGGACTAACAACTACTTCATGTTGGAAAGTACTTCTGAAAGTGGCACTAAAACTTTTTATCAGAAGGTTAACACTTGACAATAATAAGCCAGCCGTTAGGTCACCTAAGCACGAGCACCGGTGGGCCTGTGAGATGGTCTGGCAGCCAAAGCCCTTGCTGCGTAAGCCTGATGCCCCGAGATCTGTCCTCAGAGCTCACAGGCTAGAAGACAAGAACTGGGTCCCAAAACTGCCCTCTGCCCTCCACACACACAGTATTTTTTTAAGGTCTCTTACCAGTGATAAATTGTGACCCTGCAGGGGTTCAACAAGAGTTCACAAGTACAACGTGGCAGACACATCCCTTCAGAGGATGGCAGACCTTTCAAGAAGCCAGGCATGAAGTTTCTGAGTCTAAGATGACTAGGAAACTCACACAGTGTTTATCCATTGTATTCAGATTACAACGGGACATGCAAGATATGCAGGGAGACAAGAGGTGGAATATCAGTTGTCTCACACGTGCTTGTAATTCCAGTTCAAGGGGAGCCTCTGGCCTCCATGAAAACACAAGCATGAACACACTTAAATCTTTTATATATAACTTCAGTAATGAAAAGACGGTTCTTGGGCTAAGGATATTGCATGCTCGGAGGACAAGCATTTGCCCAGTATGAAGACCGCTGGTTTCAATCCTCAGCATGACACAAAACCTGAGGTGGTCATGCACACCTGTGATCCCAGAACTCAGAATATAAAGGATTTTTCAGTCATCCTCAGTAACGTTAAGGCTAACCTGGGCTACAGGAAGTCCTGGTTCCTGCCCTGCCCCCCCAAGAAAGATTTGCTTTAAATGTTTCAGAAGAAAAAGTTCTAAGACAAACAGGGTATTTAAGCTTTAGTTAAGTTGGTGAATGGATAGGCTAGGCTTTTACAGAGAGTGAAAACTTCCCATAGTTTCCTAACCCAGCAGTGTGTTGTGAAGACTTGAAGCCAGAATGGGATAGAAGTCTGTCCTTGATAACGTCGCTTTTTGGAAGTTCCCTGGCTTCTACGAAATCTACTATAACCTTTGTGACTGTGCATTTTCCCAGGTCCTCCTCTGTCCACATGCTCTTCAGATCATGGGGCCTGTCGTCCAACATGGGTAAATAGCCTTGATTTAACAAGGTACATATGACCCAAGGCTAGGGAAACAGTCCAAAAACCAATACATAATGAGTTTTATTCAAAGGTCAGAAGTAATGTCCATCTTCCCATTTTATTTTTCCTGAATCAGGTCATTATATGAACAAATATTATGAATATACATGACTTACAAAACACCAGTTTTTCTAATACAGAAAGGAAAAAAAAAGCAAACAATGATTCCAAGTACCATTTTGTACAATATTAACAGTTAAAGAACTGTCACTCAGAAAATGTGTTAAACATTAACAGCAAAATCTGGCTCACTGTCAGCTGTGGAAACATAAAATGTAACATCAATTTAAGTGTAAACAAAGCCTTTATCCACAGGCTCGATCAGAAGATTCAAGAACTACAAAATTTAAGGAGTGTAAGTAACTTGTGAACTGGTCAGTGAGTATGGGGCTTGCTGGAAGTTTATCTTCCCATTTTGTAAAATCATTATTGACATGACCAATAACAAGACTGACTGGGAATGATTGCCAACAGCATGCCTGTCATCAAACTCTACAAAACTACATCAGTGAGAAACTATGAAGACGAACATTAACTGCAGAATGGGTACACTTCTAGGCACTTTTCAATGTATTTTTCAAGAAATATCCCATAGACTCATAGGCAATGATGAAGTTTTCAAATGGACAGGTTTTGTTTTTTTCTCCATACTTCAGAGCTTCAATGCTTGCAACACATAAGTATGTGAAAGAATTTGGTCATAAAGTTTTTCTCAGTGTACTGCCCCATTCACAAGAACAATTTAGGAAATTTGAAATGCTAGCTCAATTATGTTGCCAGATATACCTAAATTCAGGAAAGTAGATATATTTGGACAAGGAAAAGGAAAGGCCTTCAACCATTATCTGTAATGTGTATTTATTTTAAAAGATATCAGAAATATGCCAAAATATAAAGATTTAATTAAACCTAAATACTATTCAATAAACCTGTAACAATTTTCGAATGTATGGTGTTAAAAGAGAGACCAATATACAAATTCCAACTCACTGGACTAAAATTGGAGACATATCTACCATAGAACTTCTAATCTCCTACTTCAGTCACACCTGTATAAGCAGGTGAGTTGTTTCTACAGTTTTCTACTAACTGCATGTGAAACTTAAGTGTCAGACTGCTGTTAGTTTTTATTTAGTATGTGGAAAGAGTATAAACACAGGGCACAATTTCCACTTGAGCAGTGAAAAGCCTTGAGGATTTGAGAGGAGGCAGTCAGGAGGAGGCTGATGTAACAGGAGACCCTACAATACTCTCCCAGAACAGCTACCTAAGGGTGTTCAGAATGCATGTCAGTCTTCTAGATTCTTCAGTTAATAACAATTGTTCTTCAGAAACAATTTTACTATTTTATGCCAACCAGCCTTAAAAGAATTTAAATCATGTTAAAAGGTGATTTTGAAGAGTCTTATTATTGGAAAAGCTACAGAGATATAATCACCAAAGAAACATTTTACAGGATTGATGGTGCGGGCATGCCCAACAACTCTGGAAGTGACAGCAGGATGATCAGTTCAAGGCCATCTTCAGCTACATGCTGTACCTGCCAACCTGAGCTCAAAACTGAGTAGGGGTGTGGAGGCGCTACACCTTTTGCTGCCAGCATTCAGGAAGCAGAAATACGCAGGTCTCTGGAAGTTTGAGGACAACCTGGTCTACATAGAGTTCTAAATCAGTCATGGCAACACGTGTGAGACCCTACCTTAAAAAAAAAAAAAAAACAGGCCAGAAGTTTGGCAGTAACAAGATTACAATGACCTACCTAGTACATGTGTACAGCTTCATGTACTCAGGGAAATGAGGCAGGAGCAACATTTGAACTGAGAGTTTAAGGCTGGCCTAGGCAACATTTTGAGATATTTCTCTTAGAAATAAGGGACTACTCAAGCAAAGCTAGATCGATGCAGCAATAACAGTATTTATTAGTACAGGTAATAACCAGGGCCAAGAATGAACTGGAGCCATGACTGAAATTTCTAATAAGGAAGAAAAGGTACAATAAAGAATGAAAATAAAAACTGATTAAGTGATACTCTAGAGTAAGTCTTCCTTCCAAGACTAAGACACAGGTGAGTTGTCTCATTTTCAGTTGATCAGATAACAGATAACGGATACTTTTTTTTTAATGTCCTCAAGTTTAGGTAGATAAAAGCAGCACATAGCCCTAGACTGGTGTTTCATTAGCCTCATGATAAACATAGCGACTCAAAGCACTAACTGTAACTGAATGTAGAACAGTCAAACACTCTTGTGTCTTATCTCAAAAAAAAGTAAGAAGAGCTGTAACAAAAATATATGTACATGAGAATGAGGTCGTATGAATCCCCAAATGCTGGAAGTAGGTATCTACTGCAATCTCCTACAGGTTGTATAATTTTAATTACTCTCTGGCTTTTATTTTTCTTTGCACAAATGAGGATTCTGAGATGATGTTTTCAAACTGGATTTTGACAATTATCCTCACTTATTACAAGCAGAAATGAGAAAAATTCAAATGAGAAAAGATTATATAGCACCTAGTTTCCACCATACTAAAAGTATTTCAATAAAAACATATTTTGTCCACACTGATTAAATAACTGAATATATATATGTGTGTGTGTATATATATGTATGTGTGTGTATGTATATATATATATGTATACATACATACATATATCTCAGTAGAGTGGAATCTCCCTGGAATAGTACAGGTGGTTACTCTCAAGGAGCTTAGGAACTCTCTGACTGTTGAGGGGGAAGCTATGTGCTATGACTTCATTCGAAAGGTTCAGTGTAGAAAAGGGACATAACCAAGAGTGACATCAAGTCGTATCACCAGTGTGCATTCTTGAGAATGAGATTAAATCAGTACCTCTGATTTTCTTCCCCAAACCAGAAATATCAAGTCTAATTTCATGAGGAAAGAACCTGATAAATTCTAGCTGAGGAACAGTCAGGGCAACATGTGAAACCCTGCCTTAAATAAAAAAGAAGCCGGAGGTTTGGCAGTAACAAGATTGCCACAGTAACACACAATAGCAGCTGTGTACAGCTTAATGCACTCAGGAAAGTGAGAAGCAACACGTGAACTGAGAGTTCACCTGACACAACAGGTAACAACCAAAACTTTAAACAGTCGAAGTCCTGTGCTGCACACCTGTGATCCCAGCACTTGGGGAGGCAGAGGCAGATGGATCTCTGAGGTCAAGGCCAGCCTGATCTACAAAGCAAATTTTATAGCCTGAGGGACAGGCTATAAAATACAATCAAATCATTCAAAAATACAGACTCGAAGACAGTGGGGAAAAAATCCTGGAAATTCTAAGATGGGAAAAAATAAAAAAATAAAAAAAGTTCTGAGCCTGGCAAGATGGCACACACCTTTAACCCCAGAACTCCCAAGGCAAGCAGAGGCAGAGGTCAACCTGCTTTACATAGTGAGTTCTAGGCCAGCGAAGGCTACATAGTGAGAATTGTCTCAGAAAACAAAAAAAATAAGCTTTACTAATCAAAGCCTTATTATAATATAGGCATGAAATATAGATCATAGGAGCTTTTGACATTTTGCTTCTATCTCTTGTTCTCTCCACGGGAGCCAAGGCTTTTAGTTAACAATGGAGCAAGCCTGCCTCAGTCTCATAGGTGAGAGCATTATTTGATCTTTTTGCTCTTTATCAAACAAAAATGAAAAACCCAGAGATCAAAAATTTTTATTAAAAGCCAAAAGTATGGGCCAGGCATGGTGACATGCACTTGGGAGGCAGATGCCTGTGAGTTCCAGGCCTGCGAGGGCTACACAGTGAGACCTGTCTAAAACCAAACCAAACTACATGGATAGAATGTAGCTCAGTGGCAGATTTCTTGCCTTACCAGATGAGGCCATGGGTTCAGTCCCCAATACCACAAAACAGAAAACAAAAACTTCTTAATCAAGCAAACTGTTGTATTTTGCCTTCACCTGAGTGGTAATGAGAGTGAATGATGGGAATCTGAGTACAACTTTTAGTACTTCCTTGCACAGGAAAGGAGTAACCCTTGGGCACACACTTACAGTACTGGTATTCAAAAATAGGAACTCCAGTGAGGCCAGATGGGGTTACACAGATCCTGTCTCAGTAAAAGGAAACTGGGGCTGGACAGATGCCTTAGCAGTTAAGAGCACTTAACGATACTGGGAAGACCCAAGTTCAATTCCCAGAACCCACATGCGACTTATAACCATCCTTGTGAAATTTAGTGAGCCTTTAGTAAGCCTTAATATTGGAGTATGTAAACTGGAGATTACTTTGCAAATACTAGATGATTTCAGCAATTAAATGAAACACATGAAGCACTTAGCATCATGCCTGGAGTGCATAATAAACTTAATAAATACAAGCTTTAACTTTGTTCCAATCTCTATCCTGAAGGAGCTCACTGTGTGAATATTCTACTAGATAACAGACCTAGTTACTCATAAACTATTGCCCCAGAAAGTGCAGAAAGGCAGAAAATGGCATGAAGGCTTTTCACCAAAATAAGTCTGTTAACTCTTCAGTTTTCAAATGATCCCTGAAAAAAAGGACATTAGTTCTAATTCTCATTATCTCACACTGCATAAGCCTCTGGTTTGGTTCAGAACATACTTGCACATGAACTCCGTCTCTCACACTCACTCATGCACGCACACTTGCACATTAAAAATACAAATAATACTTTTAGTACTATAGATTCCATTACATTAAAATGTCATCTCCAATACTAAAAACATAGCAATCACTTCCTTTTCATTTTCAGTGTAAATGTTTATTTTCCTAACAATATTTTCTATTTCAAAGAATAGTAAGACATTCAGGGGATACATGAAAGGTAGTAATAGGTTTAGCTCATGAGTCTTTATTTTACTTGCATACTTACCTCTAAGTCCTCCAAGCCCATGGACAATCTTAAACTTTACTATATGATGTAGGGATGGACAGCTCAGTGGCACTCTCTGCCCCTCACAAGTATGAGCAACCCAGATTTAAATCTACACACACTTAAAATTTTCTTTTAAAGTTTAGTATTTTTATTATGTGTGTAAGGGTGTGTTAGAGGCCTCTGAAAGCTATGGGCAGTAGGCAGTAGATCATGAAGCCCAGAAGGGAAGGACCACCAAACTGCCTAGAAGGGTGAACCAGCCCCAGGTCAGAAACAAAAACATCAAGAAATGGAGAAATAAGACAAATGTGCTGATATATGCCTTTAATCCCAGCACTGTGCAAAGCTGGTAAGAGCACAGCCTGGTGTACAGAATTCCAGAACCACCAGCTACTTCGTAAGATCCTGCCTTTAAACATAATAATAAATTAAAAAAGCAGACAATAAAAAGCAACAATTATTTTAAAAAGTAGGAGGAATATCAGGCTGGAAACTAGAAATCTGTTGCAAGGAAGTCTCAAAAAAGGTAAACGTGCTTTGGCATGAAGTCATGATCTCAGTGCAAAGTGAACTAACAGTGGGTACAAGTACCATCCCCAATAACAGTCAAGCAAGATGACTCAGTGGACAAAGAGAGGTGCCTCTAAAGCCTGACCCTGACTTCAGAGACACGCAGCTGCAGAGCAGAACCAACTCCTCCAAGCTATCCTCAGCCCATCGCATGGTGCCCAAGGCATTTACACACACACACACACACACACACACACACAGATAAATACACGTAAAAACAAGTTAAAAATGTAGTGAAGGGTCTGTTTAGCAGCAGTTCAATGACGGGTTAGGGTGCAGCGTAGGAAAAGGCAGTTGAACCCAAGCAGAATAAACGAATTCCACACCAGACTAGAGCAAACTTCTGTGGTAAACGTGGCAGCTGCCTGTTTACTCCATGTCTGGGTCTTTCCACTCTCCTCACTACACTGACACCACAATGAGGTCTACCCTCCTGGAAAACAGTGGACCTAATTCCAAAAGAAGATGATATAGCTTCCCAATTTTACCAATCAAAACAAGCAACTAATCAAACATATGACCAAGCACGAATCACTGCAAGTTTAAGAAAAGCTAAGCAGAAAGATCAAGACAAAGTGGCTCTAAGAAAACTGAAAGTAGTCAAACAACATATGCTTCAATGGCTACCCAAGAGTCTTAAGAAATGTTTTCATCATTAAAAGTGAACATACTGGGCTGAGGTATATAGCTCAATGGTAGAGTACTTGCCTAGTATGCTCAAGGTCCTGGATTCCTTCACCATAATGGAAAAGAAAAAAGTAACACAAAACTTGGCAGAAAAGAACAATGAAACAGAACACTTAAAAACAAAAACTAAACAAGTCTAGAATACACACACTCACACATTAAAAAAAATTTTTGAGAGTGTATGTAAGTGCTCAAAGAAGGCAACCTGTTCTACAAAGTAAGTGCTAGGTCACCGAAGGTTACATAGTGACACTGTCTCAAATATCAAAGGGGGACATAAGACAAATTAAGAAACAAAAACCAGGAGGTTCAAACTAGCATCTGGCTTCTTGTCAGCAAAACTGATGAAGTAACAGAGGTCTTTAAATTTTTGATAGAAGTCTCACATGGTTATGAAGACATTTACGTCCTTGAAGCTAGCATTTGGTAGGCAGACGCAGGCAGAACTGAAACTCTTTGAATTCAAGGCCAGCAAGGTCTGCATAGTTAACTTGAGGCTAGCAACAGCTACATAATGAGACTGCCTCAACAAACAAAACCCTGTATTAAATTCTCAAAGAATAAAAACATTAAAAACTAAAATTTAAAATTTGAGGGAAAAGGTCTTTAGGAATTTAAGCCTTACTAGAGAGATGGTTTAGCAGTTAAGAGTACTGGCTATTCTTCCAGAGAAACTGGGTTCAATTTCAAGCAACCAAATGATGTAAGTCCAGTTCGCGCAGATCCAACCCCTTCTTTTGACCTCTTTGGCTACCAGATACCAATGTGGCACACAGTTATACATGCAAGCAAATGCATATACTCATATACATTATGCTCATATACATTAAATGTATGCAAATGCTCATATACATTAAAAAAACTAAAATAAAATACATTTTTAAAAGTAAGATAAAATTTATTTGCTCAAAATGCAAAACTAAAAATCTAAAATCTGAGGCTGGAGAGATGGCCAGCATTTAAGAGCACTGGCTGCTCCTGCAGAGGACCTGAGGTTGTTCCCGACGTCCACTTGGCAGCTCACAACCATCCATAACTCCGGGTCCAGGTGATCCAGTGCCCTCTTCCAGCCTCCACGGGCACCAACAACACACAAAATGTATTGACATACATGCAGATAAAACATTCAAAACAAATACATCTTTTTATTTGTTTTAGTTTGTCAGAGGCAAGGTTTCCCTGTATAACAAAGCCCTGGCAATCCTGGACTCACTTTGTATACCAGGCTGGCTGTGAACCCAGAGATCCACCTGCTTCTACCTCCCAAATGCTGAGAAAAAGGCATGCACTACCACACAGCCTGTAAATAAATCTTAAAAAAAAAAAAAAAAGTCCTAAAATTTGCATAGATGTAAGTTTTAGTGCCATTTAGAAAAACAACTAAAAGATAACCTCATTGTGACACTGTCAATAAAATGAAATAGCTCATAAAATGAAAGAGTTAAGAAAAAATTATCATGGGCTATCAAGAAGGTTAGGTGGGTCTTGAAGGCACTTGGTTGTACAAATTTAACAACCAGAGTTTGATCCCTGGAACCCAGTGGAAAGAAAGACCAACTTCCAAAAGCTGTCTTCTGACCCCAATACATGCATCATGGCACACACACATTCACATGCTCACAAGACAATAAAGTAACAGTTTTAAAAATAATGCAATGATTTATCTTGCAAATTTTTGTTCTGTGACTTAACAGTATTCTTAGCAAAAATGCCGTTTCTTAGTTTCTATTCCTTAGAATTTGTGTGTGTGTGTGTGTGAAGGAGGAGGTCATGTGTGTTTCCATATGAGCTCCTGCATATGGAGGCCTGATAATCTCAGCTGTTATTCCCCAGGTGCCACATTCCTCTTTAAAAAGGGGGAGGAGGAGGAATGGCTCATTAGCCTGGGACTCACGCAGTAGGCTAGGCTGCCTGGTCAGCAAACCCATTTGTTTCCACCTCTAGATTGAGCCTCCCCCCAACCCCTTTGAGTTCTAGGACCTCATGCTAGTGTGGCAAGTACTTCAACAACTAAGCTATCTTTACGGCCCTCACTTCTTAAAGCTTTAAATAAAAAAAGAGAACAAAATGATTAAGCATCTTTCTGTACTGTAAAGGGAAAATGAAAGTAGAAAAGCAAAAGAGGGAGAAAAAGAAATTTAGGAAAAACAGATTTCCTTCAGAAAACTAATCATAAACAAAGATACACTCCCTAGAATTGGGGATCAAATAACATGTAAAGCACAGGTAGACAGATCTCTGAGGCAGAGGTCTACAGAACAAGTTCCAGGACAGCCAGGGCTGCACAGAGAAGCTCTGTCTCAAAACCCCCAATCCTACCCCATCTATTCCCTTCCCCCCCAAAAATCCACCACCATCACATATAAAAGCAATAATGGAAATGTCTGAAATAACAAAAATTCACGTAAACAAAACCAGGCAGGGATACTGGGGTAAGATCACTGAACTGCTCACCTTTCAGAACAGCATGTTACTTGACATTCTAATAACCACAGAGTTTTAAAATAAAAACTATCTTTAGATATCTCTGGAGAAGACTGGCAGATTCCCATAATACAAAATCTTTCCTTAAATAGCCAGAAAAATTTTACCTTATAATATTTTTGTAATTTAAAAAAGGTTAAAAATCTGAGGGAGGGGGCTACGGCTGGGATACAAAGTACATAACCTGTGATTAATATAAAAATAAATAAATTTTTAAAAATCTGAATAGTGGGGCTAGAGAAGGCTCAACAGTTAGGAGAGCTGACTGTTTCTGCAAAGGATCTGAGTTTGGTTCCCACAGAGCAGCTCCGAACCTCCAACCTGCACACAAATGGTCCCATACACTAAGGCACACAAACACACGCGAAACATTTCTTTTTTTTAATTGGAATATAGAGGAGCTGGAGAGGTGGACCTTGGTTTGCTTTCCAGCACCCACATGGTAGCTCACAACCATCTTTAATCATTCTGGGACCTAGGGGATGCAGTGTCCCACTACTGCACATATATTAATACAGGAAAAACGCTGAAATACAGAAAATAAAAACGCTTTAATATGGAGATTTCCTAAACTTTTCTTTAACACTATTAATGATTTTTAAAGACAATTTATCTTCCAAGAGTGTAAATACACACTCTGAAGTTACAAATATAAAAGTACAAAGAAACTTAAAGTAAAATTTTGTCTTGGCAAAGCCATGCATTGTGGAACATATATGTAATCTCAACACTAGGGAGGCCAAAGCAGAAGGACTGATGCAAGCTCCAGGTCACCATGGTCTGTGTTCCATACCAACCAGAACTTTACAAAGTGAAATCTCACCCCCTACCACCCCCTGTTCCTTCCCTCACAAAAACAAAGGGGGAAAAAAAAAAAACCTGTGTCTTAGCAAAATACATGGCTTTTGGCTGGGTGCAGTGGTGCACACCTGTAATCCCAGTATTCTGGAAGGCAGAGGCGGGCAGATCTCTGTGAGTTAAAGGCTAGCCTGGTCTACAAAGTGAGTCCAGGATAGCCAAGGCTACACAGAAAAACCCTGTTTCGAAAAACCAAAAACATGGCTTTGGCTTAACTCTAGGACATGAAACTAAGACAGGAGATTCATAAACTCAAGGAAAACAGGGATGAGCGCGAGAGAGAGACAGAGAAAGACAGAGACAGAAAGAGAAAATATGTGTAACATAAACTACTTTCTGAGGCAATTTTTTAAAAATATGTTTTATATTTGTGTTTATATGTCTGGGAAGATATAAACAAGCCAGGCACACTGCTCACAAGCAGGCACTTCGGGTGGCAGAGGCAGGACAAACGTAAGTACGCCAGCCTGAACTTCGTAGTGTTCTTGTTTCAAAACAAAGGGGAGAGGTGGGAGGGGGACCACACAAAAAAACTACTGATAAAATGGCGCTTACCTTGGGTATGAGACTGAAGAGGACTGACATTTCACTATTTTACTTACAGTTTATAATTTCAATGAATACTCACTACTTTTGTAAAAGTAGAAAAATTTCAGGATAAATCCTGAAAATTAACCCCACCCACTTCTCTCTTAGCCCTTCACCCCTTTACCTCCCAAACACTGTTCTATTTGAATGGATTTTATAACTCTGCAATTCTAACCTCCACTGGATGCATAAAACAGTACATTTTTTATCATACATGATTGCAGAGAAAAACCGCACCTTAGCCCTGTACTTGGTCTTAAGATGGGCTAGTTATGAAATGGAGCTGCTCATAGAACCAAACTACAAGAGAGATCCCACACAGGTCAATGATGTTATGTCCGCTGTTACTGTCATCAACTGTTATTTTTCTCAGCATTACAGGACAAGACATGTCAACACCTAAGTAGATCCATTTAACCAGGTAGAATGAAAGCTTCATATAACATACACCAAAGCAGGTACCAGTGGTGTGCTTGTTTCCTCAAGGGTGTAGCTGTATTATGCATCTTTTATGAGATAAGCACATGACCAATATGTCCCAGTGGAAAAAAGTTTGTTAGCCAGGGATGTGCAACAGGGCTACCATTCTCTGGGGAGCTGTGTAATGTTAGGATATATAACAGCGTGGTTCTCAGTTTCTGAACTGAACTTAGCCTCAATCATCAGAGGGAACATAAAACCGAAGTCAAAGCAGCATAGCAGCATGAAGGCCTGTCACCCCCTGCTGTCCTTAAGGAAGGTTCCTTTGGTTTGGAGAGATGATTCAGCTGCTAAGAGCAATAACTGCTCTTACAGAGGACTCAGGTTTAGTTCCCAGCACTCACATCAAGCAGCTCACAGCTGCTTGTAACTCCAGAGCCAGGAGATCCAAGGGCCTCTATTGGTACTTTTGTAACATGATACATATCAACTTTTGTGGGCACTCACACACATATACATACACACACATACAAACATACAAATAAACTTGGAAAAATGCTTTCTTTCACTTCACAATCTAAATAATACCAATAAAAGAAAAGAAGCGAAGGGTAATGGAGAAAGAGGTTAGAAGGCAATGAAAGTCTCTGTGACAAATATTCATAATGGAGGTTATGCTATGGTTGTCGTGTTACTGAAACAGGACCTCACTCTGCAGCCCACTGTGGCCTAGAGCTCACTCTGTAGCCCTGGCGGGCATCACTCTCCTACTCCAGCCTGCCAAGTGCTGGGGTTACAGGCATGCATCACAGCCACCACACCAAATTCATGAATTTGATTTTGATCCTAATTAGAATGATTATTAAAAATGTTCAAAAAGGGGGCCAATGTGGCTTATGAGAAAAGTACTCCCACACAAGCCTGACAAAGTCAGTTAGACTCCTGGTTCCTGAAGTAGAAGGAGAGACCTGGCTCCCCAAAACTGTCCTCTGACCTCCATACCCAATCAATTATATTCATATACACTAATAATAACCTCTTTTAGTGTTCAAAATAAGGAAAGGCAATAAACTTTGTTGGCAAAATGCTTGCACTCATAAAAACTGGATTCAATTCCCAGCACTGCATAAACTGAAAGTTCAAGATCATCCTGATAAATATGAGTTTGAGGTAGCCTGGGAATATATGAAACCCTGTCTTTAAAAAAAAAATTAAAATAAATAACTCATATTTCAAGACACTATCAACCTACTAACACCTGGAACAAACACTCTGCTCTAAACCTACAAAGTAAAACTCAGTATAGTATCTCCATACACAAGAACTTACCTAGTGGGAACTTAAAAAGCAGCTAACGGGTCAGGAAAGACTAAGAAACATGAATTCAAAGAACAAATAAAAGGCCCAAGGTGGTAGCACACACCCATAAACAGAAAAGTACGTAGAATTCTGGAGTTGCTAGAGGAAAGAGGCATAACCATTATACACAGCTATAATATATATTTTTTATTTTTCTATTAATACTTCTAATTTTGTTTGTTTGTTTAGGAGAGACACACATAACACTAAATGGAGGTCAGAGAACAAGTGTTGGGAGTTTGTTTCTCCATCATTTGAGTCCTAAAACTATGAAACTCGGGTTGACATGGACTGAGCTGGCAAGCATATTTACCTGCTGGGCCATCTTGTCATCTCTGTTACTATATTTGAAAGCTAGTAAGCTAGTAATACACCTACCAGTTTGTTCCTCTTCAATTTTATTTTTTGAAAAGGGGTCCATTTTTCAGACCTTATCCCTATTTTTCCAAAGAAACAGCCTAGGAACGAACTTGCTCTCATCAGTTATAGAAAATATGTAAATCAGTGTTTTGGTTTGACTTTTAGAAACAGGATCTAGCTAGAGCCTATCCCAAGTCACTGCAGGCCTCTTGCCTCAGCCTCACCAGGACTGAGATTACAAGAACGAATTGCCATATAGACAGATACAAACACACACAGACCCACATACAAATATACACAGATACAAACACACACACATACACACTCACATACGCATAGAGTAGAGTGTAGGCATAATTCAGTGGTACATTTGTCTATCATGCACAACACCCAGGATTGCCTCTCCAGCACCGTAAAACAAAAACAAAATCCTAACCTGGACCAAGTTTTTTGAGTGAAAATATTTTTTAATCAATTTATTTATTTCTTCATTTTACATCCCAATCATAGGCCCCTCCCTCTGTGTGAAAAAAATCTTGTTCTGACTATTTTAACACTGTCAGCCAGCCGGGTCACAAGCCTAAAATCCTAGCACTTGGGAGGCAGTGGCAGGCTGATGGAGGGCTGTGAGTTTCAGGACAGCCTTGTCTACAAATCGAGTTCCAGGACAGCCAAGGCTACACGAGAAACACTGTCACAGAACACCCCACCCACCCCAAAAAAACAAAAACAAAAACAAACCCAACAAAACCAACCCTGTTAGCCATGGTGACTCATGGCTGTACTAACAGCCAGTATAGGAAAGACAGAGGACCTAAGATCATGAGTTCAAGGCTTGCCTAAGCTATTTTATAAATTTCAGGCTGGCCTAAAATAGTTTGAAATTCTCAAGTTTATTACATATAAATAAAATTTAATTTCACTATGCTTCTGCATTATAAATTAATTCTTCTGTATCAAACATTATTTTTCTATAGGAAGATCTTCAATGATAAAAGTAATACTACCTCTCTTTGAGGGGTAGGTATGGGGGAGATACCTTGGCTGGGCTGGAAATCCCTATATAAAGGAGGATGACCTTGAACAGAGATCCACCTGCCTCTGCCTCCTACGTGCTGAGATTAAAGCGTGAGTCACCAAGCCCCATTGCTGTTACTTCTTTCAGAGACATTTGTCTTGCTTGTTCAAGTGTGCTACAGATGACACACTAAGCAGGTGTACTCTCAGCTTTTAACAAATACTGACTAAACCATATCAACAAATCTTCCCAAATTTTAAAATTCACTCCTTTTAACTAATTATATGAGTGTGGTTTACGTATATACATACCCATGAGAATATATACATACTTATACCCACACATGCTTACGTAGGAATTGATTGTTAGAGACTACCCTCAGCTAGATGGTGTGACATGTGCCTTTAATCCTAGCACTCAGGACAAAGGGGCAGGTGGAACTGAGTTCAAGGCCAGCCTGGTCTACATAGAGAGCTCCAGAACAGCCAGAACTACATAAAGACCCTGTCTCAAAACAACAAAAAGAAAACACAGAGACAAAAGAGAATATCCTTGATTTATAGTGAAAATATGGAGGAGACCTACCTAACTTGGAGCTTATTCAAAAACAAACTTTGTTCCAAACCTTCCGTGTTTTAAAAGTATCGCCAGATTTTCATGAATGTTCAATAAAAGTTATGCTTAAAAATTAACCCTGGACTCCATCCGCAACAGGGCAAAACCGATCCAATGCAAAAAACAAAACAAAACAACAAAAAAACTTTGCCTATAGTCATCTTGAGAGCTAACAGGGAATGAATATCACAATTAGTACACTTTGTTAGTGAAAGGTAACAGCTCCCACATCTTCAAAGCCTTTAAAGTCTTCGATATTTAATTTTCCCTGTTAAGTTGCGTCAGATATAAAATGAACAATTGACTCTAGCCAACTGTAAAGAAACAAACTTGTTTCCTGAGTGAGGTATCCCAGAAGCAGAAAGACACACAGGGTATATACTCACTCATAAATGGATAAACCTACTAAAATCTGTACACCAAAAGAAACTAATCAAAAAAGAGGACTCTGGCTAAAATGTTCAATCCCCATTCAGAAAGGCAAAGAGGATGGTCATCAGAAGGAGAAAACAGGGAACAGGACAGGAGCCTGCACACAGAGGGCCTCTGAAAGGCTCTACCCTGCAGGGTATCAAAGCAGATGCTGAGACTTAATGGCCAACCTTTGGGTAGAGTGCAGGGAACCTCATAAAAGAAGTAGGAAATAGTAAGACCTGGAGAGGACAGGAGCTCCACAAGGAGAGCAACAGAACCAAAAAATCTGGGCCCAAGGGTCTTTTCTGAGACTGATACTCCAATCACGGACCATTGATGGAGATAATATAGAACCCTTGCACAGATGTAGCCCATGGCAGTTCAATGTACAAGTGGGCTCCATTGTAATGGGAACAGGAACTGCCTCTGACATGAACTGATTGGCCTGCTCTTTGATCACCTCCCCCTGAAGGGAGAGTAGCCTTACCAGGACACAGAGGAAGACAATGCTGGCACTTCTGATGAGACCTGATAGACTAGGATCAGAAGGAAGGGCATGGGTGGAAAAGGGGGATAAGGTGGGATTGGGAGGGGAGGAGAGATGGAGCTACAAGGGGGATACAAAATGAATAAATTATAAGTAATAAAAATTTAAAAAAAGAAAAAACTCATTAGGTACTAAGATCTAATTTTTACATAACACACTTAGTAAGCAAACTTCACTTGTCTGCTTTCCCACTATCAAGAGGACCTAGGCTTTATTCCCAGCACCTACGTGGCAGCTCTCAGTCACTTGTGTAGTGATTTGAATGAGAAATTGCCCCGTAACCGTTTTGGGAAGGTTGAGAAGGTATGTCATCCTTCAGAAAGTGTGTCACTGATGGACAGCTTTGAGGTTTTAAAAGCCCAGGCCAGGCCCTGTTCCCCCCCCACACACACACACACACGCCCACTCCAACCTGTGAGTAAGATGGCGCTCTCAGCGCCTGCTCCAGTGCCGCCCTACCTATCTGCTGCCGTGTGCTCTCTGGACTCAGCGTCTAAACTGTAAGCAAGCTCCCAGATCAATTCTTTCCTTTAAATGCTTTGGTCATGTGTCTTATCACAACAATAGAAAAGTGACTAAGATACCTTGTAACTACAGTTCCAGGGGACCTGACACCCTCTTCTGGCCTCCATCACACATATGGTACACATATACTCATGCAGCTCACAACACACACAAAATAAAATAGAGAAAAAAAATTATAATACAGACTGTTAGAAAACTCTGTTGTTTGTTTGGTTTTATTTGCTTTTGGAAAAACATCTCTTGTAGCCAAACTTACTTTGTAGTTAATAATGATCTTGAACCTGCTGCCTCAACCTCCTGAGCATTCAATGCATGCATTATTATGCTGCCTGGTTTATGTAGTGCTCAGGACTGAACTCAATGCTTAGCATATGCTAGACCAAGCTCTCTGGCTCCTGGGCTATACTCCCTATCTTTTGTTTCTCTTTTTTCTTGGATACACACACATATATACATATATATAAAATTTTTGTGTGTGTGAATGAATGTCACCATGTGTGGATGTGTATGCAAAGGCCAGACGATAACATGAGATCCCCAAGAGCTGAAATTTCAGGTTACTGTTAGCCATGCAATATGAGTGCTAGGAACCAAACTGGGATCCTACAGAAGAGCAGCTAGCATTCTTAGCCACTAAACAAGCTCTCCTGCCTGCCCTGCCCTATTTCTTAAGAAAGATATATCCATACTTCAATCACTACACCATTTAGTTTTAATTTTTCTTTTTCAGATTTATGTGCATGAGTCTTTTGCCTGCATGTATGTATATGTGCCACCACACACACTAGAAGAGGGTGTATGATCCCCTAGAACTAGAGTTATGAATAGTTGTGAGACACCATACAGGTGCTGGGAACTAAACCCAGATCTTCTGCAAGAGCAGCAAATGCTCTTAGCCACTGAGCCTGGGGCTGATCTCTCTAGTCCCCATTAACTCTCTCTATAGCCAGGTTAAAAACAAAACAAAAACAAACAAACAAACAAAACGTATGGGGGCTAATATGCCACCAAATGCATCCCGGTTGCTGCTTTATAAAAACATAACTTTACTAAGATGAAAGTAGCCTATAGACCTTGTTATATAGAAATTTGAAATTTCATTAAATTCTTTTTCAAGAAAAAAAAACATAACTTTAGAACCAACATACTGCTCCACCTGATGTATAACCACATACCCCACTACATACCACTCCCACTACATTCTGGTATATATGAAGGGGGGCGGGGAGTGGGACAGCAATTACTTTTCCCTACAATCTGATTTCAAGTTTCTATCCAAGCCTCAGTTACTACAAACTGACCTTCTCTTGGACAAGCTCACTGAACATCTATCTATAACAAATGTAGTCATTCTGAGATCACAGTACGGGAAGGCAAACAAGTTAACAATGCAAATACTGCAAGTCCATGTGCACATTTTAATCTCCAAATGCCAACTCTTTACTAACTACATAATTGTTCTCATTCAAGTCTCCCCTACATATACAAACATATACAATCAACTTCTGACCTGACATCACTAAATCCAGAGCCTCCACCTCATAATATGCCTTCCAAAGTTAAATGATCAAAGATCATATCTTGAGAAGTGAATGTAGTACAATAGTCCATACCTAGTGTGCTTTAAGCCCTGGGTTCAATCCCCAGTATGGCCAAAATGAAAAATCCTATTCTACCTTTAGAGCACATCCTCTTACTGAAACACTCCACATTTCCTATGGCTTGTGTATTTCTTGTAACAAGTAAACAACAAACTAGGGTCCATAAGATGGCTCAGATGGTAAAAGCGCTTGCTCCCAAGCCTGACAAACTAAAATCATTTTCCAGACCAACAGAGTAGGAGGTAACTGACTCTTAAGTGTTGTCCTGTCTTCCAGTGTGCCATGGCATGCAAGTACATACGTATGTACACACACACAGTATTTTTTTTAACCCAGCTGTTTAATTATATGTTCCCAGTCATCTTGAACTGAAGGGCATTAAAATTTGTGAATATAGCTGGGCATGGTGGCACACCTTTAATCCCAGCACTAGGGAAACAGAGGCAGGTGGATTTCTGTGAGGCCAGCCTGATCTACATAGTGAGTTCCAGGACAGCCAGGATTATACAGAGAAACCCTGCCTAAAAAAAAAAAAAAAAAAAGAAAGTGAATATTAATGGTAAAATGAAATTAATCTACATATTCTACACTTACAAAGTAACTCTAAAACACAAATGAGGGCTGAAAGATGGGTCAATAACTACTGTGCTGGGCACCCAAGAAGAGCTGAATTTCCACAAAAATATAAGTACAGTGACAGGTGCCAGAAACAGAAGGATCTCTGGGGCTCACTGGCCAGCCACGGAAGCTGGATCAGTAAACTCCACATTCAAGAACAGACACAGCCTCAAACACTAAGTTGAAGAGTGCCCGAGGAGGCCGCCAGCAGGCCCTACACCCACATGCACACACCCGCACAGCCACAGAGACAAGTGAGTGCACAACAAATATTAAAGTGAATGAACAAAATTTTAAACCACAAACGAGTAATATATATATTTTTTCTAATTCACAGAGAAGGGAATTCTGGAAGACTCTAGGATATATTTTCCTGTCAAGACCATACTAATAAATACTAAGTAATGAAATATAAAACAATGACAATCACAATGAAAACTGTTAAAGTGCAAAAAGTATTTGCCTCAATTACTCAAATACTCAATAATTTAGCTCTCAGAAGAAAAGTAAGCCTCACACCCCTCTCTGCAGTCAGTCTTAAGAAGCTAAGGCTGACCTAAGACCCCCTACGTAGCCAAGGATAACCTTGAACTTCTAATCTTCCTGCTTCTAGGCATGAGCTAAGGTGAGCAGAGCATCCTGCACACTACACAAGCGTTCTGTCCACGGGGATGTATCCCCAGCACCCTGTCATCTGCACTCTTTCACAGAACATTGCTGCTGAAGCAAACTAAATCTTTGTCATTCAGTAAAACCCTAGAAGACCTTTTTTTAATGTGGACAATTTCCTACTTTGCAAATCAATACTATTTTTTAAACTATTAGTCACGTCCAAGAAATATAAAAACTGAAAACACAAACTTAGTAAAAATAACCAGCTTCTCTAACATAAAAGAGGCCTACTGAACAGCATGAATCGTGTCAAAGATACACATTTTAGAGCTGGAGAGATGGTGCTATAGTTAAGAGTAATGGCTACTCTTCCAGAACCAGTGTTTAATTCCAGGCACCTCCATGGTAGTTCACAACCACCTGTAATTCCTGTTCCAGGGGATCTTACATCTTCTTCTGGCCTCCATAAACACCAGACACACAGACAAACATACATAAAGACCAAACAGCTATACCTAAATGACAGACATTTTGAATATTCATAGAGGGTGAGTTCAGTGGAAGAGCATTCACTATGTACAAAGCAATGGGCTTGATACCAGCACTGGGGAAGCAAAACCAGAAGTCCTACAGAAGTTGAAAGGAGTAATAATTAAGATGGTAACCATCTCTGCCCCAAAGAACAGAAAGAAAATATATAGTCAAACTATAAGCTTGGCTTTAAAGAAAACAAAACAAAACAAAAAACCCTGCATGGTTTAAAAAACAAGCAAACAACCAGGGAGCGATGGTGTGCGCCTGTAATCCAGCACTCAGGAGGCAGAGGCAGGAGGATCTCTGTGAGTCTGAGGCTAGCCTAGTCTACAAAGTGAGCCCAGCACAGCCAAAGCCACACAGAGAAACCCTGTCCTTACATACCAAGCAGTTAAAAAAAAAAAAAAAGGCACTGCCCCAATGCTTTTTAAATATAAAGGAAAGAAATATTTAAGAAATTTCTAACAAAAATAGTATTTTACGGCAACTGATTTAATGATCTACCTGCTAGAACTCAATAAGCCAAATCACTGAGATTACTGGTAATTTGCAACTCCAAGAGAAATTAAAATACTTCACTTCAACTATAAAGGTAAACAAACTCAAAATTCAGACTGGCAGTGTATATAAATGGGATAGTCTGCATCAATTTCTGGAAATTAGAACAGCAGGAACAATTATGGAATTTTGTTGTTGTTGTTGTTGTTTTGAGACAGGGTTTCTCTGTGTAGACTTGGCTATCCTGAACTTGCTTTGTAGAGTAGGACAGCCTTGAACTCACAGGGTCCACCTTCCTCTGCCTTTCTGACTGCTGTATGGAGATCATTAACATTAATCTAACAACTATTTAATTATTGGGGCCCATGGAAAGACAATGAAACCTGAGTACTGTGCTACAAACCTCAAGAAATGAGCAGGAGCTGAGCATAGTGGCATACACCTTTAATGCCAGCAGAGGCAGGCAGATTTCTGTGAGTTCAAGGCCTGGTCTATAAAGTGAGTCCAGGACAGACAAAGGCTGTACAGAAGCCCTGACTTGAAACACAAAGAAGGGAAAAAAAAAAAATACCACCATCACCACCACCACCACCACCACCACCACCAGAAAAAAAACCAAAAAGGAAAAGAAAAAAGAAATTAGTGGGAGTTCAATATAAAAGAACAAAATGTTCTTCAATTCCAGACATCTCTTTTATTACTACCTCTGTTTTGTTTTTTGTTTGTTTGTTTTCTATAATAGTTTGGTCCGGCCTTGCATTGTCTTTATCCTAGGTATGAGTTTGACTCCAAAACTGCAACAATTAACCACTATCTCTTTATATTCCAGCTAGCCAGTTGTTGGGAAGACCTGTAAGACAGGAAGAAGGGATTAGGAAGAAGGGATTGGGGAGAAGTTAATGGAGGAAGGTCAGCTGGGTGATTTCTCTGCCTCTCTGAGCTGGCAGGCATTTATTCCAGCATCTGGCTCCCAAGTCTTTATTGGTAAAACTGAATGTTAGAAATTTTGTTTAAAACATGAAATATTAAATCTCTATATCTTATCTACTGGTACAAAAACCACCAGGCCCTTCCCCCCAAGACTCCCAACTTCCTCCTTATCATATATTCAAGGTATGAGGAAAAAAACAGGGGAGAAACTAAGTTAATTGTTAAGTGTCATGGCATTCCTATTTACTTAGAGTACTTTGCCAAGTCACAGAATTGTCTCTGAACAAGGCAGAGAAACTAAGATTACTAGAAGGGATGCAGGGGAAAGGCAGATATCTAAATGTATGTCACCAATGAACAAAGCGGATCTTTGTCACAGTGACTAACAAGACATGCTTGACAAGGCTAACTTTACAAGCGCACAGACTAATGGCTGCATTTATATATCACCTCTATATTAGAGCCTTTACTACAATAGTGAACACTAATCTTAAAAAACAAAAACAAAAACACAAAACTGAGGCTGGAAACATAAGCTAATATGCACAAAATCCTAGTACTACAAAGTGAAGAAAGACAGCCATTTCTATCTATGTGTCCAACTCCTGCAAGCCAAACCAATCTCAGACCTGTGACATCAGGAGTAAAATACTGGGTCTGTACTAACAAACTTTTTTCTTGTGCCCTAAAGAAGATAACAACTCTTTATCTAACACTAACATTGTATTACGTGTTGGAGTTAATATAGAGATGATGTAAAAGAACACAGAAGGGGACTGGAGTACAGCACAGCAACTGATAGCATGCGTATCATATACAAAGCCCTGATTTAACCCATAGCTTCAAAATAAATAAAAGGGAGCTGGGCTCGGTGGCAGCTCTATAATCTATGATCTATAATCTCAGCACTCGGGGAAGGAACGGCAAGTGGATCTCTGAATTCAAGGCCAAGAGAGGCAAGGCTACAGAGAGAAACCCTGTCTCAAAAAAAAAACATGCTAGATCTGGATAGAAAGATAGCAGGGAGGCATGAGAGGAGATGTACAGGCCATCTGCAACTATCATTTTACATACAAGACTTGAGCATCTCCAATTTTGTTATTTGCAGAGATCTTGGAATCCATTAAGAAAGGACAGCAGCACACTTCTGAAATAACCACTTATATCCTAGAATTAAGAGGTGAGGAGGCTATGAAATTAGCTTTGTAAATCACCTAACAGAAGCTATCACTGAAAACTGTAAGTTCAATAACTAGTCTGACAGTTCTCATGGACACACTAACTCACAAAGGCTATTATTAACCACCATTTTCCACCAGCAGAACTTGCCCCACTGTCCCACGCTGCTGAGGTCTAAAACTGTGACTAATATGTAATAACCTAGGGTTATTATATATAATACTGTTTTACCTGAGAGGAGGAAACTTCAACTGAAGAATAGCAAAGATCAGACTGGCCTGTGGGCATGTCTGTGGAGGATTTTGATTGGACGGCCCACTGTAGTAGAGCAGTACCAACTATTGCTCAAGGTTTCATAAGAAAGCCAAATGTACAATGAACAGAAAGCCAGTAAACAGCATTCTCTACAGGTCTGCTTTAGTCTCACCTCCCAGGTTCGTGTTCTGGTTTCCTTTGATGAAGAAAATAAACCCTTTCCTCCCTAAGTTGCCTTCTGGTCAGTGTTTTATCACAGAAACACACTACTTTCTCTATACTGATCTTAAGCTTGTGTCTCCCAGGCAGCCATGGCTACGAAAACAAGCCACCAAACTTAGTTATATATACTAACTTGCCTCATGCTTAATTGAATAGAAGAAAGCCAGCAGGTGGAGTTAAACATAAATAAGTTTTCAAAGAAATATTGAGGTACACCAATTAAAAGAAATTAAGACAATTTTAACCAGCAAAAGGAAACCATAAATAAACTAGAAGAGAAGGAAAATAATTTAATACAAGTACTTTTCAAAGCTAGGAACTTGGCATACTAAGATGGGAAAAGAAGCATGAAGGAATCTCTAAATATCTGAAAATTTTCACTGTAACATAAAAGTAGTTAGATAGTTTACTGTAAATACATAAAAATATCAAGTACAATTTGTGTGTGTTTATATATACACACACACGTGTGCAGAAGAAAAATTTAAAAGTAATACAACTCAGGCATATTAGTACTTGTCTGCAACCCTAGTACCTGAGAAAGAAGACACGCCTTCCCAAAGTCTGAAACCAGCTTGTCCCATCCAATAACACTCTGCCTCAGAAAATGAAAGGAGATAGCTTAGTGGGCAAAACTGCTTGCTGCACAAGCAGAAGATTCCCAGAACCCAGGTGAAAGGGCAGATGTGGGCACGCCATCTCTACCCACACTCAGAGAAGAGGAAGGTTTGGGTTTGCTTGGCCAGCCAGCATAGCCCTGAATTCTCAAACTCTAGGCTCACTGAGACCTTATCTCAGGGAAATAAGACAGAGCTAGAGCATAATACGCAATGTTCTCGTCTCTCGCCTCCCTTCCTCTCTCTCCCCCATACTTAACAGGCAACACTACATCCCCAACTTTCTTCTTAAACTACATAAAAATGCAGTCTGCTTAAACATTATAAAAGCCAACCACCTATCAAAATCAATTTCCCTGACAAGTAAGAAAATGGAACACAATTTCTTTCTTTCTTTTTCCAGGACAGGGTTTCTTTATGTAGTTCTGGCTGTCGTGGACTCACTTTGTAGACCAGACTGATCTCGAACTCTTATCAATCCGACTGTCTCTTCCTCCCTGAGTGCTGGAATTAAAGGTGTGCACCACCAAGCCCATGCCTGGCTTGCAGCACAATTTCAACAAAGAAACATCCAGTAGATTGTACAACAGCTTATTTTGTATTTTTCTACACAAAATTTTTTCACAATTAAATTGAAACGACGTTCCATGTTGTCCATCCTCAATATTCTAGAGACCTACACAAGGTAAACCCAATCCCACTTCCATACCATCTAAGTATCTTTAAATGAGGGGCTGAGGAAATGGCTCAATTGGTTCCGTGCTTACTGCACAGAAGGGTGAAGAGTCCATCCCTACCCCACACATAAATGGTGAGGGAAAGCAGTGAGCACTCCCAATTTCAATGCTGTGAATGTGAATACAGCACAGTCCCTGATGCTTGGTAGTTAGCTAGTCTAGAAAGTCAGCTTCAGAGTTGGTAAAATGGCTGGGTGTGCTGACATACCTATAACAGCGGAGTCAGAGAGCTCAATAAATCCAAGATCATTTTAGTCAACATAGTGAAAAATTCCAGGCTAGTCAGTATATGTGGTGAGACTCTCAAAAAGAATGGTGCACTGCTCAAGACATAAAACTCTGTGAGTTCCATCCTCATCATATTTCATTACCATCCTTAACTCGGGATTTATGGGCACCAGGCACACATGTAGTATACAGACACACATGGAAGCAAAATATTTCTCTTTTTAAAAAAAGGACCTATGTCTACTCACAGTATCAATGTGTTTTCCAGTCATCTTATATTCCAAACCACTGGTCCTCACTGGAACCAGTAATGCCTCTGCATAAGCATTTTGTGTGCAAGTGGAAGCAGGACATGTTCTTCCATGCCTGGAAACCACAGGTCAACATTCAGCTGTTTTCCTTGAGACAAGGTCACTCCACTGAAACTGGAACATATATTAGCCAGACTGGCTAATCAGCAAGCCGCCAAGATCTACCTCTTTCCTCCCAGCATAGTCATGTCCAGAGGGGATCTGAACCCTGGTCCTCATGCTTACACAACAAGCACTTTACAAAAAGGCTCTTCCCAGTCCTAGCATTTTGAAAAGCTTCCCCCTCCCCTCTGCCCAGAGCCTGTGCAGTATGCACGCTGGTGTCATTTTTTAAAGTCTGTGTGGCCGTCATTTGCTACAGTGCATTTTAGAAAAGTACAGACTACTGATTATAAGAATGTAGTAATTGGGCCTGACAAGAGTTAAAACTCCTCTTAAAGCCATGCATGGTGACACATGCCTGTAAACCCAGCACTTGGGGAGACAAGAGGCAGATGGATCTCTGTGAGTTCAGGGCCAGCCTGGTCCACAAAGTGAATCTAGGAAAGCCAAGGCACAAAGAGAAAGCATCTTGAAAAAGCAAACAAACAAAAAGCCCAAATTCTCTCAAGTCTTCCTTGTCACAACAGATAACTTCTGCTTAGTATCGTAAAACGCTTCTGTAGAAACAAGTACTCAGTTTCCCCACACTAAAACTCAACTTTGTACCACTTGGTCGTACTACTCATGTCAGTTGCCATCAGCATTTCCTAACTGTTTCAATATGAAGAAATAAATTATTCATCCAAGTGCAGTGGTGCACACCTTTAATCCCATCACTGGAGAGGCAGAGGCAGGAATATCTGAGTGTGAGGACAGCCTGGTCTTACAGGGACATCGAAGATGGCAGAGCTAAATAATGAGACTTGGAAAAACAAACAAAAAGTCAAGAATAACTTAAAAAAATAAAATTAAATTATTATTTATCTTTATGTGTACTTTATCTCCATTAATGTCTGTGAACCACATATGTGCCTAGACCCCACGCAGAACAGAAAAGGGCATTAGATCCCCGGGAAATGAAGTTAGACAGCTGTGAACGACATAGATGCTAGAAATGAAACCTAGGTCCTATGAGAAAGTAGCAGATACTCTTTAACCAGGGGTCATCTCTCGAGATCTAAAACTTTCTGATTCTGATATTTCAAACCTGGGTACTGGGAGGATTTCTCCAAATCTTTTAACACGCAAAGGGAGTTCTCTAAATGACAGCTCAAAAGTTAAGACTGCCTGTCGCACTTCCAGAGGATTGGAGCACCCATGCTGGGCAGCTCACCACCAACCGTTAACTCAAGCCACATGAAGATTCAACACGTGGCACCCACTTATACATACAAATACACATATATACATGAAAAGGAAAAAGCATCTAAAGGGGAAAAGTAAGTTAGATGGCCTTGATAGGAAAGCCTCAAGAAATCTGATAATGTATGTGGCTTACTTAATCAGGCTTTTTCTTTTCTTTTTTTTTCCCCGAGACAGGGTTTGTGTGTGTGTGTAGCCTTGGTCATCCTGGACTCACTTTGTAGACCAGGCTGCCCTCAAACTCACAGAAATCCATCTGCCTCTGCCTTCCCAAGTGCTTGGATTACAGGCATGTGCCACTATGCCCAGCTTAAATGGGCTATTTTTAAAAGTCATGTCTAAAAAGACCTTGAAACCACCTACTACTTGTGTCCTGATATGCTGAAAAATGATAAGAATTGTTATTAGATTTCTGTAGTTTAACTATTATATTTATATAAAAGCTTAAAAATTTTGAATGTAAAGTAAAAAGACTGCAATTGTATATAACATTTAATAATCTCCAGTATGAACAAGGTGTTTCAAGAATCAGTTGCTGCCACTGTATGGTATGAAGATGTGAAGTGCAAAGTTTGCATGTTATGTGTTTTCAGAAACAAATTTACAATAATGTCCTGTGATGTAACAGAAGTAAGTTCTTTACAAAACACCTCAAAATGCTATACTTAGGGTGCTGGATTAATTTTTAATTATTCTACACTTTAAAATGTTCATTGTTACTAAGTTTTCAAAACAATCACATGATTTCCTATGGGGTCTTGAGCCACAATTTAAAAAGTTGAAACTTAGATAAAAAGGGTTTCATTTTAATTTTCCCTGCTTGGAAGCTAGGACATATAAGCTCACAGCACTAACATTCTCACTTAGTGAGATCCTTCTTTTATGCCTACAGAAGAATGTTTCCTCAGTGTGTCCTTACATGTGGACAAGAGAAGCTCCAAGTAAGGACATTAATCATTTTATGGAGTTCAGAATCTCATCTAGACAAACAATCTGCCAAAGCTACAAATTTGAAATTACGTAGAAATTATTAGGACTGAGGAAGAGATGACCAGCAGTTAAGAGCAATCGTTGCTTTTCTACTTCCGTGGCAGAAGACTCAGGTTGTTCCCTTAGCATACATACGGCGACATACAACCTCTAGTTTCAGAGGATCCAACACTCTTCTTCAGGCATGTATGTGATGCAGACATACAATATGTCAAAATACAAAAAAAAAAAAAAAAAAAAAAACAACAAACTTTCAAAAGATCAATAACTTCTTTGTAACTAGAATAATCACATTTTTAGATATTGCAAAGACAGATTTTTAAAGCATCACCCAAAACTGAGTATGATGGGACTATAGCTTGGGTTTAGAACATTTGCCTAACATGTCCAAAGGCCTGAGTTTATTTCCCAGCACTAAATGAAGTTTTTATAAGGTGGGTAGAGAGGTGAATAAATCAGAATTGTTTACTTGGTTCCCTATAATAATAAAGCTGATTTTTTTTTTTAACAGCACCATGTTTGCTAAATCAAGACACAGCTTCTGGGCATGGTGGCCCATGCCTTAACTCCCAGCACTCGGGAGGCAGAGGCAGGCCCATCTCTATGAGTTCGATGTCAGCCTGGTCTACTGAGTGAGTTCCAGGACAGCTAGGTGTGTTGCACAGAGAAACTCTGTCTTGAGAAACCAAAAAAAAACCAACCAACCCATAGAGAATGACTGCTTTAATTAATAATAACTTACTGCTCTAAAATTTTGAGATCATGGTTTGGCTTGGTGCCATGTGCCTTTAATTCCAATCCACAGGAGGCAGACAGATCTGTGAATTTGAGGCCAGCATTGTCTACATGGCAAGTTCCAGGACAGGACTATATACTGAGACAGACACTCTCAAAAATTAAGATTAGGATCCTGGCAGGGAGGTCTTTGTGAGTTCAAGACCAATTAGTTCAACATATTTAAGTCTATTTCAAAAAAGGGGGGACAGGGTCCTTATAAACAAAACTATGTGTAGGAATGGCTCCTGGCTTTTTTGTGTATGGTGCTGAAGAGAATTACACCCACACATGCAAAGTAGTCTACACTGTGCTACATTCTTAGTCCATGACTTCATGACTTTTTTTGAGATAGGGTCTCATGTAGTCTAGATGGGCCTTTCCTGATCCTTCTGATTCCTGCTGGGATATCAGATGTGTACCCATTTAAGCAACGTTACAGATGGAATCCAGGGCTTTGTACATGTTAAAACACCAACTAAGCTGGCTGTATCCCCAGAACTGTCCCTCCTCAATCTTAAGCAAAGCCAGTGTGCACACACCTTTAGTCTTAGTGTTCAGGAAGAGGCAGGCAGATCTCTGAGCTTCAGGCCAGCCTGCTCTATGGCAGAGTTTAAGACCAGACAGAGCTAAATGGTAAGAACCTGTCTTTAAAAAAAAAAAAAAAAAACAAACAAAAACCCTAGAAGCAAGTTATGTAATACACAGTGGTAATTTTTGCTCTTGGGGGCTAAGGCGGGACAATGAAGATTTCCAGGACACCCTGGGTTAGACAATAAAGGCTGGTCTCAAAACAAGGAAACACGAGGTATTACAGCAGCAGCCAGCTCTGCCGTCCCAAGAAAACACTCGTCTTCAAGACAATGTTGCAACATTTAATGTACAACATTAAAGAATATAGCTCAAAGAACATTTTAATTCCTGTAAAATATGGATGCACGTATTTTCAGAACTGAGAACATTTATTTAAATGATGTGCTTCAAGAACAATATATACATTGTTTCCCTCTTATACTTTAGAGGAGCCAGTCTTTTTAGGAACTAGAATAAAGAAAAAGAGACTTGGGCAAACTCTTGGTCAAAATAAGGCACAACACACAGACAGAGAAAATTGGCTGGTGTGTGTATAAAATGAATCAACCTGGTTGTTTGAGTAAATGATATGTCAAAAGTATTTAAGTTTCAGCACATATTCTGCCAACAAGAGTTACTCTATCACTGTGATAAGTGGCCACGACTTTACAAAGAAAATGTTCATTTGTTTTCACAGAGTAAGTCAGTTGATAAGCATTATGGCAGGAAGCAAGGCAGCAGACAGCAGGCAAACAGACATGGTACTAAAACAGTAGCTGAGAGCCCACAACTTGGTTCACAAGCAAGAGGCAGACAAAGTGCTACAGTCAGCAAAGCTGGAAAGACAGAGCCATCTATATCTTCTGACATCAGACAGTTTGTCTTGCTGGGTTTCAGTCTTGCTTTGGTCCAGTATTTTCCTGGCTATGTCCCTATTCCTCCTCCTGTGTCATTGTATGTTGAAAGTATGTAATCTGATTTTTGATTTTGCAGTGACAAGAGATGGCTGTGAATCTAGAGGCTCGCCTTTTAAACCATACTGAGACTTGGAAAACTGGGGACGACTTTGAAAGTTGAACTAAATGCTTTGTTTCTATAGTTGTTTTTGAGACAGGATCTCAAAAAAACAAAACAGAACAAAAAACCCCACAACTCTAGCTGTGCTAGAATTCACTATGCAAACCAGACTAGCCTTGAACTCAGGGATCAGCCTGCCTCTGCCTCCCAAATGCTGGGATTTTATATAATGACATGGCCACAAGTATATAGGGACCAGAAAGTGGAATGTAGTGATCTGAATGAGAATGATCCCCATAGGTTTATGTTTATGTGATGTGAATATTTGGATGTGATCAGGAAGGAAAAGAAGGCGTAGTCTTGTTGGAGACTGCGGGGCAGGTTCTGACTGTTCAGGAAACTCAAACTGTCCGATTTGCTTTCTCAAATGCTTGTGTCTCAGCCACTACTCCAGTGCCATGCCTGCCTGCTGCTGCCATGCTTGTCCCAATGATGGTCATGAGCTAAGAAACTGTAAACCTCCAAAAACTCAAGTTGTCTTTATCAAAGTGTCTTCTCGTAGCAATAGAAAAGTAATCAAGACATTAACACAGACACTATATTATATAGATAACAGTGTTTGTGTTTTCTGTCAGAGAATTTTACAGAATGCTATAAAAAGTGTTATAAGCAGGTAGTAAATTATTCACAATGAGGATCACATTTTTCTTTCTGAATACTCAGACTATAAATGTCTTTTACATAGTTTAAAAACCTATTATCAAACTAAACAAATCTTTGTAATGGAGACTTTAGCTTACTTAGTAAAAACCAAAGTTGAAAGCAATCAAAAAGTACATGTAGAAACTTATCAAAAGTATGAATGCTGTGTTTTTCTTATGCTGAGTGAATATGTAAGTTCATATTCTCACTAAGTGCTAGTTTAAAAAGAGCTAGCATTTGCATGGGTGCCATAAGAGGAGCACCATGAATTCTAGGCCATGTGTATGCTACAGAGTGAATTCAAGACCAGCCCGAACTACATAATAAGACCCTTTCTTAAAGCAAAGCAAAATGAAACATAATAAAGCAGGTTTGATTTTGATTTGCTTTTAGATACAGAGTTGCACATTACCCAGGTTGGTCTCAAATGCTACATAGCAAAGGGTGACCTTGAACTTCTGATCCCACCTAAATCCACCTCCCCACTACTAAAAATCACAGGTATATAATACCTAACTCAGTCTTATGTAATACTGGGAAATGAACCCAGGACTCACTACATGGTAAGTGAGCGTATACCAACAGATTTATTCCTAATCCAAGGTACTGCCACTTGAACCCATTGTAGGTACCTCTTTCTGTATATTTATGTAACCTAGCAAACACCTTATAACCCATTTGCTGTCTCAACAGTTTGTTTTGATTTAATGTTTTTTTGGTTCAATATGTGGTGCATAAAAATTTTTTAACCTATATGGACATTATAGGAAATGTATTAAACTGGAGTTCCTTCTGCTCACAACCCCCTACCAAATCTTTACTTCAAAATTCTATCACCATAGCCCAGGTAGACAATCTATGATGACATTTCTTTTAAAGTGTTAGCTCAGTGGTTGGGTGCTTGCCCAGCGTGTGCCCTGGGTGAAAGTAAAACAAATTCAAGACAAACAGCCTGCCTTCCAGTCCTAGCCCTACTTCTTATACTACATGTATGCTCTTTGGCACGCTCATTTAACTTTGTAGTGTAACGTGGGAAACAATCAGTTCTTATCCCAGATTGCCAAGTATGCTAAATAAAGTGCTTATAATATTCCTGATCAGTGTGCCAGCTATTACCGGTAAAATCAAGGTAAAAGAAAAACTCAAGCACAGCGCACTTCTGGAGTGGGTTCTTTGAGAAGACAGCTGAGTGTCCCTCATTAAACTTTAGTGTAGCTCTCTCACTAACTGCATGTTTTCAACGTGGCAGGATGTATTTCTTGATAAATATTAACTTTATTCTCTGCTCTCTGATGATTTAGCTTGTGAAAATATCTTGCCTACAAACCTTAAGCACTTCTTACTAGAGAAAAAGGACAAGTATGTATAAACTCCGATAATGAGGGACATAAGATGTTCCCAATTCTGTGCTATATTCAATTTCAGAAATTTATGAATCAGCCAACCAAAGCTTTTATACAGCAAACCTCACAACAAACAATTGTTCTATATCCATTTTAAAGATTAACTGTGTTTCGCTTGTATAACTTCCTTTACATGAAGATTTAAGAACAATCTCAGAACACTAAAAAAATTAGTGCAACTATATTTTGTACTGAAAAGCACGGTGCAGAAGACTGTGATGAAAGCTGAAAAACTTGGAGGAAAAAAAAAAGACATGAATGATTATTTTTAAATATTTAATTGGCTGTCAAAACAGAATAGATAACAGAGGTTTTTGGTTTGCTTTTGAGAGTGTCTTATGTAGGCCAGGCTGTCCTCCACCTCTCGAGTGTTGAGATTCTAGGCACGTAGTACATGTTTTCTTTTTGTTTGTTTATTTGTTTCTTTGATGTCCCAAACAGAAGACCAAGTAATAGAGAAGCAGATCACAAACATAAGGAAATAATGTTCTAAAAATTAGACCTGATATTGGTAAGGGGAAATATGAGGTAAAAGTCTGCTTTTATGGACGGAGAAAGAGTTAAGTAGGTGACTAAGCCTCAGACTGTATGACCATCACTTCCCCGCAACTCGTGTTCTGTTGATTTTCTAAATACTTAACCTCTCAAAGTGAGTGCATAAGGGAAAAGAGTAAACCTACTTGCCTGTCACATGGACACAGGTACAACATATGACTACTGCCCTTAATACAGGGCCACTGCCATTTTAGAAGAGGGAACTGATCTTCTGACCGTCCTGTCCCAATCTGACTTTGGGATCCAATGTTCTCTGTAATGAGCTAACTTAGATCCTTCTAATTTCTGTTAAACAATTTCTCATTTTCCTGAAGGTAACTGAAATTCTGACCTCCGACTATCAGAAATGCTGTTTCACAGAATTTAGAAAACTGAGTAATAGAAAATGGTTATTAGAATCAGAAATCTCAGATTATGTGAGACTTCCTCTCAAAACTGTTTAGGTTGTTTCATTAATTAAGTTATGTATGTTCACATTTGCCTCATATACAACTCACTGAGATAGTTAAGATCATAAAGCTGAAAAAGGCTTTTACAAGGAAGAAAGCAAGAACAAATCCTAAAAGTACATGGGAATCCAGTATATTTTCGTGTGTTTGAAACACCCATATAAAGCCTAAAGTAGACGGTCCTCATGAAGAAAACAAACATTCATTTAATTAATAGATGATATTAATATGCTTGACTCTATATTGCCAACTTAACAGAATCTATTTTATCTAAATTTATCCGGACTCAAATTAATAATAAAAATGTTCACCTTAACTCAAATCTAAAATAATCCAATGATAATTATAATAATTTCAGAGAGGTTGCTAGGCATAGAGATGTTTTCACCATCAAAAATTAATTGTTCTTCATTGGTATGTAAGCTGAAAAAACATTTTAACATACAAAAATTTTTCTTTTAATATAAACTGCTGAGAGGTCTAATATGAGACCTCTGTTATATTTCAGGGTATTTTGAAGTCAATCATTTTAAATTCTTTGGGTTGTCTTAAATGGTTTTTTTCATCCTAAGGACTTTTCGAAGCATTAACCTATGTTTGTTTAACATCAAATGTTTCTAAAAATAGTGAGGAAAGATCCAACATAAGTGTACTACCAGACTAAAAGTCAAGTGGTTAAGATTCCAGTTAGGGCGCTAGACCTATTTTATTTTGAATGTGTCATATAAATCTTCTGGGTAATGGTACTCATCCATGAAATAACTCAGCTAAGCTTTCAAAGCCTCTGCCTACTCTTAAGTTGCATGATATTAGTGTATATGCCCCTCAATTTGACAGGCACTAAGATCCCTACACTAGCTGGTGACGCAAAACCATACATGAATCCAAGGCAATGTGAAAACACATTCAATGATATTGGCTTGAAATGTGTTTTTAAAATTTTAAGTTGAGTTTTGTTTGTTTGCTTATACTGAGCCAGGATTTCACTACATAGTGCTGGCTGGACTGGAACTCTCTGTGCAGAGCAGACTACTAAGCAACTCACAGAGATTTGCCTGCCTCTGCTAGGATTAAAGGTTGTGTACCACCACATCTGGCAAGTTAAAGATATCTTAATAGTGATAAGAAATTTACAGTTCTACCAAGGCAACTAACTGCTGACTCATGAACATGAAGGGAATCTTTGAATCATATGTTGTCTCTGGTACCCTGGTACCACTCTCAAACCCTGAATTTCCCTTTCACATGATGTTACTTCTGAGGCATTCTGGAATCAAGAGTATGGAGCAAAAAGTGCAGTTTGTAAACTAGTACAGATTTAAACTAAAGACCTGAAAATACTACATTCTCAGTGAATAATAAACCAAGAGGACTTACTTAGAAGTACAAATGGTTTTATTGTAATGTTTGCACTAAGGGTATATAAAACACAGCTAATTCCTAAACACTCAGAATTCATATAATGGATGCTGACAGTCCCACTATACAAAGTGAAATTATCTGCAAATACCAAGTAAAACCAGTTGCAATGAAGCACAACTGCACTCTCAAAATTGGAAGTCTGAGACAAGGGACTGTAAGTTTCAAGCTAGCATAGACTATACAGCAAGTTCCAGGCCAGGTTAAACCTCACAATGAGAACCTTTCTCACAATAGGGTAAATAAGTAAGTATAAAGAAGTACAGCCATTAATACCTCTATTTGGTTGGTTAATTTGTTACCTGTACAGGGCTGTCATGAATATGTGAACTTTCTATTATTTTGAAATGTCAATGTCATGAAAGAGTATTTCCCTAAAGGACACAAAGATAAACAAGTGATGCGGAAGGAGAGATTGTATTTACTTTATAGCTGAAAAAATTCAAGATAGTATTAGTGAAAATTTATAAAATGACTGCAAGCTAGAGAACAGCTGTGTTTTGTTGACAGATGGTGAATGTATAAAAAATACTTTAATGGAGATACAAGCCAATATTGTGTAGTGTGATGATTTAACCACAAATGTCTTCCCTATTTAAAAATTTCAATCAGTACTGTTAGTACACATACCTCGGAGAATTCTTTCCTCATGGCAACGAAGAAAATCCCAGATTCTAACAGTGCCGTCATCAGAGCATGTAGCAAATTTATTATCCGTGGGTGAGAAACTGTTACATGAAGACACACAGCAGGGGAAAGAAGTCAGCATTTAACAGATCATCCGTGCTTCTCAGACAGGGAAAAATAAAGACACTGTGCTGCATTATAAACAGGAGGATCCAGTGAAGCGGCCCTTAAAGAGAATGCAGTCAGCTAGCATATGCATCTCATCAAAAGACCTCAAAAGAATAGGTTTTTCTTTTTTCCAGTTTCTCTCAATATCCAGAGACTAGTCCTAACATTACCTGTGCTCCTTTTAGCATATTTCCTAGAACATGGGAAGCTGCCTTAACAGTGCAACTAGATGTGTTCTACTCTTCACAACGTTACTGCATAGAACCATTCAAGCCACCACAGGGACACTGCTCAAAACACGAGCGTCAGTTTCTGCCTCAGATACTTAACTTCAAAATGAAAGGCTGAAACACTTTTAAGCTGCTCGACATCCTTATATATATAATGTTTCTCACTTATTTAAAAGGCTTGTGAAAACCTCGTGCCTTCTTCCGGGTGTAAAGCAATCCCATGAACATTGCACCTTTGGATGAAAACTTTTAAAATACACATTCAGACTTCTGTTTAAAGCCAATGACTGCTACACAAGAGGGAGCCAGTTTTCTTTCTGGCTGTGAAAAACCATCAAGATTCCCAATGAACTGTACACACTCCCTTGAACTTTTGAATGACTAACATTAAAAAAAATGAGCACGACACTGAGGCCAAGTCTATAAAGCAGAAACATATATATGCAACAGGTTCTGTGGATTCTGAAAATAGAAACAAGTGACTGCCAGTGGTGTTTCTAATGTCAATGTCTTCCCACATGTAGATGGCACAACCTTAAAAGAATGCTGCTTAGCTTTATTCTGGGGCTGCAGCAATTCTTCAGGCTTGTTTGTGAAACTTTTTCTCCCAGGTTTACTATACATTTCTCACTGTTATGTAAAAACATACAACTCACTGAAAATGTTTTAACTCCACTCATACATTTGCATAAGTCATGTTATCAACAGTGAATCAGAAGAAAAGTCCTAGAGTCTTCTTTGACAAAGGTCTGCTTACAGCTGCAAAGCATGAAGAACCCATTCATTAATCCGTTAATGTTTGCCACGTCCAGAGAGTTATCTGTGAGGTTTTTAGTCCTATACTTTCTTTTTGAAGTCGTGGCAGAACCAAGCCAACCAGGTCTTCACTTAAGCCTTTTTTTCCTTGAATTTTGTGTGGATTCTGAAGGTGACTTCTGTAGGCTTTAGATTTTATTCAGTTGTATAATTAAAGACTGAATTCTTTATTTGGAATATTCTTGTCTTACAAAGTATATAATAAAAAGGAATAACGTATACACATTATTAACCAAGAGAAAACCAGTGCAAAATGTGGCAGACAATACATCTCTAACATATTGCAAAGGCTGATACCAGGACAAAACTACTTCAGAAAGGTGCCAGCAAAATGGTGAATGTGTGAAAACAAAGAGAAATACTGTGTTTATAAGGTGCAGAAAGTTTCCCAGAATCTGAGAGCGCCCATGCATCTCTGCACCCAGAATACACTTAGAGAGTAATTTAGCCATGACAATAGGGACTACAGAAAATGGTATATTGTGTATAAACCTGGCCTCTCTAATCGCCTCCTTATGTGCCTGGAACATCTTGACGTTGTTCATGTTGGATTGCCAATATTTCACATATCCTCCATGATCTGCTGTCAACATCCACATGTCATTATGTGACCAAGTCATGGCCCTCACAGGGCTATCATGAGCCTGTGAAAACAGAAAACATTTTTAAGTTTTCTTTAAGAGAATGTATGGCTGAGGTTGATAGGAACATATAGTAACTCGAAGCAGTAAACTGTCCAACTCTTTATTTTTACAATGCTAAAGGAATTGGCTGTACTCAAGTTCTAAGATGAGCTGCCATCTCGGCTACTGTTACCTGCAATATGGTTTCAAAGTTGAAAGTCAGCCCATTCCACAAGGTGAACTCTCCACTAGAAGCTCCAGTGACCAACCGCCTTCCTTCTGGGGTCCACTGGAGCAGGAAAAAGAAGACAGGTTACACATAAGCACAAGTCTCGCAACTTCATTAATTTAAGAAACATTTTCAAAGGCTTTTTGTTTATTTGTTCTTGTTTTTATTAGTGAGTTCTTGAGCTGGAGTTACAGGTAGTTGTGAACTGCACAATATGGGTGCTGGGAACTAAACTCAAGTCCTCTGGAAAAGCAGCAGGTGTTGTTAATTGCTGAGTACGCCTCCATTCCGTGAAGTCTTTTTTTTTTTAATAAAATATTAAATAATCAACATCAAGCAGACAAAACTGAGTTTTACAGCTAATGTACCTTTGTAAGTATACTGCCAGAAAATAATTCATACCATAGAGTGCAAGAAAAGCACTAGCACTCTTAATTAGCTAAATTTGAGAAGAAATGTAGTATGAATACACCTATGTATTAAAAACCAAGATATATCATAATATGTAAAGATTTCACTTCTTTATAGACTACACAGTAGACTAAACAAGGTAGGCAGCCACTATTAAAGTTCAAATGACTGAACTGAAAAATAAGGAATCTTTCAACTGTTACTTGACAAGTATATATAGAAAAAATATATTTTGTGGTGGTATATGTAATACATAATTAAAGAACTTGCCAGCCTAATGTACAAGGGCTCACCAGTTTGAGGCCAGCCTCAGCTACACTGTAAGACTTCACCTCAAAGAAAAATGTCATGTCTGTACCAGAGGTCCAGAATTACAACACTTAAAAGGCTGAAGTAGAATGCATAAGTTCAAGATCAGCCTTAACTACATGAGAAGCTTTAAATCCCAGCACCTGGGAGGCAAAGGCAGGCTGATCTCTGAGTTCAAGGTCAGGCTGTTCTACAGAGTGGGTTCCAGGACAGCAGGGCCATATAGTAAAATGTCTCAAAATAGACAGACAGACAGACAGACAGACAGATAGCCAGCCTGTCAGCTAGGCATGGGGCAAACGCCTTTAATCCTAAGCACCTGTGTGGCAAAAGCAAGAAGATCTTTTCAAGTTCAGGGCCAACAATGGTCTACATAAGCAAGTTCCAGGCCAGCTAGGACAACATAGTGAGACTTGTTTCAAAAAAGTAAAATAAAATGTGGCCACTCTGCAAGCAAAACAGTAACATAACAATGACTATTTTAAGAACATTAAAAATATCAAACTTTAAATAAATATATATATTTATCAATCAAACTTTTCCTACAATTATTCTTTAAGAGTTATGAGAGGGGCTCGGCGAGGTGGTACACGCCTGTGATTCCAGCACTCAGGGAGGCAGAGGCAAGTAGAACTGAGTTTGAGGCCAGCCTGGTCTACAAAGGGAGACCAGGACAGCCAAGAGATACAAAGGAACCCTGTCTCGGAAACAAACAAACAAAAAGTTAAGAGAGGGGCTAGTGATGTCAGAAAGCTTACCTAGAAAAAGCACGTCCCCTGCGTTTGAGCCCACACAAGTAAACCAGGCTTAGTGGCACTATCATTTCAAGACATGGGTTTGAAAGTTCAAGCCTACAATGACACTTTACCAAAAGAAAAGCCTGGAGGGAGGGGTGTGGGTGTCAGAGAAACGGGACAGGAGTTACAGTGTGGCCCTATCTCAAAACTATAACAAAGCAAAAATACAGGTTATGCAGTTGTTATAGCTAAGCAGAACAGCTGCCTGGCATGTGTAAGGCCTTGGGTTCAATCTCCAAGACCACACACACAAGAGTTATGCTCTTCTAAATCCAATGCTAAGTTTCAGGTTGTATTATGTAAAAAGCAAGACAGAAGATTCTACACAGCCAGGAAAGATAATCTATCCACATTAAGAATCTGGCCAGGTGTGGTGGGGCTACACGCCTGTGATCCCAGCACTCAGGAGGCAGAGCCAGGTGGTTCTCTGTGAGTTTGAGGTCAGCCTGGTCTACAAAGCAAGTCCTGGACAGCCAAGGCTACACAGAGGAACCCTTTCTTGAAACTCAAAAGGCTGATATAGGTAGATGCTGAGAGTTCAAGCCCAGCCTGGGCTATATAATGAGCATTAGGCCTGTCTGGGTTCATTACAAAAACCCTATCTGAAAACAGGAACATATGGGGGGAGGGGGGGAGGAAAAACTATAATACATTAGAACAAACAGTACAAGATTATTTTAATGCTATGATTTGAATGATGAAGAGAATCTGTGGCATACTCGCTAGTCAAGTTAAAATACAATGTATAATTTATTTTTTTCCAAGCACTTATAACTCCAGTACTATGAAGTAAGATCTCTGTGAACTTGAGGCCAGTCTGGTCTACACAGTGTGTTCCAAGCCAGCCTGAGTTAAGACCCTATCACAAAGAATTAAAAAAAAAAGAAGTGAATCAAAATATATGTCTGTGTGTATATAATTTATTTTTCCTTCTTGTTCAGTTTCACTCATTTTTACGTAAGCATATAAATACACAAAATCTTACAATTCTACTACCCCAAGTAAAAACTGATAACTCAAAAACAGGTGTGCACAAAGAAACAATACAATACAAAAATAAAGCTTATTTAGAAAATTATATGAATACATGTGACAATTTGGTTCTTTATTATCAGTAAGTCATCATTTTGATTATTCTGAATAAAGTACTCCTTATTTTTCTAGATTTGATTATCTGCTATGACCCCAACCCCATCAACTCTGCGGTCAATTTAACTGTAAGCACAGAACGTACAGTAACTTTCAACAGACTGTGTCTCTAATATACACAAAATTTCCTCACAATCTCATACTTTGAGATCTACAGAACACTTATCCACCACACAGAGAAGGTGATGGGGACCAAGAGTTTTAGGGCAGCCTGGACCACCACACAAGTTTAAGACCAGCCTGAAGTTTATTGTTGTTCTGTTGTTTCTTAAGGGGTTGGGGAGCTAAGGGTGTAATTCAGAGCAAACGCAAGGCCCTAGGTTCTAGCCTTAGTAATGATGGGAGAAAATAAAGATACGGAATGCTTAGGCCTCATTTCAAAAGGTTTTCTATATTATAAAGGATATTAAAGGGCTGGAGAATGGTGCAGCACTTCAAAATGCTTGCAGCTCTTCCAGAGGACCAGAGTTTGGTTCCCAACACTCACATCAGATCACTCACAACCACCTGTTAACCCCAGCTCCAGAGAATCCTGACAACCAGAGCTCACCTCCTCGAACCCACATAAAAGTAAAAGAGAAGCAATTCCATAGGTGATCCTGACTCACATATATACATGACAGAGGAAAGACTCTTACACACGAGTGCAATCAATAATAATTGTGGTTTGTGTGGTTTGGCCCCCAAAGATTCATGTGTTTGGATCCTTGGCTCACAGGGAGTGGCACTATTAGGTATGGCCTTGTTAGAGGAAGTATGTCACTGTAGAAGCGGGCTCTGAGGTCTCATATATGCTCAAGCTCTGTCCAGGTAAGTCTCGGCTCAAGTCTCTAGCATCATGGTGGCCTGTATGCTGCCATGATGGTATAGGACTAAACCTCCGAAAACAGTAGCCAGCACCCACTTAAATTTTATTATAGTAGTCAGGGTGTCTCTACATATCAATTAAAACCCTAAGACAATAATTAAGTTTAAAAATAAAATAAAATAAAAAACAAGAGAGCTGAAGAGATGGCTCAATAGATCTTTTAAAAGGCCTGATTTCGGTTACCAACAGTAGATGTTGACATCCTCAGTGCCAGAGGACTGGATGCCCTCTTCTGGACTCTCAAAGTACCTGCACTAACATGCACAGACACATATATACACATAATTTAAAATGGAGACGGCTGTACAGTTAAGAATGCTTGCTGCTCCTTTAGATCTAGATCTGATCCTAACATGGTAGCTGACAACTGCCAGTAACTCCAGAGTAGGGAACCCAATGCCCTCCACAAACACACATGGTGAATTTACATAATCAAAAATAAAAATAAATCTTTTCTTTCTTTTTGAAACAGGGTCTTGCCCTGGTTGGCCTACAATTCACTATGTAGACCACACTGGCCTCAAACTCAGAGATATGATCTAGATGAAAGGCATGCACCACTATGATCAGCTTATTAAAAATAAATACTTTATTTATTTATTGCACTTGGGACGCAGGGGCAAGTGGATCTCTGTGAGTTCAAGGCCACCCTGGACTACAGAGGGAGTTCTAGGACAGCCAAGGCTACACAGAAAAACTGTCTCAAAACAAAACAAAACAAAAATGATAGACAGACAGACAGACAGACAGATAAGAAAGTTGGATAGTGGTGGCACACACCTTTAATCCCAGCACTTGAGAGGCTTAAAATATTTTTTAAAATAATTAAAAATTTAAAAACTGGAATGAGAAAAGGAAATGAAATAAAAAGAAAATGATTACACTATCATCTATGGAAAAATGAACTGAATGGTCAATATTGAAGAAAATCTTTTTCTACTGCAAAATCCCTTCAAAATATTATAAACTCTAAAGAAACTACTGGGCACCATCGTAGAGCTTTATGATTTATTATAATTTTCAACTTTCCTAACATCATTTCCTAACAACCCCAGAGAGCTCTTCATTCACCTTGGGCTGCTACTTTTCCAACAGCAACCAAGGCATCTCTATTCAAGGGCAATACTGAAACCTGCTGCAGTATGTGAACTGAAATGTCCCAAAATAAAATAGAAATTATATAATGATGAAAAACAAATCAGAGCACAGTATCCCACCATTAGTGAACAAAATGGATAACAGAATGGATTTGAAAGTAAAATTGTTATTAGCGATACAAATATTCTCTTAGTGCACATGTTTAATTTTTGTTTTGTCAAATACTTTGTTTATTTTCAGTCAGGATCTCCCCATGTAATCCTAGTTTTCCTGGAACTGTGTAGACCAGACAGGCCCTTGACCTCAGAGATCTTCCTGCTTTGGGGTTTAAAGGCCTGTGTCACCTTGTCCAGCCTTATCAAATATATTTGTAAAACTAAGGATTGATATTTTTCAAATAAATGTCTATCAGAATACTTACCCTCACAACAAATACTGGGCATTTTACTTTGTTTGTTGATGTCCTAACAAATTTTGTTGTTACTGCATTCATAGGATTATTCAACATTCCTATAGGTGGGACCAGCTATTAAAAACAAAAAAAGAGAAAAAGATACAAAGTTAATTACCTGTTAGTATTACCTGGAACTTAATTTCAGTATCTGTCTAAGTATGAAATTACCTAGATTGCCTCTCAAAGACAGTAGAGCAACCCAGGTTTACAAAAACCCAAACTTAAAATTAAAATTTTCTATTAAAAGACTTTGAGGTTGTTCAATCTCTGAACATTGCTTTCTGTACCCAAAGTTTATTCATCATTAAATTTAAAAGAATATTTAAGTTGAGACAAAATTAAATCAAGGTAAATACAGATATACATTACCCTTTTGAAAATGTAAATTATAAAAATGTGAAAAAAAGAATACCTTGAACCTGAATTCACATGCTTTGATGTTTACAGGACCAAACAAGGAGGTTTGTAGTAAGCTAGCATGATAGAATTTATACTTACATCATTATAATAACCTGCATCCGGCTGAATTGCCCGCATATCTCTCTGATCTCTTTGCCATATCCTATTCTGTTAAAAAAAAAATAATTAATGAGTAGATGGTCTCATGAGAGTCATGTAAAATTTAATTATTAATGAAATGTAATAACTTTTTTTCATTTATATGTACAAATATCTGCCTGCATGTATATGCATGTGGTGCCAGCTTGGTACCCACAAATGGCAAAAGCGCATCCGATACTCTGAAACTGAAATTACAGATGATTATTGGCCACCATGTGCATACTGAGATTCAAGCCCAGGTCCTCTGTCTAGAAGAGCAGCCCACCTCCTTAGCCCCCAAATGTAAATGGATTTAAAAAGGAAAACCAAGATTCATGTGTGTAATGATTTTTCTTGTTCCTTTTCTCTCTTTCTCTCTTCCTTCCTTCCTTTTCCTTCCCTTCCCTTCCTTCCTTCCTTTCGTTTTTAAAGATAGGGTCTCACTGTATATGCCAGATGGCCTGCAACTCCCTGTATAGACCAGAGTGGCTTAACCCTCAGAAAGATCAACTAACTTTGCTTCCTGAATATTGGGGTTAAAGAAATACAGCAACACAACAGACTCTTTTCTTAAACAGCAGTTCCACCCTTTCCTGCTGCCCCTGCTTAGATTTTTACTCAAGCAGCCCTTACCCTACTCTTCTGGTTCTGATCCCCAATGCAGCCTCACTTCCATACCCTAATAGATAGAATGGGGGAAGAGGCACTGGAGAGATGGCTCAGTAGTGCAGAGTAGTCTGCTCATTCAAAAGACCTCAGTGCCAGTACTCAAATGGCTCACACCTTGTTAACTCCAGTTCAGGAGATATTAATACCCTTTTTTCCCCTCTACGGGCACCAGGCACACACAGGGTAGATACACATACATGCAAGCAAAGCAATCCTACATATAAAATAAAATCATTAAGTTAAGGGGGAGGTGAGGCAAAATGGCAACCATATTTCTGCCCAAACTATTAGCACAGAACAGTTTCTTGTATCTTGATTTGGGCATTTTTTATTCTTTCCGAATTCTAGCTTCATACTCTAGTTTCCCAAATAAAACTGCCAAGAAACTTTTCTAAATCAATCAGTGTGACAACACATGTTTTAATCTCAGTATTTGGGAAATGGAGTAGAAGGATCAGGAATTCAAACCCTGTGCTACATAAGATCCTGTCTAAAAAAAGAAAAAAGCTAAAAAGTCTAACTCTGTCTTTACCTCTGACACTTTTTGCCATGTACCTGTAATACACTAATTAAGTTAATGTGCAAACAGGCCTTTAACTATTGAACTAAGGTATAAAGAGCAGACAAAAACAAATAAATGGAACAGGAGCATTTAATAGGCTTAAGTACTTAGAGAACTCAAAGTAGAAAACAAGAGCTGAGAGCACGTTCAGCAGACCACTACATTCTGTGACTGCAGTAGGCACTCAATCTTGAAGGAAACCTAGAGCTACTCCTCCAGACTACAATTTCTTCCCTGGAAATCTAGAAGGGGGACAAGCCATGTTCTCAGTTCCAGTGTCCCAGAAATACTGCTATGCTGGTAGTCAGTTATTAATTCAGAAACACTATGAGCCATTTTCAGAATATAATTAATGAACTCAACATCTGAATTGCTAATCCATCCCACTATTCAAGAAATATAAGTGATATTTATTAGCCTTTATTTAAAAATAAAAACAGAGAAACAAAAAAGGCAGGGCGGTGGTGGTACACACCTTTAATCCCAGCACTTGGGAGACAGGGGCAGGGAGACCTCTGTGAGTTCAAAGCCAGCCTGGCCTAGAGAGTGAGTTGAGGACAGCCAAGGCTACACACAGAGAAACCCTGTCTTGAAATACAAAAACAAAAATCCCTACTTTGGTCATTAGAAACACATTCACTGTACTTACCTCCAAATACTTAATTACAGAGGGATTGTAGTCTATGGTTTTTCGGTTTACAGCTTTTCTCATTCGTTTCCCATCAAATGTAAGCTGCTGCATTGCTTGCTGCTGTGCAAAATCTGGTCGTTTATAAAATAGTTGTCGGGGTGCCTGGTGTTGAAACCTTGGCATATGGAAAAATCGTGGAGGAGAGCCAATTTCTGTAGCCATGGTGATGTTTTCCTTCTAGGTCACTAGAATAGAAGACAAAGTATTTTCAGTGCACATATCACTTGACAACAGTGACTAAAAACATTTTTCTAACCTGAAAACATTTTTAGACTTTTATAAATGTGTGTTTTGCCTGCAAGTATGTGTCTGAAGAGGCCAGAAGAGGGCATCAGATTCCCCGGAACTGGAGTTACAGTTGAATGTAATCTGTCATGTGCATGCTGAAAATTAAAATCGGGTCATCTGGAAGAGCAGTCAGTGCTCTTAACTGATGAGCCATCTCTTCAGCCCAAATCTAAAAACATTTTTAAAGTAGATACTTTCTAAAATTTTTATTTATTGATTTGTTTACTTATTAGTTTTTTAAAATATTTATTTATTTACAGGGAGAAGGGACATGTGCCAAGTGTACGGATTCCAGACAACAACTTATAGGAATGGGTTCTCCCTTTTATCATTCAGACCTAGGGATCAAATTCAGATTGTTAGGCTAAGCACGAGAGACCTTTACTCTCTACCACCTTTAACGGCCCAGTGAACATGTTACAGTTTCCTTCCTTGCAGTGTTTTCAAACACTCTATTTATAAAATGAAATATGAAGGTTGGAGATGTAGCTCAGTAACAGAGCTTACTTAGGATGCTTGAAATCCTGGGTCCAAAACTCAGCACCACTAAATAAATATACGAACTTAAAGATCAAAACATTTAACAGAGCTTATTATAGGTAAGTACTAATAAACATTTATTGTACAAATTTGGCTTGATGAAAGGCAGTTCAATGTATAATGGCTTGGGGTATTGTTGGGTTGTGTTTATTTTGTGTTTCTTCAGGAGAAAAAAGTCAAGCATCAACTGAGAATTAACATTTTCAAAAACTTACATGCCATCTTAAGCTACATGAGCCCTGGTCTCAAAATAATAAAATTTGGAGGAGGTGGTGGAGGAAAAATAGGGGCTGAATTAAGATATTTATTTATTTTTATCTTTATTCGTATGTGTGCATACAAATGTGTGGGTGCCAGAAACCTTGATTGTGAGCCACCTGACCTGGTGCTGGGAACCAAAATTGGTCCTATTTAAGTCCTAGTTAAGTCTTTAACTATTGAACCATCTCTCCAGTACCACTATTATTAGCATTTTAAAATAAAATTTTCATTTAGTCCCAGTTTTGATCATTTCCCCCTGGCAGGACTGTCTTGCCGGGCTACAGGGGAAGAGGACACGCTCAGTCTTGATACAACTGGACGAGCTGGGCTGGATGGGAAAGGGAGCCCCCCTTTTGCTAAAGGAGGGGAGGACTGGGAAGGGAGGAGAGGTGGGGCTACAACAAGGATGTAAAGTGAATAAAAAAATATTGTTTTCATTTAGATATTTTGCAGTCAATCTATTTTTAAGATTGCCATAAAACTTAATTTCATACAACTTCATTTTATCACAAAATTCTATTTTATCTTCTAAAAAGTTGTAAAGATTAATTTTCAAATTTCTTATCAGTAGCTGTAATTCCAACATTAGGGAATTGAAAGCAGGGATCACAAGTATTCTTATTTTAAAAGAAAGACTTTTACTTTCCATTACTTTTCTGTTCTTACATTTAGTTATGTTACACTCCAGATCTTTTTAAAGAGTCTAGAAAAAAACTGATTTTTCTTCAGATAAAAATGGTCTTGAGCTTTCTGACTCTTTCCGGATGCTCAAGATGTCGGAGCGAGGACGTGGTGGGTCCTCCGGAGCGAAATTCTGGATTTCCCTGGGTCTTCCAATAGGAGCTATGATCAACTGTGCTGACAACATAGGAGCCAAGAATTTGTATATCATCTTTGTGAAGGGAATCAAGGGACAGCTGAACAGACTTCTTGCTGCTGGTGTAGGTGACATGGTGATGGCCACAGTTAAGAAAGACAAACCAGAATTGAGGAAAAAGGTCCATCCAGCAGTGGTAATTCAACAACGAAAGTCATATCAAAGAAAAGATAGGGTGTTTATTTTGAAGATAATGCAGGGGTCATTGTAAACAATAAAGGCGAGATGAAAGGTTCTGCCATTACGGGTCTGGTTGCAAAGGAGTGTGCAGACGTGTGGCCCAGGATTGCATCCAATGCAGGCAGCATTGCATGATTCTCCAGTGTATTTGTAAAATATATCCATTAAAAAGTCTTTGCTCAAAAAAAAAAGGTCTTGGTACTACTTCATTCATCTTTATCATTTTGACTAGGTAGGTGTAACAAGCAATGAGGCAGAAGAGCGGTGATAGTGATGTTGGGGTGAAAAGAAATCTGGAGACACACACACCAAAACAAATAGGGCTACAAAGCAAGTCTACCACTATGAAGTAACTCTTGAGCTCCAGCCACAGCATGTTAGTGCACAACATGAGAAATATCCCACCTCACAAAGCCATGTATGAATTATTGTGCACAAAAGCACTGGAGGCTGGTGAGGAATCTGCTTAACCTGAGAGGTCTTGAATACAACCACTTCTTAGCAATGACATTTAATTTAAACTAAAAGCTTCAACTCAGATATCTAGGTCAATTTTTCTAACGACCCAAAAAATTGTTTCTAAATTTGTTTTGAAGGCACAGTCTCATTACATAACCCAGTCTAGTTCCAAACTCAGAATCCTCCACTTTCTATCTCCCAAACGCTGGATTATGTGCCCAGTATTCTTAAAATATGTTTTTTTGGGCCTGGAGGGGTGTGTGTGTGTCAGTCACCTTTAATCCCAATACTGGTGAGAGAGAGGCAAGTGGATCTCCATGCTCAAGGCCAGCATGTTCTATAGAGAGTTCCAGAACCAGGGATATACAGTAGGAGGGCAGAACCAAACTCCTAACAGCAACTTCTGGAGGGCCTTCTCTAATTTCCACACCCATGGCACATTTGTACATGTGTGCAAACATACACAAGAATGCATTCATTTATTCAACCACACACACACAAAAAATAAATGTACGTATTTATTTACTTATTTTATGTATGACTGCTCTAGCTGCATGTACACCTGCAGGCCAGAAGAGGGCATCAAATCCCCGCATAGATGACTGTAAGCCACCGGGTGGTTGTCAGGACTTGAACACTGGATCTCTGGAAGAACAGACAGTGCTCTTAACCACTGAGCCATATCTCCAGTCGCTAAATGTAGTATTTTTAATTTAAGTAATATCAAAAAGAACAACAACAACAAAAAACTTCTTAAGTTTGGGGAATGGAGTGTGGAATTGGGGACTGAGTCTAGGATCTCACATGTAACACCACCAAGGTAAGACCCAAGCTCCAAAACCAGCATATTTAGAAAGTTCTATTTATATACTTACTGTTCTGTTTTGATTTTTTCTTCAAGAAGGGTGTCTCATTGCAGGTCTCGCTATCCCTACGCTGCCTCTGCCTCCCGAGTGCTGGGGATAAATTAAAGGCATGAGCCACCACTACCCAGCAAAAGTTGTATTTTTTTATATAACTACAAATTTTCTAATTTTGTTGGAATAAAATTAGTTTCAAAAAATATATACAAATTATAATGTGTATAATGATGAAGTGTGTTAAATGAAAGTAGCCACACACAAAAGGTCACATGACTCTTTTTATATGAAAAATTCAGAATGTGCTACACAGAGAAAAGGCCTTCCAACTGCAGGATACAAGAGTACAGGAAGAAAGGAATGAAAAGTAACTACTTCATAAGACGGTCTTTCCTTCCAGGATAATAAAAAAAAATTAGAGCCAGAAGAGGAGGCAGCTCTGCCTCACTGAATGTGCTAAGTGAACTGAAAGGTGCGTGTTGAAATAGTTTAAAAACTGGGTAGTGGTGGCACATGCCTTTAATCCCACCACTCTGGAGGCAGAGGCAGGAGGATCTCTATGAGTTCCAGGTCAGCCAAAGCTATATACTGTCTCCAAATAAAAGTTTTAAAAGTGACCTTAATGATGATGAAGTATACATCAACTAAAAAAATGGGACACTTAATCTATTTAAAGAAAGTATTCATATGAATAACAAATGAAACAATAACAGAAAGCTGATGACTGTTGAAGCTAGATGCAAGACTATAGTGTTAATCCTGAGATTAAAACAAAACAATAAAAAACAAACAAACAAACAAAAAACAAAAAAACAGTTCCACCATTTTTAGCCAAATTTGAGGCAAGCTTTATTAGATACTGACCAAGATAGACTTTGGTCAGGACTACTTCCTAGAACTTCCAGCTGAGTGGCCCCAGACACAAGTTAAAGTTTATAAAGACAAACCCATAGGCAACCAAATCCTCCCATGAGGCTTTTGCTATTTTCCAATTTCCAGCATTCCAGGAAGCTACCCGATCCTTGGGCTAGTTAGTGGGGCTTAAAGGTTAATTTTGGGTATTACAATAGAAAGCACTAACCAAGACCCAAATTCAAGGACAACATGAATGGCTAATGTCCAATGCAAAACAAGCAAGTTATTGAATAAAATTTGTTCTTCAAGGGCTGGTACAACGCTTGTTCCATCTCCAGCACCACACAAAACCTGGCTGATGAAGCTAAAGAGATGGCTCAGAGGTTAAGAGCACTGGTACCTCTTCCAGAGGTCCTGAGTTCAATTCCCAGCAACCACATGGTGGCTCACGACCATCTGTAATGAGATCTAGTGCCTCTTCTAATGTGCAGACATACAGGCAGAACAGTGTACACATAATAAATTAAAACAAACAAAACAAAAAGACTGATGGCAAAATACCTGTAATTTGAGAAAAGAACAAGTCTCAAAAGTACAAGACCACCCCTGGCTACTAGGCAAGTCAAAAGCCAACCAGGAACAAGTAAGATGAAAGGAAGAAAGGATAGGAGGGAAGAAGGGAGGAAGAAAAAAGGAAAGGAAAGACAGTAAGTTCTACGACAGACACACACACAGTCACTGAGATTCTGTCTCAGAAAAATACATAAAATCAAATCAAATAAAAACCGTTCTGAGGCTGGGCAGTGGTGGTGCATGCCTTTAATCCCAGCACTTGAGAGGCACATACATGCCCTGAGTTCCAGGCCAGCCCAGTCTACAACAGTGAGTTCCAGAGACAGCCAGGGCTACACAAAGAAACCCTGGCTTTCAAAAACAAAAAACAAAACAAAAACAAAAAGAAAGAGTAACTATATTTCGAAATAAAATTCACTCCTCATAAGTAACATTAAATATTATTCATTTGTCAAATGCTGCAAAACTTTTGTTAACTACAAGAAATGCAAGCTTTCCCCTGGCCCCTACACCTTGTAAAACCTTCACATAAATTTTTTACTACCCTCCAACTAGGTAAAGCTCTTGTTTGTTTACATAAAGGTCCTGCTGTGGTCGCAGGACTCAGTGAGGTTCCTTTATGTAATTTCCTTCATTTTCTTTACTAACTCTTTTAAACTACACAATCTAAAACCGTGAGGTTGGCCCCAGCAATGGGAAAAAAGTCACCACCGGCTTTAAGGTAACACTCAGATGCGTTTCCTTTCCCAGTGTGTCTGCTCTTCCAGTTCTCTTAATAGCACAGTCTTCTTATCAAAAGCACAGCTCTGCCTTGTTGCGACACTAACTGGTGCTGTCTTCTTTGTGACACCTCGCTATTCTAAGGACCAGGGATAGCTCAGGAGATAAAGGGGCTTGCCACCATGCCTGATGATTTCCCTGGACCCACACGGTGTAAAGGAAAGAATCAACTCCCACAAGTTATCCTCTAATAATCCACCCATACAATACAGGAGGCATGGGCCCACCCACATATACACAAGCAATGAAAAGAAGTTTAGAAGTCTGACTCTAAATTAAACAAAAATAAATCTCAGCATATAGTTACCCTGAGCAAGGTTCACATATGCCTTAAAAGCTTCATCTTCAAATCAGGCAATCCACTAAATTACTTGGTGGGGGGAGGGCACAAAAGAGATTGAGATCACTTGACCAGTACACTGCCCTGGCTTCAATCCCTAGTATCACACATACACACACACACAATAACTGGGGATAGTGGGGTAGGTATTCATGTAATCTCAGCACTTAGAAGGTAAAGACAGGAAGGTAAACTTCTGATATACAATGAACTTGAGGCTAGTCTAGTCTACATGAGATTTTCTCAAAAAAGAGGGACAGAGAAAGGAAAGGAAAATCAAATAAAAAACTAAAATATTTAATTTCTTTTGGGCAATCTTTCAACAGTGCTTTTTTGTTGGTGTTCTGGGTTGAACTGTGCCCCTCCCACTTCATTTACCAAAGCCCTAAATCCCAATATCTCAGAATGTGATATTTAGCTTTAGGGTTCAAATCTAACCTGAATGGTAAGAGATTAGAACTCAGGCAATACAGAGAGTGATAAATAGCCATAGGAGAACATAGGAAGCCTAATAGAAAAATGTAACTAGAACCAACCCTGCTCACATCTTAGGCTTCTAAGTTGTGATATTCAGAACTGTGAACAATTTCTACTATTTAAATTACTAAGGCTGTGGTGCTTTGTTATGGCTCCTCTGGGCAATTTATAGAGCAGCAGTCAGAGCAAAGTGCCTGGACCTCCTGATTCTCCTCCACAGGAGGTGCCAAAAGAATTCAGCTGAGAGCAGAAAGCCTGACATTTAAAGAATTGATAAAGAAAATGTGGTACATTTACATAATAGAACACTATTCAGCTATTAAAAACAAAGACATCGTGTAATTTGCAGGCAAGTGGATGGGACCAGAAAATATCATCCTGAGTGAGGTAACCCAGGCCCAGAAAGACAAGCATGATGTGTACTTACTTATAAGTAGACCTTAGCCATAAAGTACAGGGAAGATGCTTGAATCTCACTCAGAAGAAATAAAACAGACATCTGAAGTACATGGAGGGAAAGCGCTGGGTGGGAAAGGGGGTGAGGAAGGTAATAGGGGTGGGGATCAGATGTAGAGAGTTGTGGGGGCACCGAAAAAGAAAAGAAATTGGTGGTGATGGGGCATCTCTAGGACAGGGAGGTTCCTGGGAGTCTATGGAGATAACTCTTAGCAGTGGGGGCTAGGAGCCTGAAGTGGCCACCTCCTGTATCCAGGCGAGAATTCCAGTGGAGGGGACACACACCAACCCACTCATAAAACCTTAACCCAAAACTCGTCTTGCCTAAAAAGTGTAGGGGTAAAGATGGGGCAGAGATTGAGGGAATGGCAAATCAATGACTGGCCTAACGAGACTCACCCCAAGGGAGAAAGACAACCCCTGACACTATTAACGATGCTCTGCTATACTTGCAGACAGGAGCCTAGCCTGTCTTCTGAGTGGCTTCATCTAGCAGCTGATAGAAACAGATGCAGAGACAGCCAAACTAGGCGGGAACTTGTGGAGTTCTTCGGAAGAGTGGGAGGAAGGACAGAAGGAGACAGAGGGTTCAATGACACCACAAGAAGACCTAGAGTCCTACACATATGAAGCAGTGTGCGGCTTGGCGATCATAGGGGACCCTAACAATGGAGTTGGGGATGTATCACCTGCCTCTGCATCCCTTTCCCCTAGCTGAGTTGTCTGTCAGGCCTCAGTGGGAAAGGATGTGTTTGGTTCTACTGGATCTTGAGGTGCCAGGGTGAACTGGGGCCTCCCTTTCTCTGAGAAGGAGAGGGGAGAATGGGACTGGGAGAAGAGGAGAGGGATGGGACCAGGCTGTAAAGTGATTAAATAAAAAAGAAAAAATTTTAAAAAGAAAAATCAGTGACCCACAAAGAGAGAAACCTCAAGTCCTTAAAAGTTATCCTTCAAGTTTAACAATGGAACTAGATTTATTAATCAAATACAGAGAAACAGTAACTTCAGCCTTTTGAAAATTAAAGTTTCATACTCGCTGAAATACAGATACAGTGCTACAGTACTAGAATGACAAAATATAACAAAAAATTAGGCTTCTCCCAAACTTACTTATGTCATAACTGACTGGGGGATGAGAGAGGTAGGCAGGTGGGTTGGAATAGGAACAGAAGGAAACAAATTAGTTATATTGTTTCTGAATAACCTTAGGCAAATTATTTGTATAACTAAACATCCAAACTGTTAAAGATAAAAATTCATCTAAACAACTAAATTGATTTTATCTTTCCCCTAAATACAAATCTGTAATGTCTCAAGCATCAAGCACAAATCTGTCAAGACTTTGCTTTATATTACCTACATCAGGTAAAATCACATCATTCTGACTCACTAAATACAACACTCACTTTCACAGAACAGCAGTTTTTAAGCCCCATGGTACCTGATCTATTCTATTTTTATACAGCAGACATGTCCTGACTATACAAAATTTCCACAAGTGAAAGAGGTAGGCAGTTGGCAAAGGCCTTTAGTCCCAGCACTGGGGAAGCAGAGGGAGGCAGATCTCTGAGTTTAAGAACAGCCTGGTCTCCAAAGCGAGTTCTAGGACAGCCATGGCAACCCAAAGAAGCCCTGTCTTGAAAAACAAAAACAAAATAAACAAACTAACAAAAAAGCCAACACCACCAGAAAAAAATTTCATAAACATACCATAAGTTTTCAGGCTTCCAACTACTGTACAGAATTAGATAAGCCATTTGTGGCTGTTTGAATGAAAATGAAAATAGCCCCACAGGCTCATATGCTTAAATGCTTGGCTCCCAGTCAGCTCTTTCCTTTCCCTATCCTCTTTCCTCCCTCCCTCTCTCCCTCCCCACCCCTCTCTTTCCCTTCCACTTTACCAGTCAATTTCTCTGCATCTATTTTCTCAACCTGTAAAATAAAGTTATTGTAGATAACATAAGAGTTGTTTTGCTCAAAGGTACTTTTTTGCATAAATAAGTAAGTAAATAAATAGATAGATAAATAGGGATGGCTCACTTGGAAAAGCAGGACTACCTAGGCTTAATTCTGCTTATTTTTAAGTGTAAGTTCTCAACGGAATTACAATTGTTTGTCCCAACTGCTCACAAAGTACGTTCTCATATAATCTTAGTCATATGATTCTATTACAGTATAGCTGCAGACAGAAGTAAGAATCATACATGCAATTCTTTGAAGTTATGACTATTTCACATTTTGAATTATGCTACACAGCAATTCATTCAGAGCCAAACATGGTAGATTACTAACCAGTGAGTCCCAACAAGCAAACAAAACGCACAATTCATCCGGAGACCCTATAACCCTGTAATTACAGTAATAAAAGTTCTATGTGCAGGTGCTAAATAAGCTTCTAATACTAGAGCAACAAAAGTAGATAGAACAGGGGGCTGGAGAGATGGATCAGTGGTTAAAAACACTGGCTGCTCTTCCAGAGGACTTGGATCCAACTCCCAGCACCCACATGGCAGCTCACAACTGTCTCTAACTCCAGTTCCAGGGGATCAAACACAGACAGACAGACAGACAGACATGCCACACATGAAGGCAAAAATACCAATCCACATTAAATTAAAATACATCATTTTAAACAGTAGAATGAATAGAAAGGAATTCACAAGAGATGAGAGGGAGAGGGAGCTTATGGGAGGGAGGAAGGAGAGACAGAGCACTAACAGGATACACAGCATCGTGTCATGTTGTAAATCTGGCCAGTCGATGGGGTACACAGCATGTGGTTCTCCTCCTACCTAAGGGGCTGTTGGCCAACAGCTTACTAAGATGGGCAGGAGAAGAAGGTGAGATTGCAAGGCTTGGAAGACTGGAGAATGACCACTCCAGGGAAACACTTCAGGGAGATTGTTCAACTTTAGTCAGAGAACAAAGGTTATACTCCATGGGAAGGTAGGGAGATTCCAAGGATAGATGTACATAATTGGTTAGAACTAGGCATTTCAAGGATGCTTGATTTGTAATAAACAGCATGGGCCTATCATATGAACAGGAACATAGTACCTAATTATCCTATAGGTGCAGGAAAGGGAGAACTAGCAGGGAATTGTTTCAAAGGTCACATATCAGATGTGGTTATAGGCATCTATGCCTTGAGGACACTCTGCAGATGAGGCCAGGCAGAAAGTAGGAGGCTCTGCTGGGGACAGGGAGTCCTCCATCTACCACAGAGCTCAGAATGGCTATCCAGACTGGGAGGACTGCAACCCCAAACAGCAGGGTCTTTCCAACACCAGCACTCAGGGAGGCATAGGCAGATCTCTGTGAGTTTAAGGCCAACCTGGTCTACAAAGGGAGTACAGGACAACCAAGGAAGGCTACACAGAGAAACTCTGTTGCAGGAGGTCAAAAAGATGTCAATCTGTCACCAAGAGTCTGAAAGTTTAGCTGGGCCATGGTGGTACACGTCTTTAATCCCAGTACTTGGGAGACAGAGGCAGGCGGATCTCTGTGAGCTCAGCCTGGTCTACAGAATGAGTTCCAGGACAGTCAGGCCTAAAACAGAAAAACCCCTGACTCGAGAAAAAAGAGAGAGAAGAGACAGTGAGTCTGAAAGTTTAAAAGTACAGAAGAGGACTGGAGAGACACTAGACAGTTAAAAGCGCTTGCTGCTCTTCTAGAGGACCTGAGTTCAGTTCCCAGCACCCATGTTGGGTGGCTCACAACTGCCTGTAACTCCAGTCCCAGAGATCCAATGCATATGTTCTCCACAGGCACCACATTCATTCAGGATACACCAAGACACACTATACACATCAATAAAACTTTTTAAAGTGCCCTCCCACTTTTTTTAAAGTACAGAAGGACTCAAGAGTGATTTGGAGGAAGTCAGCTCAGTGGATAAAGTGCTTGCCCCGTAAACAGTGTGAATCCCCAGAAGCCATATAAAAGCTAGGCATAGTGACACTTCTGTAACCCCAGCACTGCTGGAGACACAGACAGGTGAAGTCCCAGAGCTCGCCGGCCAGCCAATTTAGCAAAATCAGTGAGCTCCAGGTTCAGTGAGAAACTTTTTGTCTCAAAAAATTAAGTAGAAGTCAGTGCGGTGCCACACACCTTTATACCTAGCACTCAGGAAGGCAGAGGCAAGCCTGGTCTACAAAGGGAGTCCAGTGCAGAAAAGGATACACAGAGAAAGCCTGTCTTGAAACCAGTCTGGTCTACACCCAGGACAAACAGGGCTACATAGAAAGAGAACAATGGCATAAGAAAGCTGAAAGTCAACCTCTGGCCTCCGTACACGCGCATATAAACAAATGTACATACACCCATATAACTTTACCGATCCCCCCCACACACACACACACAAATATGAAGTGACGAAGGCTTCACTGCTACAACCACTACCACTATTCCCAGTGTGGAAGCAACAGGATATAGCACAAGATTACAGCATTACGAAACAAACAAACAGATTACAGCATAAATCAGCTTTAAAAAATCTACAGGTGTGTCGTCAGCCATTACAGTAATCTCAATACCTGAAAGGTAGATTGGCAGTTTAATGTCATCCTTGGCTACAGAATACTGAGTTCAAGGCCACTCAGGGCTACAGGAAACTATGTTGGAAAAAAAGCAACAAAGGTAACAGCTTAGGGTGAGAAAAAAACTTTGAAACATACTTAAAGAAAGAAGTATTAACTAAAGCCATCTCTCACTCAGCCTACCTCAGACCATCATGTTTCCCCTAATAGAACATAATCCAAAAAAAAAAAAAATTGCCTAAACCACATATTTCAAACACTAACATCAGGAAGTAGAGAAGATGCAAAAAACATCTATCTCATGGTTATTTACATTAAGCTCTCAGATTTTAGCAGATTACCACGAAGAAAAACCATACACAATGAAAACATGTTTCACATCGACTATAGTAGCATAGGCCTTTACTAACAGCACTAAGAGGCAGTGACAGGCTGGTTCAATGGCAGCCTTGCCTACAGACAGAGTTCTGAGACAGCCAGGGCTATACTGAGAAATCCTGTCTCAAAAAAAACATTACTTCCCAAATAAAGTATTATGCTTTCAAATGTGTAATTAAAAATAATGTGGGGCTTCAGAGATCATTAAGCAAGTAAAGTGCTTGCCACATACCTATCAGGATCAGAGTCTGGATCCCTAGTATCCACGTAAAAGCCAAGAGCATGGCAGCCCACCTGTGATCCCAGCGCATGGAAAGCAGAAATGGGACTCCCAGAGTAAGCTGGCTACCTGGACTAGACGAATCAAAATGCTCTGGGTTAAGTGAGATGCCCTGCCTCAGTGTATCAAGTAGAGAGCAATAAACAAAGTAACAGAACATCAACTTCTGCCCTTCACCCACATGTGCACATACATGCATGAACACGTTTCCGCACACACAGTACACACATGCATGCAAAAAACCCTTCAAAAAATTGTTTTCCAAGACAAGGCTTCTCTCTAACCGCCCTGGGTGTCCTGGAACTCAGTTTGCAGACCAGGATGGCCTTGAACCCACGTGCCTCTTGACTCCCCAAGCGCTGGGATTAAAGGTGTGCGTCACCATGCATGGCTCAAAAACAATTTTAATGTTTTTATAGAGAGAGAGTGTGTGTGTGTTTGTGTGTACTCAAGCACCTGCCGACCTACCAGGAAGGGCTGGACAGATGGCTTAGCAGTAAACCTGGTTGTTACTTTAGAGAACCCAGGTTCCATCCCTAGAGCCCACATAATGGTTCACAACCACCCATAACTCCAGTTCCAGGATATTCAATACCTTCGGACCTCCATGGGATTCTACTGCACACATGTGGTACATATACATTTGCATAGAAATATATACATACACATAAAATATTCTTTATTTTTTTTTAAATAAATATTCGAACTAGCTGGGCAGTGTGGTGGTACTCACTTTAATCCTAGCACCACTTAGGAGGCAGTGCCAGGCAGGTCTCTCAGCCTGGTCTACAGAGCAGGTTCCATGAGAGCCACGGCTACATACACACATACACACACACACACACACACACACACCACTCGGGAAAATTAAATATTCCAAAAGGTCTATGTCAAAGTTACAGTCAGGTATTGGCCATCTAAGGTTCTTTGTTCTACAGGGAACTCCTGTTCCTTTTTCTTGCTTCCAGTCCTTTTTTTGTTCTTTATAAAACAAAATGCTCTCTGCATAAATTTCTGATACGTCTGAGCATGGTGAAGCAAGCCTTTAATTGAAGAACTCAGGAAGCAGAGGCAGGTAAGTTTTTGTAAATTTCAGGCCAGCCTGATTTACATATTGAGTTCTAGGACAGCCAGAGCTACACAGTGAGTCTTTCAAAAAACAAACAAACAAAAATCTCCTGATTTGTTCAGGATCCCTATTTACTTTCATACTGTTTTTTAATTTTATTTTTTAAGATACAAGGTCTCCTTATGGGCTGGCCTGTGGACTCAGTGTGCCCTCCAAATTCTGACAGACTATATACAAAAACAACACACCACTAAGAACAACAAATGTGCCTGAAGGGTGTAGAGCACACAGATACAGTCCCAGTACTTGAGAAGTAGAAGCAGGAAGGAGGATCAAGAGTTTGGCTACCTATAAAGTCAGCTACATGAGAGGAAGGAAGGGAAGGTGGGTTTAACCATTAATTAATAATCCAGCAGAGAGAGTCCCAGAATTAGTGGTCAAGTATAACAGAAACTATTTCCAGAGGCAAAGCTAGCTGTTCCTCGCAAGTAAGAAATATGCATTCAAGGCTAGCACCTAGTTTCTCCTCTAGTCTCAATAGACTAACTCTGAATTACACATGTGGATATATCAGTATACTGTGATATTGTTCTGGTACAACAGGGAACATTTTTAGGAAACAAGTGCTTGAAATAGTTTCCCCCGGCCTTCGACATAGTATGTCCTTTGATTTTTTAGAAGAGGAGGGGAAGTTGTCAGCTGTGGCAACAGCTGTTTTTAAATTACCCACCTAGGTTCTGGGCTGAATGATCAAACCTGAGACATCACCCCCAATGGAACCTTAATCTGTCAAGAAACTTTGAAGATGCTCATACTGATGGGCGAGTAATGAAATTATCAACATACTCGATTTCTTGGTTTTGTTTTAACACTAACAAATAGGAATCCTGCCTGGCATGGTGGCATATGCCTTTAACGCAATATGTATGAGGACAAGGTAGGCCAGGCCAATCTCTGTGCGTTCAAGGCCATCCCAGTCTACATAATGAGACCCTGTATTAGGGAAAACAAACACACAAGCAAATTAAAATAAACCAAAGGAATCCTGAATAAACTGAGAATTTATAAGGAAACCATTCTAACTTGTAAGAGACAAACAAAGAAGCCGTTAAACACGTAGAGTCCCGTCTCTCCACCCCCAGGTTCTTACTACTGTTTCTGCCTTTTCTGTTGCTTAGTCAGTAGGTTCATTGCCTTCTTTCTATGAAAAATAGTCTTCACAGAAAACTGGTTTAGTGCTCTGAGCTCTAAGGAAGTTTGCCGCCTTCTGAACTACTCAAGCTTTCTTCTAGGCAGGGACAGTATGGGAAAAGTCTACATCCTTTTAACTCCTTTTGTTTTCTCATTGACTGGATTTTACACAGAGTACCATGAGCATTCTTCACTACCCTCGCCCTCCTTCTTCTATTAATTCCACATCTCGAGTTATTGACTGTTTTGTTGTTGTTGTCGTTGTTTAAACATTTTTATTTATTATGTATACATTGTTCTGCCTGCATGTCAGAAAAGGGCACCAGATCTCATTATAGATGGTTGTGAGTCACCATATGGTTGCCAGGAACTGAACTCAGCACCTCTGGAAGAGCCAGTGCTCTTACCCTCTGAGCCATCTCTCCAGCCCTATTGATTCTGTTTCTTATAAGTACCTTCATTTTTTTCCCATTAGGTAATGCCTAATAAGTTGCAATATTCCAAACTATGCTGTACTTCTTCTCCATGGTAGTCCTTGCTTTCAAATTATTTTAAACAAGAAATCATCAGGTAGTGTAAAGGACTGAAAAGCTTCCATTCACAGCTCCCCTCCAAGATCCCAAAAACTTTAGTGCCAGTTGTAGTTTCCACAAAGTTTGCATCCAAACAGCAAGCAAAGGCCTAGTGGGCTGGGCTGCCTGTCAATGCTTTCCGTACTGTATCTTCACTCACACCAAGCTTTAACAGACCTTACCAAGCTAAATAAAAATTTAAGAAAACATTTAAACAGGGTCTAGATAAAATTTCTAGCCACGAAAGACTAACCTGTGTACAACTCCCAGAACCCATGCAAAAGTGGAAGGAGAGATCCAACTCTACAAAGTTGTCCAGTGACAAGACCTACAACCATACACTGTGGCATATGAAAGCCACACATAAATAAATAAAATGGGCTGGAGAGATGGCTCAGTGGTTAAGAGCGCTGTCTGCTCTTCCAGAGGACCTGGGTTCAATTCCCAGCACCCACATGACCGCTCACAACTGTCTGTAACCCTAATTCCTAGGGATCTGACACTTTCACACTAATGTACATAAAATAAAAATTAAAAAAATAACATTTTTTAAAAACCATACCAGAGCTGGGCAAAGTGGTGGTGCACGCCTGTAATCCCAGCATCACCACATCTGGTGAGATATCCTTTCCAAGTATTTTCTTATAATCTATGGCTTTTCTTACTTTTTAAACTAAATTTTATCTATTTGCTTATATTTTATGTTTGAAGTACTGGAGATCAAACACAAGTCCCTGAACACAAACAGACTAAAGTTATTTTTAATATTATGGATATATAAATTTTAAAAAGAAACTTGTTTTAGGGCTTTGGAGAAATGGTTCCAAGTTAGATTCACAACAAGGTCAGTAGGTTCATAATTCCAGCTCCAAGGAACCCAACACCTGATATCTATACTCAAACATGTGCAAGCACACCCATATACACAGTTAAAATTAATTTTTAATAATTCATTTTATGAAATATGTTGCTGTATTTTAATAAACCCAGTTTTGCCAGGCACAATGGTGCATGCCTCTTATCCTTGCACTCTGGGAGGCAGAGGCAAGAGGATCTCTGTGAGTTCGAGGCCAGCCTGGTCAACAAAGCAAATCCAGGACAGCTAAGGTTATGAAAAGAAACCCTGTCTCGAAAAACGAAAAACCAACCAAACAAGAAATTCAGTGTCATTTTCAGCTACACAGTGTGTCTGAGATAAGCCTAGGATGACACCTATCATTACATTCTCTGTGTGTGTATGCGTCTCTCTCTCCACACACAAACACACACACACACACACACACACACACACACACACACACACACACACACACACACACACACTAGAAAGAACTTTACTGTTCCTTGTATCAGTCTCTAACACTAATCTTAACCAGAGCAACCACTGAAATGTTTTTTCATCATTAAAGTATATTTTCACAAACACCATACAAACAAAAATTCTACCTCATAAAGCCTCTTGAGTCTAGCATTTTTCATTTACAATGCTGTTTTAAAGAATCAACCATGTTTTAATTATTCCTTTCTTTTATTGCTAAGGTCTATGGTGATAACCGAAGTTTACCCATTTACTGGAGACATTTGGAATGTATACTGTGTTCAGCAATTTGAATTAAACTACTATAAACTCTAGGAGAGATTCCTCCGTGAATGTTTTTTTTTTCCTAGACAGCTTCTCTGTGTAGCCTGCTTTGTAGATGAGGATGGCCTTGAACTCACAGAGATCTGCCTACAACTACCTCTGCCTGCCTGAGCGCAGGGATTACAGGTGTGCACCACCGCACCCAGAGAATATATTATTCTTTTCCTAGAGTAAAAAACTAGAACTGAAACTTGAGTAATTTGAATTTGTGATTAATCTTCTGAAAAACTGCCAAGCTACTTTCAAAATCAGTACTTTACACTACCATTGGTCTACCTTATGTTCCATCCCCAGAACCGTAACAGAATATCATAAAGTATAATGTAGATTGAAAACAGATTTCCATTATTTTTAGAGGGTTTTTAAGAATTAGAATTCTGCTAGGCATGGCAGCACAGACCTTCAATCCTAGCAACCCCAGGGCAGAGGCAGGCAGATCTCTGAATTTCTAAGCCAGCCTGGCCAACACAGTGGATTTCATGTTATCAAATGTCTACATGATGAGACCCTGTCACAAAGGTAGACACACAGACAGGAAGGGGGAAGAGGGAAGAAAGTGGAAATGGAGGTATGAGGGGGTGTTTAAAAGCAACAAATATCCTGGATGTTTCAAGATGGCTCAGCAGACATGTAGCAGAACAGAGACTACCATCAAATAAAAGCCCTGACAGATAAACCGACGTAGTTTAGCAGTCACCGAGTTAGGCAGAAATGACTTACACTGGAACTTATACCTGGTCATAGCACCGTTTTCTCAGAGCTATAAACCATTAAAAGCTCCCTTGGCCATCCAAGTTCTATGATACGTGGTTTTAAAATTTTTGTTGAGAATTCTTTAGCCCTTCTGATGCCATTAGCTCTTGTGATTGTAGTCTGATGGTTTGCTTTTTGGTTAATTTTGGTGGTCTGTATTTTAACATAATTAAGTTCTTCCAAGTCACCATTTTTAGGCCATACAACTGCTTGTGGTATCTCATTAGCATTTTAACATCTGTAAAATCTTCTCTAAAATTCTTCCCTGTCATTCCTGATATTGTGCCCCATTTAAGTATTTCAGCACACAAAGGACCGCATAAACAAATCTGGGGGCTAGAGAGATGGCTAAGAGGTTAAGAGGCTGTTCTTCCAGAGTTCTGAGTTCAATTTCCAGCAACCACATGGTGGCTCATAACCATCTATGAGATCTGGTGCCCTCTTCTGGCCTGTACATACAGACAGAATACTGTATAAATAACAAATTAAAAAACCAAATTTGGTATTTTACTATTAAAAATGAAAATCCCTATGGCTTAGTAAAGTCACAGCCACCCTAACATAGCATAAAACATTAGTTGGATTTGTAAAAATGCTGGTATAAGCAAATCTATGTTGCCAGGTACATCAAAATATAGCACATACAATTCTGAACTATTTACAACACATAATACTTGACAACAATAAATAACTACAGCACTAGAGACTTATTTACACTATATAATATTCTATTTAGCATGTACTTCTATTTAAAGGGAAATATATGTACACACATATGTATGTAATGTACACACATTACACACACATACACGTGTATATATTCTGGGCACAATGGACCATGCCTAGCATTTGAGAAACTGGGCAGAATGATAACTGAATTTCAAGGACAGCATTAGGCACCTAGACAAAAATTAATAAAAGCTCAAAGTGTACTTTATTATGCCAGCAAAAGTTTCATGCTTGTATGCTGACTGTGTTAAGAGATCATGTAAAACAATGGGTGCAGTGGTTTAATTCTTTAATCCCAGCACTCAAGAGGCAAATGGCACTCACTCATCTCTGTAAGTTCCAGGACAGCCTGGTCTACACAGTAAGTACCAGGAGAGCCAGAGCTTCCTACATAGGCTAGGTCTTACTAGACCTTGCCTCAAAAACACAAGCAACCAACCAACTGGCCAAGTGACTGACAAATGGATGAAGAGATGGAATAAAAACCAAACAAACAAAAAAAACAAAAAGAAGTAATACTGCTATATCATCAGCATGGATGTGTAAGCAAAATCTGTGCTGTTCATGCAGTGACAAAAACCACCTAAAGGAGCAGCGATGGCACACTCCTCTAATCCCAGCTCTTGGGATTAGAGCAGAGGCAGACAAATCTGAGTTTGAGGCCAGGCTGGTTACAGAGCCGAGTTCAGGACACACAGGGCTCCATAGAGAAACCCTTTCCTGAAAAATCAACCAAACAAAAAACGAGTTACCTACTGGGTCAGGCATGGTGGTGTCCCTATAATCCTAATACTCAAGAAGCAGGTAGAAAAACAGCAAATATGAAGTCAATTTAAGACCAAAGAACAAATGACAAAAAAAGCAGGCTAGAGATGGCTCAGTGGTTAAGAGTGTTTCTTGTTCAGAGTAGATCTGAGTTCAGTTCCCAGCACCCACATCAGGTGGCTTACTACTTTCCCACTAGTAACTGTAAGTCCATGGGATTCAATATACTCTTCTAGAATCTGTGGACACTGCACAAAACACATAAACATAATTAAAAACTAAAACTTAATCTTTTAAATAAAAATTTAAAAAGTAGCCATAGTAGAACATACCTTTTTTGTAAAGGCCTACTTTTATTATTTTTGCTTATTTATATGTGTATGTTTCTCTGTGTGGGCGTGTTGCGGTATTCAAGGAGGCTTCCGATTTTCCCTGGAGCTGGAGTTACAGGTGGTTAATGAGCCACTCAACATGGGTCCTGCGGATCCAAGTCCTCTGAAAGAGCAGTACAAGGTCTTTTAAATCTATTTTATGTGTCTGAGTGCTTTGCCTACTATATATAAATATATATGTGTGTGTGTGTGTGTGTGTGTGTGTGTGTATGGAACATGTGTATGCTTAGGGCCCAGAGGTCAGAATATGGCACAGCATACCAGGAATTGAAGTTACAAACAGTCTATGAACCACCATGTTGGTGTCGATAAATGAAACCAGGTCCTCTGTGGGAACAAGTGCTCCTAACTGAACCATCAGTACTACACTCCTTTAATTCCAGCACTGGGGGAGAGCCAGAAGGATCTCTAAATTCAAGGCTGGCCTGGTTTACGTAGAGACCCTGTCTCAAAGCAAACAGAGGGGTGGGGGTGACTGAGACTCGTTTCAAAAATGAGATAGAGCTGGCCCAGGTGTGGGTGATCATGTATACCTTTAAACTTAGGAGGTGGAGGCAGGCAGATCTTTTACGAGCTGAATGGCACATAGTAAGACTCTGTTAGACAGAAAAAAGACAAAAAGAGACAGGCAGACAGAGAGGTGCAAGCCTTTAATCCCAACACTAGGGAGACAGAGGAAGCAATCTCTGTGAGTTTAACGGCAACATAGCAAATTCCAGGACTATACAGTAAAACCCTGTCTGAAAAATAAATAATAAGGGATAGAGGAAGATGGCGGACTCTACCTCCTTCACTTTCATGTGCAGACATGAGCAATGCCACAAGAACACACACAAAGAATAAAAAAGTATTTAACTACTTTTAGTACTTTTAAAAATTAGTGATATTAAGTAAAATTACATGTTTTCTTGTACCTACTAGTGCAGTGGTTCTCAACCTTCCTGATGCTTTAATATATTACTCATGTTGTGGTGATTCCAATCATAAAATTATTTTCATTGCTACTTCGTAACTGCAATCTTGCAACTGTTATGAATCATAATGTGAATAACTGTTATTTTCCAATGGTCTTAGGCTACCCCTATGGAAGGGTCATTTGACTTTGGAAGGGGCCATGACCTCACAGGTTGAGAACTGCTGTACTAGTGGGAAAGTGGTAGCACATTTGGTCCTAATGTTTTATCCATTACTGGTTTTACAAAGTAAATACAAGTATATAGTCAAAGGGGCTAATGCTGAGCCAGACATGATTGTATACACACCTGTGATACCAGCATTTAGGACTCTGAGGCATGAGAACCATGACTAAGCACAGGAATATAGCAAGAGCATATCTTAAGAAGTACATGAAGGGAGAGAAGTCTCTGCAGTTAACACAGGTTACTCTTGCACAGTACTTGTGTGTAGCTCCCAGCACCCGTGTGGTGGCTCACACCATCCATAATTGCAGTTCCAGGGGATCTAGTACCCTCTTCTGACCTCTGCAGGAGCCAAGCACGCATGTGGTTGGTGCACATACATACATACATACATACATACATACATACATACATACATACATACATACATTTAGACAAAAGCAAATGAAATAAAAATTAGCTGGGCAGTGGTGGTACATGCCTTTAATCTCAGCACTCAGGAGGCAGAGGCCAGACTGTTCTACAAAGTATGTTCCAGGACAGCCAAGACTACTTTGTCTCCTAAAACCAAAGGAAAAAACGAGAGAGAGAGAGGGAGAGAGAGAGAGAGAGAGAGAGAGAGACAGACAGACAGACAGACAGACAGGGAGAGAGAGAGAATGAATGAATCACCACGAGTTTAGGGCCAGCCTGGGCTAAGATTTCTAGGACAGCCTAGCCTGAACTACAGGATGCCCTGTCTCAAACAAACACAAACAAACCCTCCTAAATAAATACACAAAATCAGGAAAATGAAAACTAAATCTGCTGTGAGACTTCATCTCATTCCAACCCAAAAGGACAAAAAACAAAAACAAAAAAAAACAAAAAACAAAACCGGCTAGCTAGCTGGAGAGACAGCACAAAGGTTAAAAAGCTCTGTTTTTTGTTTTTCCTTCCAAAGAACCTGGGTTCAATTCCCAGCAACCCATGGCAGCTAACAATCATGGGTTCAAGCTTTCTGGGACACTTCACACATATGGTACACTGACATACACCCATAAACACAAGAAATTAAATAAACTGAACAGTGGTAGTGGAACAGGGCTTTAATCCCAGCACTGTGGATGCAGAGGTAGGCAGATGTCTGTGAGTTCCAGACCAGCCAGATCAACATAGTGAGACCCTGACTCAACAACAAAAATGGTAGAAAGGATGTGAGGAGAGAAGAAAGCTATTTCAAATTTGTTGGTAGGAATGTAAACATCTGCAGGCACTATGGAATTCCTCAAAAAACTGAAAAGAAATTATGACCCTGCTATCCCACTCCTAGGTATGTATAACCTTAATTTTACATACCAGAGCTACTTGCAAGTCCTGTGCTATTCACAATAGCCAGGAAATTGACCCAACTTAGATTCTCATCAACAAATGAATGAAGGCAAAGTGGGAAACAAAACAACTCATGACCAAGTTGATTTTTTTTTTCTTTTTTTGAGAGAGGGTTTCTCTGTATAGCTTTGGCTGTCCAGGACTTGACTTGTAGACCAGGCTGGCCTCTGCCTCCCAGAGTGCTGGGATTACAGACGTGCACTACTTTTTTCATGACAGGGTATGGCTATCCTACACCTGTAGATCAGGCTGGGCTCGAACTCACAGAGATCCACCATTTGGCCTCCCACAATGCTGGAATAAAGGTGCGCTCCACCATGCCCAGCATCTAAATGTAAATTTTTAATAATAATTTAAAAAAAGACCTTTTGATAGTGACCATTTAGCTTCAATCCTACATTACCTAAAAATGAAAAACACAAGTAAAATACCAAATTTATGAAAAATAGCGTCAAAGGATTACATAATTGCATTTCTATAAACATAAAACTTTTCAATAATATCTTTGCTGGAGTTATGAAACTTTAATATAACTTCATTTTTCATTCTGAAATAACAATAATCAAATAATACCTGCCAAAAAGCAACCAAACAAACAAAAATAATAAGTAAGGAAAAATGGACTTTTTGTTACTTAGCAAAGCAAGCTCTGATTATAGGACTTAAGTCAGTAAAAGGGCTGGAGAGATGGCTCTGTGGTTAAGAGCACTGGCTGCTCTTTCAGAGGACCCAGGTTCAATTCCCAGCACCCACAAGGCAGCTCACAACTGTCTATAACCCTGTTCCAGAGGATATGACATCCTCACACAGACATACATACAGCCAAAACACCAATGTACATTAAATAAAAATAAATAAATCTTTTTTTAAAGTCAGTAAAAATATTATTAAAGGTTTAGGTCAAGATGACAAAATTAGTCATTTTGTATTTTTAATCAACAAAAGAAAGGGATGGGAACTAAGCTTTCAGCTTCATAAATAACAATTTATGGATTTTCCAGTCCCAATTTCTCTATGTAGACCTGGCTGTCCTGGAGCTTTCACTGTGTAAACTGGGAGATCTGCCTGCCTCTCCCTCAAACGCTGGGATTAAAGGCATGTGTACCACCACTGCCTGCCAAATTTACTTTTTCTTTTCTTTTCCCAAGACCTGCTATTAGCTATGTGTGGCCTAGGCTATCCTGGACTCCCTTTGCAGAACAGGCTAACCTCAAACTCTCAAGAGATCTGCCTGCCTCTGCCTCCCCAAGTGCTGGGATTACAGACCTGCACCACCACGCCCCACTCAAATTTACTTTTTCTAATGCAATGTGATGTAAACCACAACTCTCTACCAAAATCCTCATAGGATTGGGGGAAGGGTGTCAAAAATTTCCAAGTATCTATAGTAAACAAACTAAACACAGCGCTTCAAGTTTTGGCTCAAACCCAAATCTATAGAGTATTTTACCTTCTACTGGATAACGAAAGGAATTAAAAAGGCAGAAGTATTTAATAGTAACAAAAGGTGGGTTCCAAATGCAATTAAGATTAGAAAAGAAAAAATGCCACCAGGGAAACAATTAAAATGTTTTCTTTTAACAGTCACTAAGCGCTTTGTTTGGGTTACACATTCATAAGCAAAAATCTGCCTGCATTAAATCCAGAGTGTACATGGAAGTTTGTTCCCAAGAGGTGTATGTCACCACTGTGGTTTGGTTCCTATCTTCCAAAGCTCCCCAATAGCTAATGCCTCACTCCCGTCTAGAAACTGCTTTAAAGCATTCCTGGCAGTCCTTACTTGCACATGTTAACACACTTTTCTGATTCTGATTCTCAATCCAAGGAGACAATCCAGTCACCAATCCCAAGAATTATAACTAAATATCAACAACTTACTTTCTTTAAAATAAAAATAAACACAACCTAAGTTCAAGCAAGAATCACTTGGAAAAGCGTTCTCTGGCAAACTGTCCACTGACCTACACGAGTGGAAGCAAGCAAGCGCGTGCACATAAACACATACATATATACACACACGTCTTTATTAAAACAAAAAGGCACAGGAAGTCTAGAACAGGTGTGATGCCCCACACCTGTAATCCCATCACTCGGGAAGTGGAAGCAGGAGGTTCAAAGAGTTAAGGCCGGGTCAGGTTCACAGCAAGTTAGTGGCAGTCTGGGTTACAACCAATTCTGGTGGGGCTCAGGCTCGCCATCCCTTAAATTGGGGACAATGAGACAGGATGATTACCGCTGAGTTCGAAACTTAGGCTATATAGTGAGTTTCTACTGCAGCCTGGCTATCAAAAGAAAAAACAAAATCAAACCAAAACAAAACAAACAAAAAAGGACCGCTAGCCTAGCCAGGTAGTGAGCTCTTATAATCTCTTGCTTTGTGCCTGGCAGGTGGAAGACTGGAAATTCGAGGCGAACATAGGCAATACAACTAGACCAGTTTCAAAGAAATGGGGAAAAGGAGAAAAGGAAACCAGAGACCCTTTTTAATACCATAAACACCTAGTTGCCAGAAGGGCTTTTTTCCCCCACATATTGAAACCAGGGTTTAACTTCCAGACGGAAATGGAGAATGCTTAATGGGACATTTGTAAGGAGCCAGACAGGAATGAAACTCGTGCAAAAGAGCCAGGCTCTGCCTTTCTCCCCGCCCCCGACTCGGATCTCAAGTTCCGAAGGCACCCAGCCTGAATCTCCAGCTGTTTCTCCGGATTCCCAGGAACTTCTCCAGCCCCCTTCTGGGCAGCCCTCAAAGCCGCACTCCATTCCACTCCCCTCCCGTCCCAACGCGCTTCCTTCCTCCGAACTTCGCGTCTCTGCGGCCGGCCTCGCAGTCTCGGCTGGGCCTACGCTGCCTCACGGCCTTCTCCGCACAGCCCCTCCGCCGGGACCCCCCACCAGCCGCGGCCGACCGTGCGGACGTCCGTTCTCCTCTTTCCCGCGACCTGTCCCCCTCCGGACCCCCGAAGCACGCAACGGCCGGGCCCGAAAATGGCGGAGCGCGACCGCCGGCGGCCCGTCCAGGCCCCGCCGCGCACTCACCGTGGTGGGCCGGGAGGAGCTCCCAACCGCGAGCGCGGCGACCTTCGGCGCCGCAGGGAACGTCTCTACGGTCTGGTCCTCTTCCCTTCTCCCCACTCTCAATTCCTCTCCTTCAAAGATGCAGCCGCCATCTTCCCCGAGGAGCCACTGAGCGTACGCCTGTGCGTCATCGCGGCCTCACGGCGCTACGTCACGCGCTCCTATGCCGCAGGTCTACCGTAGGGCTTAAATGGAGCATGCGCGCAGGTGAGGGGTGGAGCCTAGGTATCTGGCGCCCAAAGATTTGCATGTCTTGGCGGCTGTATGAAGTATCCTGACCCCAGGGCCTTTCGCCTTACTGACTTTTCTTCACCTTGTGAGCTCTCCTGGGTGTTCTCAAAACATCTCATTTTACGAAACTAAATAAGACGCTTGTTTAAGCCGGGCTTGATGGCTGATGCTTGTAACCGGAGCATTTAAGAGGCGTCGACAGGAGGATTATCAGGAATTCAAGGCCTTTCTCCAAAAACCAGAGCAGGAGCCTGTAAGGTGGCTTATTCGGTAAAGGTGCTTGAGGTCGGTCTAGCCTGACTACCCTTAGCTTGACCCTCGGTCCGACATGGTGGGAAACAAATACAGATTCTCCCTGACAACTGGCAACCTTGGTGTGCACATATGCAAAAAATATTATAGTTCATAGAAAGGCATATAGGTGTTGCTCGTTTGGTCAAGAGTTTGCGTAGCATGTAGTCCCAGGGTTCTCTTTAGTACTGCATAAACTGGCTGTGATAGCCTATCAAGAGGAGACAGACTGAAAGGTCAAAAGTTCAAAGATATCCTTGAATACACAAATTCAAAGTGTTAGAAAAAAAAAAAAACTAACCGTTTCCACAAAAAGAAACATAGAAACCAAGGGAAAATAGCTCTGCAAGGTAATTTTGTAAAACGGATGTGTGACATTGTGCCCTACCCATTGCTGGCCTGGGTCTTTTATTCCTAATTCAAGAACCAAATTGTAAGCAAGGCACTTGACTGTAAGTCTGTGTTACTTGGTGAATGTAATGAAAGCATGTAGGGGCTGGAGAGATGACTCAGATTTGGAGTGCATAATGTTCTTGCAAAGGACCTACAAAGTCTTGCAAAGTCTCCCTACTGTAGCCCTGACTGGCCTGGGACTCAATATGAGACCAGCTTGGCCTCCAATTCAGCCAGCCATCTGCCTCTCAAGTGCTGAAATTAAAGATATGCTCTGCCATATCCATCCTTAAATCGCTTTGTGTGGTGAAAATATATGTGTGTGTGTGTGTATGCAGAAAACAATTGAGAAAAACACCTTTTACCTTTAGCCTCTAAACCCACATACACACACAAACACACACAGACTGAAAACGGGACAGAAACTGTAAGCACTGCAAAGCTCTACAGAAAGTCTGCACTAGTCAAAGTCATTTTTAAATGATGAAATTACTTCCTAACTATCCTTCCCTACTTGTCCTTTTCAGTCATTTGGAAAGACAGAACCTCAACTGAGAAAATGCCCCCTCTAGATTGGCCTATAGGCAAGCTTGTGGTACACTTTTTGATTGATTGATCGATGGTGAAGCCCCAGCTCATTGGGGGCAGTACTAACAGTGGTAGTAGTCCTGGGTGCAAAAACAGGCTAAGCAAGCTTTGAAGAGCAAGCCAGTAAGCAGCACTCTTCTCTGGTTTCTGTATCACTTCCTTTCTCCAGGTTCCTGCCTTGGATTCCTGCTCTGACTTCCCTCAGGGCATGAGGGATTGTAATCTGGAAGTGTAAGCAAAATAAATCCTTTCTTCCTCAAGTTGCTTTTGGATATGGCATTTTACTACAGCACTAGAAACCCTAACTAAGACACTATGGTTCTGAGGCATTGGAGTCCTTGACACAGCTGTGCTCGTCAACAGCACACTTTCACTCAGGACTTTATCTGACCCCATAACAGATAAACCAGGCATGGTGGGATGTGCCCATAATACAGCACGTGGGACACAGAGAAAGAAGCAGCATTCAAGACAATCCTTGGTTACTGGGCAGTTGGAGGCTATCATTGGCTACAAGAGGTTAGGTGATCCCTTGGATTCTGAATCTAGGTGCAAAGACGGCCTGAGACATTCCTCAGTTGGCAGATGTATGAAAGTAAGGAGCAACCAGAAGCCAACAGGCTATAGAACATGGACAGGCATGAAAGAGTGATACAGGTGAAAGCTACAAAGAACCTGTGCACATCTGAATGCCTGTTTCCAGCTGTTTCTGCAACCCTACATGCCCCAAGATATAGAAGTTATTTAAGTGAATTCAATGGTCACCTTTTTGTCCCTATGACAAAATACCTGAGAAGTATGTTTCATTTTTAAACTTTCAGTTTGATTGGTTTTTGTTTTTGAGACAGGGTTTCTCTGTGTAGCCCTGGCTGTCCTGGACTCACTCTGTAGACCAGGCTGGCCTTGAACTCAGAGCTCTGCCTGCCTCTGCTCCACTGTGCTGCAGCCTCCATTTTTGAATTCTTAAAGATTATGATTTGAACTGTATGTGTGGGTGTCTGTATGGATGGTCATGCACATGAATGCAGGTGTCCTTGGAAGCCGTGTAAGATCCCCCAGAGTTGTAATTACATGTTATAAGCCACCCAACAAGGGTCCTCAGAACTGACCTGCGGAGAACAGTACGCACTCTCAACTCCTGAACCATTTCTGCAGTCCTTTATTTTTAAATTTAAAGTAGTATTTATTTATCGTGTGTGTTTGTGTGTCATGGCACTCAGATGGATCAGAGGGGCCAAAACCGCCCCTGAAACTAGCAGCTGAATTTGGCAATTCGTAAGCATCTTCCACATGATACCTTTTTTTTTTTTTTTTTTTTTTAGGCAGGCCATTGGTAAGGGTGCAGCCTCATTAATGTGGAGCCCAGTACTAAAGGGTTCAGGCAACTGGTGAAGGTGTAACATCAATTGCAGTGAACATTCCAGCATACTAGTGATACCAGTACCATGGAATAAACAAGAGCAGCAGCAAGTGTGGTAGAAGGGAGTTGGCCAGGACAAGCTATGTGATCTGTGGAAGGTAAAATGGCAGAGTCGGAGCTTCACAAGGCCTTTGCAGCCCAGACTAGGAGTGAATCCCTGAAAGAGGTCAGGGCTACAGGATTTTATTTATACTGTTGGGATGTTGATTCTGCTCTGATTTTATTTTAACTATGCCCTGTTCTTACCTCTTGAAATAAGTTTTTATGTGTATGACTGTTTTGCCTATGTGAATTGGCATGCATGGTGCCTTAGAAGAGCAGAAGAGAGCACTGGATTCTCTAGAACTGAAGTTATAGGCGCTCTGAGTTGCCATGTGAGTACTGGGAGTCTAATCCAGGTCCAGTACTTGCAAGAAGAGCAAGCAAGTGCTCTCAGCCACTCTGCCATTTCTCCAACCCCACATCTTCTGCAAGGACAAAAAATGCTATTAGTCAAGCATGGTGGGGCACACCATTAATCCCAGCACTCAGGACGCAGGGGCAGGTGGATTTCTGAGACTTCGGAGCCAGCTTTGCCTACAAAGCAAGTCCTGGACAGCCTGAGTTCTGTTACACAGAGAAACCCTGTCTCAACAAAACAAAACAAACAGAAAAGCTATTAGCTGAGTCTTCTCTAAAGCCCCAAATGATGGGGCTCTATTTATTTATTTGCTTATTTGGTTTGCTTTGGGAGGCCAGTGGTTTGAGATAAGGTCACTCCGTAACCTTAACAGCCCTGGAGCTCACTTTGTAAACCAGGCAGGCCTTGAACTCAGAGAGATCTGCTTGTCTCTGCCTCCCAAGTGCTGGGAATAAAGGTGTGAGCAACCATGCCCAACACCGAACTGTATTTATATTGTGATAATAATATGAACATGATATTTGGTATAAAAAGGAGTGGTTATTAGATTTTTAAAAAGTATTTACTGGTTTTGTTGTTTCTTTGAGCCAGGGTCTATGTATTTCTGGCTCTCCTGGAACTATGTAGAATAGCCTATCATCAAACTTACAGAGATCTGTCTGCCACCAGATCCCAAGCTCTGGAATTAAAGGCATTAAAGATTTTTGTTTTATGTGTAGGTATTGTTCCTGCATAAATCTGTGTGCCGCTTGCATGCAGTACCCACAGAGACCTGAAACTGGAGTTCAAATGGTTATCAGTCACCAGGTGGGTGCTGGGAATCAAACACCGATCCCCTGGAAGATGCAGCTGGTGTTCTTAACTGTTGAGCCATCTCTCCAACTCAGGTTATTAGTTTATGTGTCTCACTGACAAGGAGTAATTTCTACTATTTACTTGTTTTTTTGTCAACTTCACACAAATTAGTCATCTAAGAAGGAATCACAATTGAAAAGACTGTCTCCCTCAAAATGACCCATGGGCAAGTCTCTGGGGGCATTTTCATGATTGATAATGGAAGGGCCCAGCAAACACTGGGCAGTGCCCCACCTGGGCAGGTAGTCCTTGGTTATGTAAAAAGCAAGCTGGGTGCAAGCAAGCCATTAAGCAGTTTTCTTCCATGGCGCCGCCTCAGCGGCTTCCTGATTCCTGCCCTGGTTTCTCTTATTTGCATTTCAGTCTGAGAACTGGATGTGTAAACTGAATAAACCCGGCCCTACCATGTACTCATTAATATTTTATCAAAGCCACTAAAAACCAAATTAGGACAGCTAGCATCTGCGAAGTCCTGAATTGGGTTTGAGCCTCGAATGACATATAAACAAGATATGGTGATGCAAGTCTGTAATGCAGTAGACAGTCAGTTCAGTCAACCTTGACTATGATCACAGAATGTGGAGACTCTGACTTAAAAAAGATAAAATAAAAAGGAAAGATTAATTATACATACTGTTCCAGAGGTTACAATCCATGGTTGACTGCTCTGCAGCAGAACATCATGGTTACAGAAGCAGGTGCCAGAAAACGCTGCTTAATTCATGATGGTCAGGAAGCAAAGAGAAAGACAGCAAGAGGGAGGAGCCAAGGATGACACATAAGGGCATATCTTCAATAGCCTAGTCCCTTCACTCAGGTTCTGCCTCTCATCAGTGCTCATCACATTTGATAGCGTATGAAGTCATCATGGCACTTTGAGCATTGCTACACCAGGAATCAAGCAAGACACACAGAGGATCCCTCCAGGGCTCATATTTCAGATGCAAATCATTACCTTCCCTTTGTACTATTTTTAGTGGCGGGTACTTTTAAAAGCAGGGTTTCACTTTGTAGCCCTGGTACACCTGGAACACACAGAAATCCACCTGCCTCTGCTTTCTAAGTGCGGCCTTTGTGCCTTTTAGACATCGTACACAGCTTCAGATAAGGAGCCATACAGCTTTCCAGGCTATCTGACCATATTAACCTTTTATTTATCCTCTCACTGGGTGGGAAATGGAGGTGTTAGTTTTTGAGACAGGGTCTCATGTAGCCCAGGTTTGCCATTTCATTTTTTATTTTTGGTTTTTCGAGACAAGTTTTCTGTGTAGCCCTGGCTGCCCTGGAACTCACTTTGTAGACCAGGCTAGCCTCGAATGCAGATATCCACCTGCCTCTGCTCCCAAGTGCTGAGATTAAAGGCATGTCTGAGGATGCCTGAGCACCTGATCCTTTTGCAGCTACATCCCAAGTACTGAGATTAAAAGCTTCACAAATGACTATTTCATGGCTGGGGATGCAGCTCAGCTGGCAGAACATTTCTCTAGTATAACAGAGACCCTGGGTTCAATCTCCAATACTACATAAAACTAGGAATGGTGGCAAAAACCCATATTCTCAGTAGCCTAAAAGCAGAGAAAGAAGGACCAGAAGCTAGAGGCAAGCCTACACCAAATCCTAAAAGGGGGGAGGGGAGACTATTTCATTCTCTCTCTCTTTCTCGCTTTCTCTCTCTGTCTTTCAAGACACGGTTTCTTTGTGTAGCCTGGCTGTCCTGGCTAGCTTGGTAGACCAGGCTAGCCTTGAACTCAGAGATCCACATGCCACTGCCTCCCAGAGTGCTGGGATTACAGGTGTGTGCCCCGCCATACTCTTTGTTTTTGAAATTTTTATTTTTTATATTAATTCCAGTTTATTCACTTTGTATCCCAGCTCTACCCCCCTCCCTTCCTCATCTCCTCCTATGCCCTTCTCCAAGTCAACTGATAGGGAGGTCCTCCTCCCCTTCCATCTGACCATAGCTTATCCGGTCTCATCAGAACTGGCTGCATTGTTCTCCTCCGGTAAGCCTGGTAAGGCTGCTCCCCCATAAGGGGGAGGCGGTCAAAGAGCTAGCCACTGAGTTCACGTCAGAAACAGCCCGTTCGCCTTACAAGGAAGCCCAATTGAATACTGAACTGCCATGGGCTACGTCTGTGCAGGGGTTCTACGTTACCTCTATGAATGGTCCTTGGTTGGAGTAACAGTCTCAGAAAAGACAGCTGGGCCCAGATATTTTGGTTCTGTTGCTCTCCCTGTGGAGTTCCCGCCATACTCTCCTATCACACCATTCTGGCAATGATCTTATTATTGTCACAGCACCATAAACATGAAATGTTTGGCCAAGTATGTTCTTTTATAATTGTGACACTCAGGAAGCAGGCAGTTTGCTGTTAATTCAGGCCAGTCTGGGTAGAGAGTGAGACCTTATCTCAAACAGAACAAAACAAAACAAAACCCCCCAAAATCAGCCAGGTGTTGTGGCATATGTCTTTAATCCCAGCACTATCGAGACAGAGGCAGATGGATCTCTGTAAACAAGGCCAGCCTGGTCTACACAGTGAGTTTCAGAATAGCCAGAGCTACATACATAGTGAGGCCCTGTCTCAAAATGAAAACAAAAGCAAAAAACAAAACAGAACAAAAAGATGCGTTCTATGCTCAAACTTAGAGATATCTGGACCAACAAGATGACTCAACAAGTAAAGGTGCTTGCCCCAGGACGGACACGCCAGGCCTCGTGGCGGAGGAGAGAGCCTCTTTCCAGGGGTTGCCCCTCGCCTCCATCATCCACACCTACTCACCCACACATACGTAACGCAAAATGTTTACTATGTAAAAATCCATAAACACTGGATGGCTGAATACAAAGTATTTTGGGTTTTTTTGGTTTTGTTGTTGGGGTTTTTGTTTTCAAAACAGGGTTTCTCTGTGTAGCCCTGGCTGTCCTGGAACTCACTCTGTAGACCAGGCTGGCCTCAGAACTGAGAGCCCCACCTGTCTGCCTCTGGAGTGCTGGGATTAAAGGCCTGTGCCACTACCACCCAGCTAAATACAAAGTATTCTTTGGATGGATAGTCCAGCGGGTGTCCAGGATATGTAAAAAAGCCTTGTAATACTCATATCGTCATATAAGGGCTCAATCTATCTATTGTTTATGCCACACACCCTGTCTACCTCCCTTGCATTCTTTCCTGCTCCTGTCTAGCTTCCCTTTTGACCACTGGACCTCACTTCTTTTCAGAACTTCCGATAGTTAACTTCTCCAGGTTTCCATCATTCTTCTAAGCTGACAAGCACTCTACAGCTCTGCTCCATGGCTGCGCCCTCACACGGCATCTCCCTGCTCCTCTTTGTATAGTTTCATGTTGAGCCAGCTCTCTCTCTTCTTCTGTAGCCACCATTGCATTCTGCATTTTTTGAGGGAGGTTCTTTGACTCCATAGGTCTCCTCATCCACCCCTCCAACCTTCGCACAACTCTGACCAACTTGGAGTCATCCTCCCCAGCACTCATGGAAAACACCTGGCTTGTTAAGCCCATCCTGTGGCTGTTTCATTCGGGCTAGCTATAAGCACCACCACTTTGAATCAGAGCAGCCTGTGCTCACTTACAGGACTTCATGAGATCTGGCCTGTTGAGATCCCTATGAAAGAAACAGAGAGGCTCAAAGGACTCACGAGCTCTCTCCTTTCAGGCATTTTTTTCCTTTTTTTTTTTTTTTAACTTTTCCTCACTTTTTCCCCCCAGAAGGGTCTCATTATATAGGCTTGTCTATCCTGGAACTCACTATGTGTAACACCAGGCTGACTTCATACTCAGGGGTCTGCCTGCCTCTGCCTCCTTCCAGAGGGCTGGGATTTAAGATGAGAGGACCCCAGACATACTGAACCTAGTTTCTAGCACTGAGGCAGGAGCACAGTCACTCCTTCCACATAGTGGACAAAGGGAAATAGACTACCTGTCATTAAGCATCAAACCAGGGGTTTGCATTAACTATCTCATGAGGAGACCTCAGTGTTCAAGTCTTCAAATCTGGCCTATGAAGGAGAGATCTTGATTTGAAGGTGACAATACAAAGGCCATTTCACATATACATTCTTCAAGACAGCCCCTCGCCCCCAAGCTGAAGTACATCTACCACAAGGCTAAGGACCCGGGGGGTAACTGCTTCAGGCTGATTGGGGGGTCTGGCTCAGTGAAAAAAGAGCACTTGCTGTGCAAGCATGGAGATGTGAATTGTATCGTTGGTACTAAAGTTAGTGAAGACTGGCATGCTGCAACATGCACATGCCTGGAACTCCAGTGTCGGCAAGTACGAGACAGGATTGTTAAGGCTTTTGTCATCCAGTCTAGTTCTAGGTTCTGTGACAGACCCCATCTCAAAGGACAGAACTATATATATCCATTATCCTCTGCTGGTCTCCTTACACTGATGCACACATTTGTACATACATATGATACAACACACAGACATAAAGGAATTCTGAGCTAGAATGTTACTGGTACCGCACTTGTCTAGCATGTGCAAGGCTTTGGATCTGGTCTCTTAAATTGCAAAGATGAATTCATAAATAAAATAAAAATAAACCAGGGACCAGAAAGATGGCCCAGTGGTTAATGGCACATGCCACCAGGTCTGATGGCTTGAATTCAAACCTGAAAACCCATACAATAGACAGAACTGACTCCTACAAGTTAACCTTTGACCGCCACACACATCATGGATCATAAACAAATAATACAATCCTTTAAAAAAAAATCAAATAATGGCAGTGTTGTGGTTTATCTCTCCCTTTGGCAACTAGGTAAGAACATTCTTCCTCTATACAAGTTTTTAACATAACAGCTTCAAAAAAAATACAAAATGATTTTTTTGAAATATGTATCAATCAAAAATATAATTGAAATATCAAGAACAAAAAAATAATAACATGGACCCAAGAAACGACAGTAGGAGTTAGTTAACAAATGCTTTACACATCTACCTCACTGGTTGAGGATTGCAGCACGCTTGACCACAGCAGCCATTAAAAGGCTGCAACAAGAAGACATGGTAATTCTGATCTGGTAGTAACTATGGAGACAGAAACCTAGACTATCACCACGCCAGCCTTTCCTCACACCTGTAATCCCAGGCCTTGGGAGGCTGAGGCAGAACTGTCTCCACTTTGAGAACCACAGAGAAGCCACAGTGATTGTGCAGCAGTGTCCCGTGAGGCTGACGCAGGCTTGGGAACCTGGTGCTGTTCTGGTGCTGTCTCAAAAGCAGAAAACGTCTGGCGATTAGTACTGGAAGCTGCGCTTGGTCTGGATATCATCAAGAATCTGCTGCAGTTCCTCATCTTCAAAACGCCCTTCCAGGCTACAGGAAGACCAATAAACTTCAGTGATGTAGCAACTGACAAATTTCCCACACTGGGTGCAGCTCACTTAGCTCTACCACCTATAAGTTTAAACTGAACTTTCGACCTTCCCTTATAGAAGCACTGAAAAGTTGCAAATATATAAGATATTTTAAATAATGTATTTAACTTTATTTTATGTGTATTAGTGTGAAAGTGTCAGACCCCAAAACAAACAAACAAAAAACCTCAACCTCTTATTGGCCAGTAGTGATTGCCGACATCTGTAATCCCAGCTCTTAACAGGTGGAAGCAGGACAATCAGGAGCTCAAGGAAAGCCTTGGCTGAGACTACCACCAACAAACAAACAACAACTAACCCCCAAATCATAGCTCAAACACCAGAAAATTACATTCTTATTCACTGCTGGCATGTCATCAACCCAAATGTTAAATTTATACAACTTTTATATCTAGCAATTTGACCTGGAGAAATCTGTATAAAAGAGACAAAACTTATCTAGTACTAACCTTGGAATGAGAGCTTTGGACTCTTCAGCAGTCTCTGGGCAAAGATTGGCTAAACAGGCCAACTCAAACTTATGTAGCTTTTTCTGGAGAAGCAGGCTGATTGCAGGGGAAAATAAAAATATAGAAAGACAAACGAGAGAGAGAATGAAACAAGAGCCGTAAGGGGGAGAAACAAGCATCATCAAAATATATACCTGTAAGAAAATGTCATAATGGCGCCCACTATAATGTACAGTTAACATATACTAATAAAAAAACAAAACTTACATTCTTACTCAGTGCTGGTCAAATCTTAAACATGGATCAATAGCAAAAAGATCAAATGTAGTTGAGAAAAAATATTTATTGTCTTTGAACATGGTCATGTGGGCAACAGAATCCCCCTTTGATATTACTTCCTGTTCTAATTCCTGAAAACCAAGTTCCAGGAAAAAAAGAAAAAAAAAAGGAAACAAAGAAAACTAAGTGAAGCGAAGCAGGGTAAAGAGGTGTGTGCTGGGCTGGGGAAACGGGGCGGAGGTTGAGGGCTGCTACTTCAGAGAGGCCAACTGATTCCCACACGGAGGCTCACCATTGTCTGAAATTCCAGATCCATGGGATTTGATATCCCTCTCTGGCCTCCACATGTACCAGGCATTTGTGTGGTGGACGGGCAAATCAACCACACACATAAAATAAAAATAAACAATAAATATTAAAAAAATCTTCCTCCAGGAAGTGACTCTAGCTCTTTGCTCTTCCTGCAACCTTTTCATAAGTCAATGCCAAACACAGGGATTTGATTGTCAGTCTATTAAGTTGTTGGTATGGAAGTACCTGTCCTCTAACTTTGAAAATAAGTACACCAGACTCTGCTTTGCGCAAATCTGTGTATAAACTGTATCTTCAGGATCTTCCTAATCTACACTATAAAATAGGCTAGTAAGGTTACTAGAATAAGCTTGGTTTCAAAATGATGTATTAAGAGCTTAGATGTGTCTCTTCTCTCTTGCTCCCCTTGCTCCCTCTTGCCCTCTCGTGCCTTCTCACCCTCTCCCCTTTCTCTATCGGGGCACTCCCTCTCTCTTTCCCCCCATCATGTCCTGCTCTCCCTTCTCTTTCTTCATCTTCATCTAATAAATGTCTTTCATATATAAAAAAAAAGAACTTAGATGTGGGGGACTGGAGAGATGGCTCTAAGAGCACTTTCAATCCTCAGAGGGCTGAGGTTTGGTTCCTAGAACCCATATTAGGTAGCTCACACATGGCTACAACGCCTCTTCTGCCCTCTGCTAGTGCTGGCACTGAATGCATATGGTACAATACAGACAAGATCATACATCCATATAAACAAAACTTAAAATAAAAGTTTGCCATGCCTGGTAATTCATTCAAGTTCACCGCAGCCTGGCTTGCACAGCAAGTTTCACATTAAGCAGAGCTGCAAAGTAGAATCTGTCTCAATGGTACTACTCTTACTATTACTACTACTAATAATAATAATTTTTGAGAGACCGGTGTGGTGTAGATACCTTTAATCTTGAAGGAGGAGGATCTCTATGGGTTAGAAGACAGCCTGGTCTAATAGAGAGTTCTAGAACATCCAGAGCTAGATAGTGAGACTGCCTCAAAAAGTTATATATACAGCCAAAGCTATACAAAGAAACACTGGCTAACACCTGTAATCCCAGCAACTGGGAGGCAGAAGCTGGTGGATGTGTGTGAGTTTGAGGACAACCTAGTCTACAAAGCGAGTCCAGGATAGTCAAGGCTACACAGAGAAACCCTGTCTTGAAAACAAACAAAAATTAAATGATTGTTTGTCCTGGAAAGGAAATGTTAATAGGGGCTTCTTTTCATTTTTATTTTTGGAGACAGGTTCTATGTTGCTATGTAGAGCAGTCTGGACTGAAAAAACTCAGAAATTCACCTGTCTCTGCCTAGATAATTCTGGGATTAAAGGCATGTGCCACAAAACGTGGCTAGGTTTTTGGTTTTTTGTATTTTCAATGTTCCGTGTGTGTGTGTGTGTGTGTGTGTGTGTGTGTGAGAGAGAGAGACAGAGAGAGAGAGAGAGAGAGAGATTTATTTAACCATTTGTGTTTGTGTGTATGTGTAAGCATGCATGCTTAGAGGACAACTTTTGGGAATTTCATTCTCAGAGCTTCTGAGAATGGCTTTCTACACAAGCACAGGTCGTACGCTTGCACAGAAAATACATGTTCTGTTTTGTTTTCTTGACACAGGGTTTCTCTGTGTAGCCCTGGCTGTCCTGGAACTCTACAGACGAGGCTGGCCTTAAACTCAGAACTCAGAGATTAGCTTGCCTCTGCCCTGTCAATACTGGGATTCAAAGGGTACCCACACCACATCCTGGCTAGAAAGCACTTTTCACTGAGCCCTCTCACTGGCTCCATTTTCCCTGGTGTTTTTAAAACAGAGTTTCGTGCAGTCAAGGCTGGTTTTGAACCCATTATGCAGCTAAGGGTAACCTTAAACTCCTTGACCCTATAGCCTCTACCTTTCATGAGGGTCTATAATAATAAAACTTTGTTTTACAGGGCTGGAGAGATGGTTCAGCAGTTAAGACACTGGCCGTTCTTTCTGAGGATCTGGATTCTGAGTCTCAGCACTTACATGGTGGCTTACAACTGTGTGTAATTCCAGTCCTCACACCCTCTTCTGGCTTCTGTGGACATTGCACACTTATGGTGCACTGACATACAAGCAGGCAAAACACCTAGAAGACATACATAAGTAAATTTTGTTTTTGGACTTTTTAGTACTCACCTACGAACGCTGGCAATCGTCTCTCTGTTTTTGAATCGACTGAAACGGGCTGTATAGTTTAGCGTCTTCATGAAGACCTCGGAAAGTTCCTGCTCATCCTCTGCACTTTCATTCTGTTGCTTTCGATGCTCCAGAAGCATGTGAACTTCAGAGTTTAGGAGTGTTTCAGCTGTCTCAAACTCTGTGAGAAGAGTAAGTGTGAAATGAAAATACTTTTATGTGGGTCAGAGAGTAGCATGGGGAAGGGAACCTGTTTTTCTAAGGTCCGGCTTAGTATTACTTTCTTATGGACGTTTATGAACTATTCTTCTGGTGTTGAACCTAAAGATTCGTTGTCAAACCCCAGCCACATGGGTGTTTTCCTAGAAGACTTTTAATTCTGCATTTAACTCTCTGGTTTATTTGAGTGAATTTTGTTAAATGTTTCCTGTATTCAGAAGACCAGAAGGAAATCCAGGATCCCTGATAATACAATATCTAAGAGAAAGGTGATCAAAATATTCATCTGTACAGAAAACTGCATTGTATTTGAATCCTTCACCCTGAATACATAAAACTGAATCAACTTAATAAATTTTCTTTCTCTTAAAAAAGAAAGAAAATAGTCTTTTAAAAAGCATGCCTTTCCAACACTTGGGAGGCAGAGGCAGGTGGATCTCTGAGTTTGAGGCTAGCCTGGTCTACAGACTAAGTTCCAGGACAGCCAGGGCTACACAGAGAAACCCTGTCTCCAAAACCAAAAAAAAAAAAAAAAAAAAAAAAAAAAGCACCTGGGAGACAGAGGTGCAAGACAATCTCTGTTTGAGGCCAGTCTGGTCCATATTAGTGAGCTACAGGACAGCCAGAAATAGAGACTCAAACACAAACACACACTAAAAAGCAAAACCTGGAAGGCTGGAAAAATGAGCATGTACTACTCTTGCAAAAGTTCAATTCCCAGCACCCATGTCAGACACCTCATAGCACCTCTGGCCTCCTCCGGCACCTGCACACACATAATCAAAATAAAAGACAATCTTAAAACAGTAACGTGGAGGCTGGAGAGACCGTTCAGCACTTAAGAGCACTGGCTGATCTTGCAGAAATCAGAGTTCTCTGCTCAGGATCCACAAGCTGGCTCACAATCATCTTTAAGTCCAATTCCAGGAGATTCAGCACCTACTTCTAGCTCCTATAGGCACCAGAATGCATGCAGACATACATGCAGGCAAAACATCCTGATAAAATTTTAAAAAGAGAGAAATTCTCCATCCCAATTTTTTTTTGTTGTTGTTATCAATCACAGGTTAGGTACTTTGCATTCCATGCGCAGCCCGCCCACTCCCTCCCACCCTCCCCAACCCTCCCTCATCTCCTCCCCGCCCCCTCCAAGTCCACCAACGGGGGGGGGGGGAGGGAGGACCTCCTCCCCTTCCATCC